>JAAKBH010000079.1:0-504254 GCA_019776075.1 Amaranthus palmeri
CCAGGAAGCATGTATGGAAGGTCTAACCTCGTGGATGCTCTGCGCTTTTTGGTAGTAGCTATATCCATTTCACATAGAGATTTTCTTTGTTGCGATCAATATTCCACAAGTGCTTGAGGATCGTGGCTCTATTCCACAAAACTATATCCCGTAAATTTAGGCCGCCCTTAAAGTAAGGTAAGCCCATTTGTTTCCACGAAACCGCTGCCTTTTTTGAGAGCCCATCTTTCCCCGACCAGATGTACGATCTACAGATGTTTCCCACCATTTTAATGAATTTTTTGGGAAGACAGAAAATTTGAGCCCAAAAGTTTTGAATTCCCCCTATAATACTACGAACAAGCTGCACACGACCTGCGTAAGAGAGAAGACGGGACGACCAGTAACCAATCTTACCAACAATTTTATCCACCAGGGGCCTACAAACTCGCGAATTCAACTTCTTGGAGTGAAGGGGAACACCCAAGTATTTGAATGGGAAACTACCTTCTACCATGAGGAGGTGGTGGAGAATCTGCTCTTTGACCTGTGTATGAACCCCGGAAATGTATGCATTACTCTTACTCGTATTAGCTTCAAGCCCGGAAGCCTTGGAGACTTTCTGAAAGGTGGTCATAAGGCTCCTGACTGAGTCAATATCAGCTTTACAGAACATGAGGAGGTCGTCTGCAAAAAGGAGGTGGGTAATTCTAACAAGTTTGCATCTTGGGTGGTAGTGGAAACTCTTCGCGTCGCTCTGTTTATGTAACAATCTGGACAGGTATTCCATGGCAATAGCAAACAGATAAGGGGAGATTGGATCACCTTGACGAAGGCCTTTCTTTGCATCAAACGGCTTCATAGGAGAACCATTCACCAAAATGGAGAACGAGACAATGGAAATGCAGATCCGGATCCAGTTGACAAACTTTGGAGGGAAACCCATTTCATTCATAACCAAGAGCAAGAAATCCCAGCTGATCGAGTCATAGGCTTTCCTGAGGTCCATCTTAATCATGAATCTGGGGCTATTGTTTTTTCGAGTGTAACCTTTAATCAGCTCAGCAACAAGAAGGATGTTATCCGCCATAAGCCTTCCCGGAATAAACCCAGATTGGGCTTGATCAATCACGGTTCCCAACACTTTCTGAAGCCTCCCTGCAAGGATTCTAGAGATGATCTTGTAGACTACTGTGCAGCAGGCAATAGGTCTGTAGTCCCTCACATGATTAGGCTTGGTTGTCTTCGGAATCAGGGTGACTGAGGTGCAATTGAACGGCTGAAAGAGGATGTTGTCAGTGAAAAATTCATGAACGGCACCCTTAAGGTCATCTTTGATGATATCCCAAGCTCTTTTGAAGAAACAAGCATTGAACCCATCTATCCCCGGAGCTTTGTTATCATTCATCCCAAACAACGCTTCTTTGATTTCCTCATCTGTGATATCCTGGATAAGCATCTGGGTTTCGGTGTTATCAAGCTGAGCCCCTTCTCTCATGATCACTCTATCAATAACCTCAAGGTTCAGAGTATGAGTACCTTGGAGGTTTTGATAAAATTGGCTGATTTCCCTCTGGATCTCCTGGTGTGTGTTAAGCCATTTACCCCCTTTGTCTTGCAGCTCATGGATGCTATTTGACGCTCTCCTCTCTTTGATAGAAGCATGAAAGTAAGCAGTGCTGTCATCTCCCTATTTCATCCAGTTGATTCGAGCCTTTTGGTGGAGCGCTTATGAAGGTCATCATTTAATGGGTCATCCTGTAGTTTGTTTTGGATGATACTACGAGCTTGTTCCCATTGGTTGATTTTATTCTGAATCCCCGCGAACTCTCTACTATGGAGCTGCTTAAGCTTGGCTTTAAAATTGTTCATCTTGTGCCATAGTTTTTGAAGCCCAGTACCAGTAACTTTAGTCTTCCACGCTTCATCAACCACCTTGTGGAAACAGAGAGGTAATTGAAAAAGCGAAACGGCTTGCTTTGCTTTTGGTCATACTCAGCTAAGTTCAGGATCAAGGGTGTATGGTCCGAGAACAGAGGATTAGAATAGTGAACACTTGCATGAGTGTAGGTCTGGAACCACTGGATCGTCCCTACAGCATGGTCGATCTTTGTAAGAATTCTACTATCCCCATCTCCTCTGTTTGTCCACGAGAATTGGTGTCCTTTCTCGGTGATAGGATTCAGCTCCATGTCATCCATCCACTGTTTCATATCAAACGTTTCATAAGAAGTAACAAGAGACCCATTTTTCTTATGATCCTCTTTATACAAGGCATTGAAGTCGCCCATAAACAAACAAGCCTCGGAGTATTGCACCCTCCTTGTGTCTTTCCACAAATCTCTACGGTCTCGAACGCTGTGAAGACCATAAACAAAAACAATGTAGAAGCTTTTATTGGAGTTCTGCGGGGAGATTTTGGTTGAGATGAATTGTTGATGTGAGTCAAACATCTCTACCTTACATTTGTCGTGCCTCCAACCTACCCAAATTCTACCTTTGTCATGATGTGTGTAATTCATGACCCAAGCCCACTTGTTGCCAAATCTCTTCTGAATTTTCTTTGCATTAGCTTCTTTCACTTTCGACTCCAAAAGGCCAACCATGCTCACATTATTCGAATCAAGGAATTTATTTATTTCCCTGATTTTTGTTGGGCTATTCATACCCCGAATATTCCATGAAACAATTAACATTGCAAGTAGGGAATTATCGGGTTCCCGTCCCTTGGTATTTCATTTTCCACATCTGTAGGCTCACTGTTTTGCCCCCTTTTTGATCTGTCTCAGCCCCAGTGTCAGCAATCACACAAACGAATTTCTGATGGCCCAATCTTCTAGCTGTTCTGTTGGCCTGAACAGGAGTCCAGCCCCCCTGATCTTCCTGTTCTGTTGAGCTGTTCTGATCTTTCTTGTTCTGGAATGTGGCATTAGTTGATGCAGCCTGCTGGTGTCTGCCACTAGATGAGGCAGCAGCCCCCCTTTCCTGAGCTGCCTGCCCACCATTACACTGCTCAGAGACAGCAGGTTCATCCACAGAAGATAGCAGCTGTTGACCCTTCTCCACATGTGAACTGGTACTCCTACTGTTGTCCTGAGAGGAAGCTACCTCAGTGTCTTTGGTCCCTTCCTTATCCTGCTTATCAGTGTCATCAAAGGACTTCCCCAACTTCATTCTGAGTTCTTCTATAGATGTGACCCCGTGCATAATTTTAGCTAATTTTGTAGGCATCCACACTTGTTTATCCGACCCCTTTCTATTATCTTCTTTGTTTTTCTGATATTGATCAAGGTCCTCCCCTCCTTTGTCTTTGCATACATGCCCTAACTTATTGCATTTTTGGCAAAAGTAGGGTCGCCATTCGGGGATAACTTTTTGTATAAACTCCCGTCCATTATTCTCACGAACTCTAATCTCGGTCACAAAATCGAGTGTGATATCCACGTCAACTAGCACTCTAGCATAAGAGACCTTTCTTTGCTTAGCTGTACATTCATCAGCTAGTCGTGGAACACCAACAGCGCTTACGATTCTACTTAATGACTCCTCTCCCCAACAGTGAAGTGGAAGACTCGGCAAACGAACCCAGACAAGAATAACCCTCAATATTTCTTCTTTGAAAGCGAAATTCATGGTCCATTTTTTAACAATCATAGGGGCTCTATTTAAGAAATATGGGCCTCCTTTTAGAATTTCAGCACATTCATTCTCCGACCTAAATCTCATAATGAAATAACCATCCTCATGGGTGTGAATTATCGGTATATTAACAAACGACCAGTGTTTACGATAAATCCTCTAATCACATCAGTTGAAATATTTCCACCCACAACATAAACCACTATAGCACGTTCCCACATTTGAACCAGTTCAACATCAGCCAAAGAATCAATTTGCACAATATGTTTACCATTTTCAATCACGGGGGGGATGAATTTAAGTTGCATACTAGTAGATGGGGTAGGACTAATTACCTTATCACGCCATGAGGATAAATTGGACTGCACTTGAGGTGGGTTTTGGGTAGGAATTAAGCTGGGAAGTCTTCCTGCACCTCCTCAACAGATCGACTTTACTGTTGTTGAGTCTTCTTCTGTCCACTTAGATCGTTTAGTTTGCTCTATTGCAAAATTAATTGGCGGATATCATTCATTGACTCTTAAAACGTTTATCTCCTCCCTGATCTCATCAATTCTGCTTCTTCCAGCCAGTTTCGAATCTCTTGAATTGCTCTTCTTCTTTATTGCAGGGTCCCTTGCCATATTACTCTTTGTTAATTGCAATCGTCGCATTCGGGCTGAGGGTGGATTCAATCTTCGCTACCTTCGCTGGCTGTGTCTACCCTCACTATGAACCCTAGCCTTGTTCTTAGCTTGACCCATTTCTAGTGACCATGCTTCCCTCACCCTCTACCACCTCTCCCTTTTGCTCCACCCTGCCAATCTCTCATACGGTGTTAGGGTTGTCAGAAACTTACCAGTGCCGGAAACACAGCAAAGCGGTGATATAACGGCTGTGCGCCCATTATATCGCTGCTCCCTCTCTCTCTAAAAAACTTTTGTATTATATATATATATATATATATATAATATATATATATATATATATATATATATATATATATATATATATATATATATATATATATATATATATATATATATATATATATATATATATATATATATATATATATATATATATATATATATATATATATATATATTTTCTTTTTTTTTTTTGAAAATTAGGAATATATTAATAAAAGAGAGGAAGAAAAAAACACCCACACTGTGACTTGGGACCCTAAATTCGCCGGCATAAAAAAACCCCCAAAGGGAAAAAAGCCATTGAAAGAGGGAGACCAAGAAACAGGCCAACCTAAACAGCATAGGGGTGGGCTATGCCAAAACGATTCCTATTTTAAAAACCATTACAACATGGTTCGATCATCTAACACCAAGCACCTAACATTTAAAACACCTAGAGGAGTTTAAAAACTAACATCATGTAGGGCAAAAGACGCCACCATTGGAACCACAAACACACCACGGAAAACACCAAGAAGTACACCCCGGCCTTCGAAACTTAACACCCATCAAACAGTCAAAACTTAATACCTTCCAATCAAACAATCTTAACAAACACCAATCAACAGATAAATCTATCTCCCACCACCATCAGTCAAAAATTTTAAACACCCACCAATCAACGGCGAAATCTAAACCCCACACCATCATCGTATCACAACTCCAAAGCACCATACGAAACCACAAAATCGAAGACCTAATCGTTCACCACAGTCATCTTCCACCCACCCAGCACCATTGAAAACCATCACCTCAGATCACACCAAAACAGAAACTGTCCCCAGCATAACTCCATTGAAAAAATCAATACTCCAAGAAATCAAAAGCCCCTAACAGCAACTGTCCCCACCAAACAAGGCTTCCCAAAAGCTCAAAGTCGCAAGCAGCACCTTCACCAACCGTCCAAACTCCCGTCCATCAAGATTACCCCATCAGAAAACTTGAAACTGTCGCCACTTGGGGTGTTCAAAACCGGGTACCGGATCGACCCGGATCCGGAAATCCGGGTACCCGCTTTTTCGGGTACCTAAAATTGCGACCCGGTTCCGACCCGGTTTAAACCGGGTATCCGGTTTCCGGGTACCCGGTTTAAACCGGGTCGGAAACCGGATACCCGGTTTTTTGTTTATTTGTTAAAACATGCTTTTTTTTAAAATTTTCTTTTAACATGTTTTTTTTTAAATATATTTTACTCTTAAATAAGCAATTATAAGACTGGCCAAATATTTTACTCTTAAATAAGCAATTATAAAGGAAAAATATTTTACTCCTATATTTTACTTGAAGAACACTGGGCCAAATTCTTGTGCATCTTTAACATCTCTTTCATACAAATAAAATTATAACACCAAAATGAAGAAAGAGCATTGAATCTATCAAACACCCCGGACCAAAATTCATTTAAAGCTTATACTTCTTCCTCATGGCTGATGCACATCTTATGGTGATGAAGAAGGACGAAGATGGTGATGATTGATGAAGGTCGAAAAACGAAAATGGCAATGAAGGACGAAGAGGAGCGGCGCTGAAGATGAATAAAAATGGTGAAGAAGTGTGAATAAAAATGGTGAAGAAGGGTCTATGACTCTATGGTCTGTGCGGCGCAAGGCTGAAGAGTGAAGAGGAAGTGGGTGAGAGGCGTGAGGTTTTATTTTTAGGTTAAAAAAAAATGTTTTTCCTTTAAATTTTTTTAACAGATTTAAGAGACTCATCATATTCAATTCATAACTGCTGCCAACTTACATAGATTTCAAAAAAAAAAAAATTTAAAATCGGATACCGGGTACCCGGTTTCACCAAAATTGGTATCCGGATCCGACCCGGTTACCCGTTTCATAAACCGGGTACCCGGTCCGAAATACCCGATTTTGCTAAATCGGGTTAAATACCCGGTTTTCCAAACCGGATACCGGATATTCCGGGTCGGGTTTTACAAACCGGATATTTTTGAACACCCCTAGTCGCCACTACCAATCTAGAACCACCGATCAAACACAACGCCATTACCGCCGGTAGACGATCAAAATCACCATCCCCTTACACCACGAAGCTTCGAAAAAGCCACCACCATCAAGACAATCTCACCAGAAACTTGAGCAAAAACACCAAGTGCCTCGCACACCCAAACCGAGGCAGAAACTTGAGAAAAACTCCAAACTGCACAAAGCACCATCCTTCTCGCAACCTCACTCCAGAAAACGAAACATCGACCGCGATAACAGAGACCAGAGAGCCTCGAAAAACCATAGACAACTGCATCACAAAACTTCCACTCCAAAACATCCACTCCACCCAAAAAACAGAAGGGCCCTCAGAATACCACCCAAACACCAGAAGACGGCGCACCTAAACTCCAGATCTGAGAACCCAAAACAGATCTGGGCACCCGCCTAAACATCATATCCGGAATCCCCTCCCAAGAAACTCCGACATAACAACACCAGCCATCATCAGCAGGACACCATGAACGCGGAGAGAAAAACGAAGATCAAACACCTAAGACTACGAAACGTCGACCCAAAACACCATAGATTCACCAAGTTCATCCAACCATCGTCTGAAAAACAGTACAGGAACACAAAGGACCACCGAGAAAAGAAACCCCAAAAAACCAGATCTGAAGGCACGAGCAAACCCAGCAAAAACATTATTCAGAGTAAAAAAAACGAAAAGCCTAGAAATGAAAAGCTAAAACCTTGTAGACGAAAAAACCCAGTGATAAAAGAAAGATGTCGAGAAAGAAAACAAAAGAGGAAAGAAAACGCTGGCCAGAGAAGGAGCCGCCAAAGACCCACCAAGAGGCCCATCCAAAGGAGGAAAACCAAACCCTAGGAGAGCCCCTCTCTCTAGAAAACCTCTCTCTACATTTTTATTATTATTATTATTATTATTATTATTATTATATATATATATATATATATATATATATATATATATATATATATATATATATATATATATATATATATATATATATATATATATATATATATATATATATATATATATATGAGTGGCAAGGGGATTTTGTCGTTTCTCGGGTGTACTTGGTTGCTTTGGTATTCGGTTTATTGTTCTGGATTCCTTGGTGATAGATTTCTTTGGGGGATTTGAGACGAAGTAAGTCCGTCAGTTTTCATGGAGTGTGTAGGCGTATTTTGGACAGTGGAGTATCCTGCATTCATTTATTGGTTTTCTGGTTTGGTTAGCTGGAGTTTTGGCGTTGTCGTGGTGTTTCCATGGTGTTTATTGGTGGTTCTATGGTGATTTTTCTGGTTCTTTGGCTCGATGTTGCTGGGTGTTTAGCTTGGCCTGCTGCTGGGGTTTTTTTGTGAGGTTTTTTATTGGTGATAGATTCCTTGGTAATTATTTCGTGGGTTTTTTTTCTTAAGTGTTTTGGATTTGTGCAAGTTTCAATGGGGTTGTTTTAAGATCGTTTTGAAGGGGTAGAAGTTTCGGGAGTTTGGCGTGGGTGGTTGATTCTTTGTCAGTAGGATTTCTTGCTTTGGGTTTTGTTTGGTTTTTTTTTGGCGACCATTGACGGCGGAGGATTTCGTCGGTTGCCTCCTTGGATGATGGTGAAGTTGTTGGAGGTGTGGTGGAGGAGATGGTGTGTTGGTTTCTTCGTGGTGTTTCTTTGAAAGGCTTCAATGGGGACGGTGTTGGAAGGCTTGAAGTTTTGGTGTCGAAGTAGTGTCCCGAAGGTTGATGTGACGAAGTTTTTAGCGGTATGGCGTTTTCAGCTTCTGGTTTTGAAGCTTCGTGGTGTCGTTATGGCTATTGGTGTCAATTTGGGATTTCTCGAGATGATGGTGTTCGGGTTCTTCCCTGGCGGTCCAGATATGGTGTTCCCTCAATCGAGTAGTTAGAATATTGTCGATGGTGTTTTGTAACGATTTTACCTTACTTGGTGTTTTAGCTTAGCTTTCCTTGGGGTGTTTGGTGCTGGACCAGCGTGTTTTGGTGTTTTTTTAAAACGTTGTTGCATAGCCCACCCCTATGCTGTTTAGGGTGGCCTGTCTCTTGGTATCCCTCTTCCAATGGCTTTTTTCCCTACGGGGGCTTTTTTATGCCGGCGGGTTTGGGGTCCCAAGTTACAGTGTGGTGTTTTTTCCTCATATTTATATTTATTTTCCAAAATTTCAAACTATATATATATATATATATATATATATATATATATATATATATATATATATATATATATATATATATATATATATATATATATATATATATATATATATATATATATATATATATATATATATATATATATATATATATATATATATATATATATATATATTGATAAATTGGGATTATATATAATAGGCAAAAACCCAAAACAATACACTGAAACTTGGGAGCCCCAACACCGCCGGCATAAAAAAACCCCGCGAGGGGAAAAAGCCATTGGGGAAAGGGACCAAGAGTCAGGTCACCCGAGACAGCATAGGGGTGAACTATGCATCGTCAGAAGCAAAAAGAAAACACCTCACCTACAAGTTCACTCCAAAAAACAAACATGAAAACCTCCTAAACGAAACTAATACAACCACCAATACACCTTACTATGAGCTAGATACACACCAATGGAAAAAGCTATTACAAAGATTACACCACACAAGAATACAAAAACACAGAAAACTCCTCCATATATGGCGACATATCAACTCGATCAACGAGGTAGCTCACCAAGTAGTTCTTCCGCCTAAGTTCTCACACGCACTTTGAGTGTATTGAAGAATCTGATACTATCAATCGGGCCTCCTTCAAACTTGACTTTATTTCTTAGAAACCATATCGACCATATTGTACATCCCAAACTAAGTAGCCAAAGCTTTGTATTACATCGCCTTGGCTTCAACGAGATCCATGAAACTGCAAAAGAAGCACATTGATTATGGAGTACACCTGAAACACCCCACCACTGAAGTATCATCATCCAAACATTCCAAGAAAAACTGCACGAGAAAAGAATGTGGGAATTGGATTCCACCCCATTATTGCACAAGGGGCATTGGGCGTTTGATAGATCTAGTACTCCCTTATCAACTAAAAAATCACCCGTCTTGAACTTCCCTAAGCACGCTTGCCATATAACTAAACTCGCTCTAGGAGGGGCTTTGATTCTCCACACAAGGGACGATACATCCTTTGGCAGGACTGGATTAGATGCTGCATAAATACTATCCATAATCCCCTTAATAGGGAACTTAATACAATTTGACCCATACCAACAAATACCATCTTTTAATCCATTTTGAGGCACAATCTGTTCAACAAGACCCATCAGTCTATTAAAATCTTCATTCTCCCAATCAAACAACCTTCTTCTCCATCGAAATTTCCAAACCCATGTGTTATTTCGCCACTCAACCATATCGCTAATAGTGTGATCTTTCTGTTCAGATATAGTGAATAGTCTATGGAATGAGGATTTGATCGGCCCAGAGTTAGCCCATCTATCATGCCAGAAAAGAGTACACCTCCCATCACCCACCTTTGCCAAGAGGCCTTCTTCAACAATGCAGCGAACTTTACTAACTCCAATATCATTTCCCACAAGAAAAGCCCATGTCCCGGACTTCATGTTTTGAAAGGAAGCTGTCGAAGCCTTTAAGCTTTTGAGATTATAAATTGATATCAGAATTCGTTTCCAAAGGGATTGATCACACGCAGAGTACCTCCACCACCACTTGAAGAGAAGAACAAGATTTTTATACATAACATTCCCAACCCCCAATCCTCCCATATTTTTAGGGAGTTCAATAGACGACCAAGCAACAGAAAGAGGAGCCATCTTCCCATTAGCCGATACACCCCAAAAGAATCTTCTCTGCATCTTTATAATTTTCACCGCAACCGATTTCGGCATCCTGAACATACTCATAAAATATACAGGCAGGCTATTAATAACACTTTTTATGAGAGTAAGTCTACCTGCCAGTGAGAGGAGCTTCGATTTCCATGAAGTCAACTTATTCTCAATTTTAGAAAGGACCGGTTTCCATGCACTGTGTTTGTTCATGTTGTCCCCAAGAGGAAGCCCAAGGTATGTAACCGGACAGATACTGTGGCGGCACCCATTTTCCTCAGCAATATTTCTAGCCCATTCACTATCAGCTGCGCTCCAGGTAATGATCTGAGATTTGTTGTAATTTAAGCTCAAACCTGATAGCAAAGCAAAAACATCAAGTATACGAAAATAGTTAGTAACAGCTTCCTTTTTCATTGGAACAAAGATAAGAGTGTCGTCTGCAAATTGTAGATGCTTCAATGGCACTCTATCCTTTCCAATATGAACCCCTTCAATCAACCTCGACTCCTCCGCTCTCCTCAATATACAAACGAGTGCTTCGCTAGCTAATATAAAGAGATATGGGGACAGTGGATCCCCTTGGCGAAGCCCTCTCTCCATCTTAAAAGGTCTAAGGGGAGACCCATTAAGAATAATAGACATCGAAGCTGTGGATACACACGTCATAATCCATCTTATCCATCTGTGACCAAACCCCAATTTCTCCAAAACCCTCGGTAGGAACACCCATCTTACCGAATCATAAGCTTTCTGGAAGTCTAACTTAAGTAGCGCACCTGAAATTTTCTTCTTTTTAAGCCAGCCTATCGCTTCATTAGCCACTAACACCCCATCCAGAATCTGCCTATCCATCACAAACGCACTTTGTGACTCATCAATAAGCGGCCCGATTACCTCCTTCAATCTAAGTGATAGCAATTTCGAGATGATTTTATAGATCGCCCCCACCATACTAATCGGGCGAAAATCCTCAATAGATACAGGGTTGGTTACTTTAGGAATCAGAGTGACCCAAGTAACATTGATTGCTCTTGCTGCTTCACCAGTTTCTAAGAAACGAATCACATAATCATAAATATCATCTTGGATCACATCCCCTATTTCCCGAATGAACTTAAAGTTGAACCCATCAAAGCTAGGGGCTTTATCAATACCACATGCCCATACTGCTTGTTTCACCTCGTCTCTAGAAGGTAATGCTTCTAAGAATCTGTTTTGCTCATCTGTGATCTTTGGATGCTCACCCATCTCAAAATCCAAATCAGGAACTTGCTTTTGAGTAAACCTTTCCTGAAAGTGTTTGAACACTTCATGTTTAAGATTCTCCACACCATTGACAGATTTGCCATCAATTTCCAAGTGTGTTATTTCATTCCTCTTTCTTCTCAATAAAGTGGATGCATGGAAAAATTTTGTATTATGATCCTTCATGCTAAATCCACAAGTTCTAGCCCTCTGTCTCCACAACCTCTCATGTCTGATCAACTACGCTTATAAATGGTTTTGACAAGCTCGCATTCTAGCACATTTCGCCTCATCTAAGCATCTACTTTCACCCAACTTCTGGAGGTTATGAATCGCATCTTCAAGCTTGAGAATTGTATTTTCCATAGCACCAAATTTTTCTTTGCTCCATGTTTGTATTGGTCTCTTAAGAACCTTCAACTTATTGAATAAACTCAAGTTGGGAATCTCCAACCACTCCTTGGCCACAAAGCTCTTGAAATCAGGATGTAGAAACCAGCTATCATAACATCTGAATGGTTCGGGACCCCAGTTCACCTTTTCCTCAAGTGACAATAGAAGTGGGTTATGATCAGAGGATCCCTTTTTTAGACCATGCAGTCGCAACAGAGGAAAATTTATAAGCCAATCATTGTTGCACAAGCCTCTATCCAGTCTGCTCTGTAATTCCCCCTTCCCCATGTGAACTTAACACCCTGCAGTGGAATATCAATGAGCTGAATATCATCAATCCACTTTATAAAATCTCGCATGCTTGCATCAAATCTGAACACTCCGAGTCTTTCATCTGGATGGATCACTTCATTGAAGTCGCCAAGAAACAAGAATGGTTTACCAATGTTACTCCACAAGCCTCTCATCGTGTCATACACTTGGCTTCTACCCATTCTGTCATTTGCCCCATATAAAACATAAACACAGCAGTTGAAATTACTTTTTGTCATCAAACCCTCTAGTATGATCCATCTGTCTCCAAAATGTTTTTGTGTGACACAGAAAAAGTTCGGATCCCATATTGCGATCACACCCCCACTATAAGTGTCAGAAGCAAGGACCTCACACCAATCATAGTCGTCACTTCCCCACATTCTTCTAACTCTACGATCAAAAGAGACTCTATGTTTTGTTTCCACAAGGCCTATGAATGAGACTCTGTTCTTACTGATCAGCTGTTTAATGGATATACATTTTTCCCCCCTTCCTAAACCTCTAACATTCCAGAAGAGCAAACTCATGATAAACAATTACAAATAATCCTCCTTACAACGACACCCATTAGTTGCCCAACGGGTTATCCACCTCCAACCCCATGATTCTCTTCGATTTTCTTAACTCCGTAATTACCTCTCCCTCATTTCGAGCACTAAGGCCACTAGATTTTCCAACTCTCCAAGTTTCCTGTGCTTCCTTCACACCACTAGACTGGGTCGATGGTACGAACAATGGAATTGAAAGTGAGCATGAGACTTTTCTAGGCCGCCCCTTCGATTTTCTCCTTGTAGTATATTGTACACTACCACACTGTAAGCTATGCATCACCCTGCATTCAACTTCCAACATGGGGTCAAAACTTTCTATCCAACCACTATCTGATTCAAAGGGTCTGGAACCCTGATAAAGGGATTGACAAAAATCCTCATTTTCCATATTCAAAGCTGCATTCTATGTTTCCATATCTCTGCACACCATGTCATAGTTCTCTACTGTTTCAACAATTATAATATTCTGATTTTGCATCATTTGTTTACCCAAATTACCCAAGTTCTTTTCAATTACTTCCACCCCTTCCATGGTAATACCCACTGAATTCACATTATTTTCATATAGATCGTGCCTTTCTAACCCATCCTCTCCACCAACAATTCGAGTATGCAAACAAGCATCATCTTCCACGTACACATTCACTGCTTTTCTCGTGCCAACAGTAGCTTGTGCTTCCATATCCCCACACATCAAGTCAGCATCTCCACCTGTTTCCTCAACTCGACATTGCTGTTTTGAAGCAGCTTGTTCGCCCACATTATCAAACAAACCAGCTGGACCGTATGCTTGAACCATTCCATTACAAGCAGCTTCAGTTCTCTCCATATCCCCACTTGAAATTACTCTATCCAAGTCTTCACTATTAACGTCGTTTATTCTATGTCTACACCCACAGTTGCCCATTTCATGAACCCACACCCTACACTCACCATTATGCCATACTAGTTTCAAATTCTCATTTATTTTGCGATGTTCCTCCGTACATATCAATAACTTTGCCGACGTAATGCTATTGATCCCTTTGTGTTCATATTCAAATTATATTGCATAATTTTACCCCATCTTTCCCCAATAATTTTCAAACATTCATGACTCCAAACCGATGGGTGAATCCCCACACATTCAATCCATGTCATTCTTTCCCTATAACATTCATTTCCCGACCACTTACGAACCCCTGTGAATCTCTTACGAAGAGGTGAATCCTCCTCCATAGCTTTGTCAAGACATGTTTGATTCTCAAAGAACACAATAAATTTTGTCGGGGTGAGGGATGAAACATGGACAAAAGACAAGCCCATTTCAATCAAGTTATCAATAGCATTTTCCAAATTCAAAACATTTTCAATATCCACCACAACAGCTAATCCAAGTTTATCCTTTAAGGTATCATTCTCAACAACATTAAGGGTTACCTGTTCGATGACAACGTCATTGTCCTTCTGCTTTGATGACGACGGTTCGGTCTGCCTTCCCAAAAGAACATCAGCGTACTTCCGGTGGTCGCGAAGGGTGTGCTTGAGTGTACTAGCTCCTTGTTACCTCCTTTGATTGTTTCAATGCCGGCCCTCCACTGTGAACCTTGTTATTCTTCTTCTGAAATTTTGCCTTCGAGACCGAAATAACATTTCCATGTACCCCTTTACCATCGAACAATAGAATGGCCTTTGCTGCTTCCTTTTCAGAAAAGAATCTTACAAAAGCAAAGCTGCCATTTTTATTAAGTCTTTTTTTTTCCGAAATGTAGACATCCGACACTCACTACTACAAATCATCACTTGTGCCACTAATTATGCCACGGGAATTCAAAATCTGTGGCAAGTTTTGATCTTGCCACGGGAAAAATAGATTTCAAGACAATATCACAATCATACCAAAAATTTTTGCCACGGGTAGATATATACCGTGGCTAAAATACACTTGTGCCACAAATTTTGCCACGAGTAAATATATACCGTGGCTAAGATACACTTGTGCCACAAATTTTGCCACAGGTAAATATATACCATGGCAAACAAACACTTGTGCCACGGGTAAATTAATATTGTGGCAAACAAGCACTTGCGCCACAAATCTTGCTACGGGAACTTTATTGTGGTAAACAAAAACTTGTACCAACAATTATGTCATAAGGAAATATTTATCATGGCAAAAAATTTGTGCTGCCAATTATTTCTCTGGTAAATATTTCTCATGGCAAATAAAGACTTATAGGTTACGGGTAGCAATTGTGTGATTGTATTATAAATTATGATACCTGAATTTGACTTTACCGCAAGTTTTGATTTTGCCACGGAAATAGTATATTTAAGAGAAACTTAAAAAAATAAAAAAAATTTATCAATTATGTAAATTAAAAATCTTTATCCAACTTAATTAGTTCTATATTTATTAGAAAATAAGTCATTATTTTCCCTTATTTTTCAATTTAATATAAGAAAAAATTCTTTAAACAATGATTTAATTTAATATATTTTAACTAAAAACATTTAAAATTATTTTTGAAAAGCTTTTTTCACTTACCATATACTCAAACTAGAATATAAAAATAATTTAAAGTAAGATTAAAGTATTTTCAACAAAAGAGAGAAAGGTTGTTTCTAACCTATTCCAAGAATTTTTCAATTTTTTATTTAGTGAAAATCAGATCGTATCATCCTCTTAAATTCAAGAACACATGAAAAATGTTTTTTCTTTCTCTAATGTGCTACAATACAAAAAACTGGAGCAATTTCGACTGAAAGTATTCGACTAAATCAAAACAATCGGAAATTTCTGACTAATTTTCCGACTGACAAGCATTAGTCGGAATTTCCGACTAACTTGCTACTAAATCAATATATGGTCGGAATTTAAAATTGGAAAAAAAAAGAATATACGACTAATAATAATATAGTTATATACTAATAACTAATAAGTGTTAGCAATATATATTAATACGAGTAATATTATTCTAATATAGGATTAATTTTGTTGCATTTGTGAAAATTAGTTGAACAAATTATTTTTAAGTAATTTTGCAACTAATTTTGTTCAACTAATTATAATTTTTTTAACTTATTATTAATAATTTTGTTCAACTAGTTAATAATAATAATAATAATAATAATAATAATAATAATAATAATAATAATAATAATAATAATAATAATAATAATAATAATAATAATAATACACTAAGTGGTCGGAGTGTTAGGTTATAAGTATACAAACATTACTTAGATTATCAGTAAATAACTGATGGTCTAGTGGTTGGGGTGTTGGTATATCAATCTGAAGGTCTTGGGTTCAAATCCTACCCAAGGCATTTGTGTAGAAGGAATGTTATAGATTGTCAACATTAGATGATTCTTTTATGTGTTTTGAAAAATAAGATTGCCACGGGTAGGCTTGTGGCAAAAGAATATAATTAGCCACGGGATCTACCGTGGCAAGAAAAAAAGTTTCAGCCACAACCATAATTTTCCCGTGGCAACAATCTAGCCACGATCACTTGTGCCACGGTAGTCTCAAACTTAAATTCCCGTGGCTGAACATCATAGCCATGGGAAATTCTTACTTTGTGCCACGACTGCTACTGTGGCACAAGTGATGATTTGTAGTAGTGACTGTACCAGCCTCTTCAAACATTCTTCTCAAATCCGCCAACGCTAGACTTTTTGGAATGCCATCAACAAATAAGCTAACTTCATCAGCTCTGGCCCGAGGTAGCTCCCGAGGTCCACGCCACCACTGGTGTCGGGAATGTCCTCGATGACTAACCAAAGAACCAGGAATTGAGGCTCGCTGAACGTGTTTGTCTTTGCCACTGTTTATAGCATCCCGTATATTTCCACGTTGGAGAATGTTTGTTTGTAATCCTCTCTTTTCCCTCCAAACTAAGTCTCTTTGATCCTGAAGTAAGGGGTACTGGATGTTACCCAAACCACGTTTCCTTCTTCTAACAAGAGTAAAACCATCGTCGTCCTTATCAGTAATATAATAATATTCTTCAAGCTACTGTTTCTACCCTCTCTCCTACCTGGTGGAGGCGAATAGTGCTGGTGGTAATCGTTTTTGGTCAGGCTACGGTGATGTTAACGGTTGGAATTGGACCAGACATGGCGGTGCAATTCAAAATCCTTACCCGTTGCAGCATGGCGTTTGGTATTCCTAGACACAAAAGCAGATTTCTGAGCAACGTAATCGCTGGACACTCTCTCTCTAACAATTCTCTCTCTAGCCATTTTTTTATTATTATATATATATAAATATATCTTCATATTTTTCAAAAAAAAAAATTATATAATTAAATTTGGGGATAGTCTATATGAACGCAATGAAGATTTAAGAAACATTAGTGTTACGGGTCAAATATCTCGTATACCTAAAATATCGCAAATACCCCTAGTCAAAGGTCAAAGTCAATACATAAGTCAACGTCTAAACTACCACTTCCAATAACCACCCACTACTCCCATCTACACAAGCATGATCACCATTTGTTATCATGAACGAGGTAACTACCTCGATAATTTTTCTATAAATACAACATTCATCTACATGATAAAGGTACGCAATCTTACTCTAAACACTTATTACATTCATATCTTTTCCTGAGTCTGACTTAAGCATCGGAGAGTCCTTCCGGGACATAGGCCCCCGGGTTAGCTTTCCTTGTGGTTGCAGGAACACCGCACGCGGAGGTCAGATCTTCCCACTTCCTTATAACTAAAGGTACTTCCCTTGAACTTCCCCTTTACAAATTTGACCGTTCCTTAACCGAAACAGTTTGGCGCCGTCTGTGGGGATCAAATACAAAAGTCGTGTGTCCTGCCGTAATTCGGAATCGAAAATTTTCAAATAAAAAGCTTAGAACTTTTGCATCGGAAAACTGGACACCACGTATTCAAACCGCAAGAGTCATTTTCAAAGAGGATTACCACCATGAACAAGGTTTTTTTATCATTGAATAAGAAAAATGGAAAATCCTACCATTACATTTCCTTATGGGTTTTGAGAATTTGCCTCAATTATCATCAACCAAAGGAAACCAAATCTTCACTACAAGGATATATTTATTCATCTTAACTGCCATTAAGGAAACCCATTTCCGCGAAGGTCGATCAGTTTCTCAGAACCTTCGTCATACTCAAGCTATTGAATACCTCGTTGGTGATGAATTGGTATTTTCATCTTTTATTGCATCTTATATTGGTCATTTATAAATTATAAACCCAAAAAAAAAAAAAATCCATTGGTTGGTGATGAATTGGTATTTTCCCTTATTCAATTGCGTCCCAATTTCCTGCAACATTCGTGTGCAATCAAGATATTCATCCAAAATGATATCCTTTTTGTTTTAATACCGACGAGGAACTACGATAACGGTTACCTAGAACTCCATTGTTATTGAACTACTGTCCAACCGAAAACAAAAAAGCCGTGTCTCCCTTTAAAACAAAAAAAAAAATAAAATCATTTTTGTTGGAATCCCACTTTAAGCAAAACCCAAAAAATATTACTCCCTGCTAAATCCCATTAATTTGATCATCACCATACTGAATTAGTGGACTGCCATATTTACCAATTAGAATGAAAAACAATTGACAATAAATTACTTTCCTATATGAAGCGTAAGTAAGCTCATGAATTCATAATCCCTAAATTCAAATGCCGCCATTAATGGACTCTCTTCTTTGGCTTCTTCCATGGCAAGCATAAATACCCAAAGTCATCTTCTTAAAATCATCAAAACCTTCGGGAAAACACCATTGCCTTTAAGGGGTTCAACCCAGTGGGTAAGTGCGCGATACGGGATCAAGTACAATTGATCGGAAAATCAGGGGTAATGCGTATACCGCAAACATGGCAGAATGGCCTGGTCATCGTGGAAACCGCATTGAATTATCATCATGAGAAATCAAATTCAGTAAGTAGAAACAATTCTATCAACAACGACTCACATTTAACTGCTTCAAGTAGTTATTTTCTTCATGGTATTCGGTTATTTAATAAGACGCCATTGGCATTATGGATGGGAGTTATTGAAGAAACCATCAAACTACATGGGAAAATCCCTCAAATCAATTTTGGTGAGAATTATCTATCAAAGTTCTTTACTGATTTTTACTTGCACGTCTAAGTCAAAAAATAGCATGCTAAATATGGTTTAGGATGGATGACAATTGTTTCTTACTGTCACACTACTAATATTATATGGGTCAAATGTTTCTCTAACATGCTATTGTTGTATTGCATAAATATTATACTATTGAAAGTTCAGAATTAATGAGTCCCATTAAGATCGTATTTGGACATTTATTAAAACCCGTACTATTATTACCATAGTCTGCATGATTCGACGTTGTCTTCAATCAGATTTTTTATTTCGACCATGGGCTCAAAGCATGCTGAACCCAAATGAAGTATGCGATATTACTGTTGCAGTACTAGCTGTTGTTATTGATCAGTTACCATCAACGAGCACACATTAAAAAATGCTATGGTTAATTTTCCATGTGAAAGATCATTGTCATATTTGCCTTTTAATTACCGACGTATCAGTTAACAAGGATTGTTACATCATTGCTCTTCCAAATGAAAATTTGGGATTAAATTATTACAAGTCTTTGTCCTTGCCTGATTATATGAAAGTTGAAATCGAATTAGGCTCCAAGTTGAGAACATGGGGCTAATCAGGGCTTCCACCAAGCACGGAGCCACCGAGATTTGATTATTTTTCTGCATAAAAGTCGATACTTCATTCGCTACATTTCATTTTGTATCACCTTTATGCATGGGGCTAATATTATGAGTTACATGACTCAACCATCGTCGATTAATTTTGTAGCATTCGTTGCGAGTATCACCTATCTTGATAACTCGATCCCTTGACAAACAGACCTATGTCTGGGGTGCTGTGTTTTCCATTTGAATTCTTAATTATGCTGCGGACCTATGTCCGATCCATATTCATATGCGGACCTATGTCCAATCCATAGTCATTTACCAGGTCCGAAACTTCTATAAGTCGGACCCACTATTGGCCCTACAGAGTGTTGGGGCTAAAACCAAGCCAAGTCTTGATCTTGGTCCGAGACTTCTATAAGTCGGACCCCCTATTGGCCCTACAGAGTGTTGGGGCTAAAATCAAGCCAAGTCTTGATTCAAAGTCCGGGACTTCTATAAGTCGGACTTCCTATCACCCCAACTTGGAGGGTTGGGGCCAAAATGACCTATGTCATTTGTCAAGTCCGGGACTTCTATAAGTCGGACTTCCTATCTCCCCAACCTGGAGGGTTGGGGCCAAAGTGACCTATATCATTTGTCAAGTCCGGGACTTCTATAAGTCGGACTTCCTATCATCCCAACCTGGAGGGTTGGGGCCAAAATGACCTATGTCATTTGTCAAGTCCGGGGCTTCTATAAGTCGGACTTCCTATCACCCCAACCTGGAGGGTTGGGGCCAAAATGACCTATGTCATTTGTCAAGTCCGGGGCTTCTATAAGTCGGACTTCCTATCACCCCAACCTGGAGGGTTGGGGCCAAAATGACCTATGTCATTTGTGAAGTACGGGACTTCTATAAGTCGGACTTCCTATCACCCCAACCTGGTGGGTTGGGGCCAAAATGACCTATGTCATTTGTCAAGTCCGGGACTCCTATAAGTCGGACTCCCTATTTTCCCTACAAAGTGTTGGGGCTAAAATCAAGCTAAATCTTGATCCTAGCCCGAGACTTCTATAAATCGGACTCTTTTCTGTATGACTAATATTTCCTTCCGCATATAGATCAAGATCGTTTCCTCTAATTATTGGTCGTCATCTCTTCCTCTATATGCGTGGGGCTAATGTTACGGGTCAAATATCTCGTATACCTAAAATATCGCAAATACCCCTAGTCAAAGGTCAAAGTCAATACATAAGTCAACGTCTAAACTACCACTTCCAATAACCACCCACTACTCCCATCTACACAAGCATGATCACCATGTGTTATCATGAACGAGGTAACTACCTCGATAATTTTTCTATAAATACAACATTCATCTACATGATAAAGGTACGCAATCTTACTCTAAACACTTATTACATTCATATATTTTCCTGAGTCTGACTTAAGCATCAGAGAGCCCTTCCGGGACATAGGCCCCCGGGTTAGCTTTCCTAGTGGTTGCAGGAACACCGTGTTGGCCCATTTGAGTTTTTATGATGACTTAACAAATTATAAACAAACAAAGTATTTTAGAGATTGTTTTGTAGGTAATATATCCGATTATTGTAATCGTCGATGGTACCTAAGGACTGGTCAATGGGAATCGTACAAGTCAAAGTCAAAGTCAACAAAGTCAAAGTCAGTAGAGAAGGTCAATGAAGAAGTCAAGAGTAGAATCCAAGTCTACTGTTCCAGATATTGATAAACTGATGAATGTTGCAGATAGAGACAGTACGTTGTTCCTCCAGAATCCGGTCAGAAGAGAAGTCAACAAAATTAATTTAGAAAAAGTCTTGAGTTTATTTTTCTACATTTTAGTTTTGTTGTACGGTTAACAACTTAGAAAGCACAAGGAATTAACCAAAGAATTAAAATAACTAACTCCTAAAAAGTCTCTTGAAAATGGCTATTTTTAGCTAGAGTCAAAGATTGACCTTGAATAACCACCAAGGTAGTTATTCATATTGCTCACGGTCAATGCCCAATAATCCCTTATCTATAGATTATGGGTTTATGGCATAACTTGTTCTAAAAAGATTATAAAATCATTTTTCTAACCGGCACAAACTTTTGGTGATCAACATTGAGAGAAAATTATTTTCCGAAAAAATTGTGCCCAAATTTCGTGAGATTCAAGATTCAAGTAAAGGAAAATATTGATGTTCTTAATCGAAAATTAATTCCTAAATATTTCCTTGTGCTATCTTTGTTTGTTCATCCAATTTAGAGAATTTATCTTGTATGGGTTTTTGAGAGAATTTGTAATTAGACTTGGGTAAGTCTAAGGGGGAAGTGAGAAAGAGAAGCGAGAAAGAGAAGAGAGAAAGAGAAGGAGAATCGAGAAAGGGAACAAGAAAGAAACCGAGAAGAGAAGGAGAAGAAGAAGGAGAAGGAGAAATATTTTGTGTAATAAAGAATTGAATTACATAAAATAATAGAGAAGAAAAATCCCTAGAGGGTCGTGGTTCTTATTCCCACGTTAAATTCTTTGTGTTTCTTTAAGTTTTCTTTTATTTTGTTTTGAGTATTTTCTTTATTCATAATTCCGCAAGAAAAGGGCGAAAATACTCCAACGGGAACAAGTAACAATTAACCCCCCCCTCTTGTTACACTTCGTCGTCTCTATACGTTACTACAATTGGTATCAGAGCCCTGTTCCTCATTAAATCAGGAAACCCTGAGAGCCGTATCTTGGTGCTTTAGAGATGATGAAAATGAACGAGCGTATGGAAGAAGGGTACTCTACTCAGAGACCACCAATGTTCGATGGCAAATTCTATACCTATTGGAAAAACAGGATGGAGATCTTCATCAAAGCCGAAAATTATCAAGTTTGGAGAGTCATCGAAGTAGGAGATTTTGAGGTAACTACTACCAACTCCATTAACGAGACTGTTCCCAAACCAATCACAGAATATGAGAAAGAAGATTTTCAAAAGATGGAAATGAACGCTCTTGCTATTAAATTGCTTCATTGTGGGCTTGGTCCTAATGAACACAATCGCATTATGGGTTGCAAAACAGCAAAACAAATTTGGGATCTGCTGGAAGTTACCCATGAAGGTACAAGCGAAGTCAAGCGTTCCAAGATTGACTTGCTCATGTCCAAATATGAAAGATTTGTTATGGAACCTAAAGAAAGCATTCAAGAAATGTTTACTAGGTTTACGAACATCACAAATGAGTTAGTCTCCCTTGGAAGGCTTATTCCATCCGATGAACAAGTGCGAAAGATTCTAAGAAGCCTACCTCAAGATGATCGTTGGAGAGCAAAAGTCACAGCCATTCAAGAATCTAAAGATTTTACAAAGTTTAATCTGGAAGAGTTGGCTGGTTCCCTGATGACTCATGAATTACATCTGGGAACAGCTGACAGTTCTAGGAACAAAGGTCTGGCTCTGACAGCAGACGATCAAGAAAATTCAGAAACTGATGAGGAAGAGGCAGTAATGCTGGTACGTAGATTCAAGAAGTTCTTCAGGAACAACAGATATAAAAATCAAAGAAACTACAAAGAAAAAGGAACTTCTAAATCCAAAACATATGAATGCCACAAATGTGGAAGTACCGAGCACTTCATAAAGGAATGCCCACTATGGAAGGACGAGAAAGCTAAAGGGAAAGCAAGAGAAACAGGAAGACAACCAACTAAGGGAAATTTCAACAAAACCGATTTCCGCAAAGCCATGATAGCTGCATGGGGAGAGTCCGAAAGTGAAGCCGAAACCGAAGCCCCCGTGGAAGAAGAAGAGGTAGCTAACCTCTGTCTCATGGCTACTCATGACGATACATCTAAAGGAAAAGAGGTACTGTCTCCTGATCCATTTTCTGATTATTTATTTAAATTGGATAAACATAGATTAGTTAAAATGATTTTAGAATCTCATGAAAATTTAGAAAAACAAACCGCCATCACTCTCAAAACTGAAAAAGACCTTAAAGCTTGTAAAGATCAAATATCCTACCTTAACTCATTTAGATCCGATGTGCAAAATCGATTCTTTGAATTGCTTGATAATAATGTGATGTTAAAAGAAGCCTTAGAAAAAGTTAAAGAAGAAAACATCATGTTAAATATTGAATTGAATCAATTTGAGCAATTTGAAATGGAAGTAGATTATGAGACTAAGAAAGAAATTCAATGTGTACTCTTTCAAATGAGATCCGATCTAGAATCCGCCTTAAAAGAAAACGATCGTCTTAAGCTTGAATTAAATTCAAGAGATAAAGGAAAAACTAGAGAAGTTCCCAAATGGATTCTTAATGCTAGAACCAAAGGAACCGAAGGTCTAGGATATGATAAAAATGACAAAAAGAAAAAGGTCTATGTTGATCTCCCAAGTAACAAAGTCTGTTCCTTTTGTGGCAAAATCGGGCACCTGAAACATCAATGTTTAAAAAGGGAACAGCACAACAAAACGAACCAAATATACGTCGATAGAGTTTGGATTAAAAAATTTAATTCTTGTTTAATCGACACGGAACCCAAGGATGGCTGGGTTCCACCCTCTAACAACTAAGTTCGTTTTGCAGGTTCTAGTGAGGGGGAACAGCTCATGGTATCTCGACAGTGGCTGTTCCAAGCACATGACAGGCGATAGATCAAAATTTCTCTCACTAGAAGCCTATGATGGAGGAACTGTGACCTTTGGCGACAATATGAAAGGTGAAATCATTGCAAAAGGCAAGATAGGAAGGTCAAGTTCCCACGCTATAGATAACGTATTTTTGGTCGAGAATTTCTCAATTTTGTGACAAAGGTAACTCTGTAAACTTTACTTCTGAGAAATGCATGATTTCTAGGAACGACACAGGTGACATCATTCTGGAAGGAATAAGAAAAGGGAACACCTACGTGGTGGACCTGCACACTGTTCCTAAAACCAGTTTAACATGTCTAAGTGTTATAGAAGATGACCCTCTACTTTGGCATAAAAGATTAGGTCATGTTAGTTTTTCATTGCTTAATACTTTACGTACTAAAGACTTAGTAAGAGGATTACCGTCCCTAAAATTTCAAAAGAATGAAGTATGTGATCCATGTGCCAAAGGAAAACATGCAAGGTCATCTTTTAAAACTAAAAATGTCGTGACCACATCAAGACCACTTGAATTAATTCATATGGATCTTTGTGGACCAATGAGAATCCAAAGTCGCAGCGGTAAGCGATATGTTTTTGTCATAGTTGATGATTACAGTAGATTTACATGGACTTTATTCTTATCTAGCAAAGATGAGGCTTTTGATGAATTTGTTGCATTCGCTACTAAAATTCAGAAATCTAGTAACAATCAACTAGTCCACATAAGATCGGATCATGGTAAAGAATTTGAAAATTCAAAGTTTATGGATTATTGTAATGAGCATGGTTTAAGTCATAATTTCTCCGCGCCTAGAACACCACAACAAAATGGTGTTGTTGAACGTAAAAATAGAACCTTAGAAGAAATGGCTAGAACTATGTTAATTGCTAGTGGTTTACCTAGAAATTTTTGGGCCGAAGCCGTCAATACTGCTTGTTATATATTAAACCGAGTTTTAATAAGACCAATCACTTCTAAGACCCCCTACGAATTATTTAAAGGAATTAAACCTAATATTTCATATTTTCGAGTCTTTGGATGTCGATGTTTTGTGCATGTTAATGGAAAACGAAATTTAGGTAAATTTGATGAAAGAAGTGATGAAGCAGTATTTCTTGGCTATTCATCTCATAGTAAAGCATATAGAGTTTACAATAAGAAAACAATGTGTGTTGAAGAATCTGTTCACATTATATTTGATGAGACTAACTTTATGACAAGTGAACAAGAAACAAGTGATTTTAAGATAGGTCTTGCGGATATGGAAGATGATGAAAATATACACAAGGAGCAAGATCCAGTAGAACAACAACAAGGTCAGAATGTTGAACAAAATCAAGAACAGGAACCACAGGCAGAGCAGGAACAGCCTGCGGTTCCTAATCCAGAAATTCAAACAGAAGCACAAGAAGAAAGAATTGAAGTTGAACCAAATCAGAACCAAGTCAGTGAACCAGCTTCCACATCTGTCCCCACAAGAGACTTTGTTCCAAGACCGTGGAAACATCATAAGTCACATCCACTAGAATTGATTATAAGCGACATAAACAAAGGCACACAAACAAGGGGACAAATGAGAAACTTTTGTGCACACTTTGCTTTTCTATCAACTATGGAACCCAAGAATTATGTAGAAGCTTTGCAAGATTCGGATTGGGTGGTAGCTATGCAAGATGAATTAAACGAGTTTGAAAGAAACAAAGTGTGGCACTTAGAAGCAAAACCGAAGAACAAGAAGATTATTGGACTTAAATGGGTTTTCAGGAACAAGCTGGATGAACACGGCATAATCGTTAGAAACAAAGCAAGGTTGGTGGTAAAAGGTTATAATCAACAGGAAGGTATTGACTACACTGAAACTTTTGCTCCCGTAGCTAGATTAGAAGCTATTAGAATTCTTATTTCATTTGCTGCTTTCATGAATTTTAAATTATATCAAATGGACGTAAAATGTGCATTCTTAAATGGGTTTCTAGAAGAAGATGTATATGTGGAACAACCACCTGGCTTTGAAAACCCAATTTCTCCGGATCACGTCTACAAGCTTGATAAAGCTCTTTATGGGCTAAAACAGGCACCTAGACAATGGTACGAGAGATTATCTAAGTTTTTGATTGAAAATAAGTTCATACGTGGTAAAATTGATAAAACCTTATTCTTTAAGAATAAAGGTTCAAATATATTAGTTGTTCAAATATATGTTGATGATATTATTTTTGGTGCTACAAATGAATCGTTATGTAAGGAATTTGCTGACCTAATGAGTAATGAGTTTGAAATGAGTATGATGGGAGAATTAAATTTCTTCCTTGGTTTGCAAATTAAACAAACTGCTAACGGTATCTTTATTCATCAACAAAAATATATAAAAGAACTTCTAAAGAAATATGGACTAGATAGTGCTAAGACAAACCATACACCCATGGCCACTAACATTAGGTTAGATGAAGACTCTAACGGAATTAATGTTGACCAAACGATGTATAGAGGCATGATAGGATCACTACTATATCTAACAGCTAGTAGACCCGATATATCCTTTAGTGTTGGCTTGTGTGCTAGATTTCAATCAAATCCTAAAGAATCACATTATACGGCAGTTAAAAGAATTCTTAGATATCTAAAGGGAACAGATGACTTATCCTTATTTTATCCTAAAAGTGATGTCTATGACTTGAAAGGGTATAGTGATGCAGATTACGCAGGTGATCTTGTAAATAGAAAAAGCACTTCAGGAATGGTACAGTTTCTTGGATCTTGTTTGGTATCATGGAGTTCCAAGAAACAGAACACAGTAGCTTTATCCACAGCAGAAGCTGAATATGTAGCAGCAGCAGCCTGTTGTTCCCAAATGCTCTGGATTAAACAACAGCTAAGAGATTTTGGTATTAAATTTGAATGTGTTCCTATTTATTGTGATAATACTAGTGCTATTTGTATTTCTAAAGATCCGGTGCATCATTCTAGAGTTAAACATATTCATATTAGACATCATTTCCTTAAGGATAACGTAGAGCATAAAAATATTATTGTTAAACATGTCAATACTAGTGAACAAGTTGCAGATATAATGACCAAACCGCTTCCAAGGGAACAATTTGAAAAGATGAGGTTGGAGCTAGGTATGATCAAGCTTCACTAACGTTTAATTGCTAGTATTCCTCCTCAAAACATCATGAAAAATCGGAAGGGTTCAATCAACCACAACAACCAAGATTGTTCATTCAATCATTGCGAGATTTGGGTATGCTTCTATTTAAATTTATGTCTTAAACTTTATCTTGATTGCTTGCATGTTTGAACTAATTAGACCAAGTAGCATAACTTATTTTATGTTATATATTTTATTACCCACATATTATAAATTATTTTTAAAAAATACAAGAATATTTTATTTTCCACAAATTCCAGCATTTTCTTTATTTTAATTTATTTCGGTGAACCAACATCATTTTATGAAATGGAAGACGGATCATCGAGGTGTTTCGGAAAGTAGTTATCTAAATCGACATATTCAACGAACTTTCACGTAAACTTTTCGTTACCTCACACGGTTCATACACTAAAACCGTTTCAAGAAGTAGTACTTTCTTTTCATAACCGTCACTTCACACCTTTATATCCCTTACACTCATTTGTCCCATCCATCACTCACATCTACCTTACTTGTACTACTTTTGCTAAACCGTCAACCATTAAACACACTCCTCCTTCTCAAATCCCTAATTTCTCTCACCTTCATCATGAAAACTCCAAAATCCTCATCTTCAAGCAAGAAAATGCCGAAATCCACTCAACCCAAGCCATTACAAGTGATATATCCTGACATTCCACCTTCATCTTCACAAGAACCATCCAAGACCAACACACCAAAACAATCCATGCATGCCGGTGAAAAACGAACCCGTGGAACCCCTAAAAGTGCTTCTTCATCCAAACCACCTAAACGGAGCAAGCGCATAGATCCTGATAGTGCGGAAGAGGTAGCTAAGGAAATGTCAGTCGGCTTTGGACTTGACAAATATTGGTATGATTCTACCTTCTTTCCCCAATTTCATGCCATTTTAGAAAATCAAGGTTGGGAAAAGCTTATGTACGATTACTGATGCAACCACATACCCCAATTTGATGCGTGAGTTTATTAAAAACTTTTCTATAGAAAATGGTGTCTGCTCCAGTGTTGTTAAAGAAATTAAAATTGAGTTTAGTAGTTTGATGATTGGCGAATGGTTTGAGGTTCCTACAGTTGGTTTTGACACTTACTTTGTAGGGTCAAAAATTGTCTTTTCGGGTATTACTGAGAAAACAGTCTTAAAATTTCTTGGTCAGGAGGAAAAGAGAAGATTTAGTCACATGTCGTTGTCTCCATTACACAAATTGCTGTACAACATCGCTCGTAGATTTATTTTGCCCCGCAACTCTAAGCGGAGTGAAGTAAATGTACGCGATGCTACGTTGATCTATTGCATGGCTAACCATATTAAAATAAACTTTTCGTCCTTGATGGTGTCACACTTATCTGAGTGTGTTGAGAAGGGTCTTATGATTGGTTATGGAGGGTTGTTAACATGTATTTTTAAGAAGTTCGGTGTACCGCTTGAGGGTCTTCATTTCCCTATGTCCGCAAACAATCAAATAGGCGCTAAGTGCCTTAAAAATTTGCATTTAACTGTTAATGAAAAAGGAATTTTAGAGGACCTCATAGATGTTGAGGAGGTCGTGTCTGATGAAGAAGAAGTTGAGAATGAAGAGGAGGTTGAGGAAGAAGAAAAGAAAGAAAAGAAAAAGGAGGATCAAGGTGCTGTTCCCTCTGTCAGTGCTAAAGAGGCAGAGGTGAATAAGGATAAGGAGGAAGCTCCTTCTGAGGGGGAAGCTTCGCAGGAGGAACTTGAGGAGGTTGACTCAAGTTCAAGTGATGAGGAGGTCTCTAAGCCCATTAAGGAGGATTCTAAAATCGCTCCAAGGAAGAGTAGGAGGCTTGCTTCAAAAGCTAAGGTTGGTAAGGATGAAGCCACGACCAGTCACCCTACCAAACAAACTGACGATGCCCCACCTTCACCAAAACCAGCTTCACCCATACCAGTTGACATTCCATCATCACCACCATCACCAATTCCCACTTCACCTACACCTACTGGTTTTGCTAGGGATGACTCACCCTTTCCTCCGACTCCAATTGATCTTATACTAGGCAAATTTGATGTCCTGCAGTCTCAACTTTGTGCTTTCCAAAGTGAAGTTCGTGCCTCCCTATCCACCATTGCTGAGCAACTCACCGACATGGAAACACGTCTTGGTGCAAAGCTCGACACAGTGGAGGTTCAAACTGAATTTGTTGATGAAGAGACTGCTGCCTGATCCCTCCTGCTTCTAATTTCATTTACAAATTTAATGTTTTGTTGGCCACACCGTTTGTAATCCTAAACAATTTTCTTTTGTTTTTGTTAAATGTACCAGCTGGGGTACGAAACAATTTAATTTCTATGTTTATGCTACTAACCCACTACTTTTCATCCTTTATTTCATCCTTATTTTCTTATCCCATGGTCTAATATGTTTGCTTGCATGCTTTCTCGATTTATGTTTGGGCATTTATTTTCTTAGTTTGCTGCTTACTATCTTAATTTATCTAACGCTTGCCTTAGAGCTGTGCTTTGATTAATATCCCTACTTTTTGATTGATGCCAAAAGGGGGAAGAGTAGCAAACAAACTTAAATGAATGCTTGTGAATGCTTATGTTTTTGCTTAATCCTCTGTTTTGTGTTGTTTTAACTCACTGTTTGATATACTTAAGGGAGAAGAGTTGCAAACAATAGTTATATGGAATATCACTTTGTTTATCTTTGATTCTTACAACTCATAATTGTCTTGAATTACTTAATTAGAATTACTTAGTTTGTTGTGCTTCTTAATTTTTAATTTTATGTCTTTATGTTTTTAAGCTTCTTAATTATTATGTTTTTGGTATTTATGTTTATGTTTTGATTCACGTTTTATCTTAAAAAATTGAAAAATTTGAAGTCATGTTTAATCACATGATTTTCGCCAAAAATACTTTAGAGTAATATGCTTGCCTTAGAATTTGGTAAATTACTTGTAACGATTTAATTTACTAAATATGTTTGAACTTGTGATTGATCTCTAACATGTTCAAAGCTATTAGTTTTACTCGTTCTTTTAACCAAGTTTGTTTATAAGTTTGTCATCATCAAAAAGGGGGAATTTGTTGGCCCATTTGAGTTTTGATGATGACTTAACAAATTATAAACAAACAAAGTATTTTAGAGATTGTTTTGTAGGTAATATATCCGATTATTGTAATCGTCGATGGTACCTAAGGACTGGTCAATGGGAATCGTACAAGTCAAAGTCAAAGTCAACAAAGTCAAAGTCAGTAGAGAAGGTCAATGAAGAAGTCAAGAGTAGAATCCAAGTCTACTGTTCCAGATATTGATAAACTGATGAATGTTGCAGATAGAGACAGTACGTTGTTCCTCCAGAATCCGGTCAGAAGAGAAGTCAACAAAATTAATTTAGAAAAAGTCTTGAGTTTATTTTTCTACATTTTAGTTTTGTTGTACGGTTAACAACTTAGAAAGCACAAGGAATTAACCAAAGAATTAAAATAACTAACTCCTAAAAAGTCTCTTGAAAATGGCTATTTTTAGCTAGAGTCAAAGATTGACCTTGAATAACCACCAAGGTAGTTATTCATATTGCTCACGGTCAATGCCCACTAATCCCTTATCTATAGATTATGGGTTTATGGCATAACTTGTTCTAAAAAGATTATAAAATCATTTTTCTAACCGGCACAAACTTTTGGTGATCAACATTGAGAGAAAATTATTTTCCGAAAAAATTGTGCCCAAATTTCGTGAGATTTAAGATTCAAGTAAAGGAAAATATTGATGTTCTTAATCGAAAATTAATTCCTAAATATTTCCTTGTGCTATCTTTGTTTGTTCATCCAATTTAGAGAATTTATCTTGTATGGGTTTTTGAGAGAATTTGTAATTAGACTTGGGTAAGTCTAAGGGGGAAGTGAGAAAGAGAAGCGAGAAAGAGAAGAGAGAAAGAGAAGGAGAATCGAGAAAGGGAACAAGAAAGAAACCGAGAAGAGAAGGAGAAGAAGGAGAAGGAGAAATATTTTGTGTAATAAAGAATTGAATTACATAAAATAATAGAGAAGAGAAATCCCTAGAGGGTCGTGGTTCTTATTCCCACGTTAAATTCTTTGTGTTTCTTTAAGTTTTCTTTTATTTTGTTTTGAGTATTTTCTTCATTCATAATTCCGCAAGAAAAGGGCGAAAATACTCCAACGGGAACAAGTAACAATTAACCCCCCCCTCTTGTTACACTTCGTCGTCTCTATACGTTACTACACACCGCACGCGGAGGTCAGATCTTCCCACTTCCTTATAACTAAAGGTACTTCCCTTGAACTTCCCCTTTACATATTTGACCGTTCCTTAACCGAAACAGTTTGGCGCCGTCTGTGGGGATCAAATACAAAAGTCGTGTGTCCTGCCGTAATTCGGAATCGAAAATTTTCAAATAAAAAGCTTAGAACTTTTGCATCGGAAAACTGGACACCACGTATTCAAACCGCAAGAGTCATTTTCAAAGAGGATTACCACCATGAACAAGGTTTTTTATCATTGAATAAGAAAAATGGCAAATCCTACCATTACATTTCCTTATGGGTTTTGAGAATTTGCCTCAATTATCATCAACCAAAGGAAACCAAATCTTCACTACAAGGATATATTTATTCATCTTAACTGCCATTAAGGAAACCCATTTCCGCGAAGGTCGATCAGTTTCTCAGAACCTTCGTCATACTCAAGCTATTGAATACCTCGTTGGTGATGAATTGGTATTTTCATCTTTTATTGCATCTTATATTGGTCATTTATAAATTATAAACCCAAAAAAAAAAAAAAAAAATCCATTGGTTGGTGATGAATTGGTATTTTCCCTTAATCAATTGCGTCCCAATTTCCTGCAACATTCGTGTGCAATCAAGATATTCATCCAAAATGATATCCTTTTTGTTTTAATACCGACGAGGAACTACGATAACGGTTACCTAGAACTCCATTGTTATTGAACTACTGTCCAACCGAAAACAAAAAAGCCGTGTCTCCCTTTAAAACAAAAAAAATAAAATAAAATCATTTTTGTTGGAATCCCACTTTAAGCAAAACCCAAAAAATATTACTCCCTGCTAAATCCCATTAACTTGATCATCACCATACTGAATTAGTGGACTGCCATATTTACCAATTAGAATGAAAAACAATTGACAATAAATTACTTTCCCATATGAAGCGTAAGTAAGCTCATGAATTCATAATCCCTAAATTCAAATGCCGCCATTAATGGACTCTCTTCTCTGGCTTCTTCCATGGCAAGCATAAATACCCAAAGTCATCTTCTTAAAATCATCAAAACCTTCGGGAAAACACCATTGCCTTTAAGGGGTTCAACCCAGTGGGTAAGCCAATACGGGATCAAGTACAATTGATCGGAAAATCAGGGGTAATGCGTATACCGCAAACATGGCAGAATGGCCTGGTCATCGTGGAAACCGCATTGAATTATCATCATGAGAAATCAAATTCAGTAAGTAGAAACAATTCTATCAACAACGACTCACATTCAACTGCTTCAAGTAGTTATTTTCTTCATGGTATTCGGTTATTTAATAAGACGCCATTGGCATTATGGATGGGAGTTATTGAAGAAACCATCAAACTACATGGGAAAATCCCTCAAATCAATTTTGGTGAGAATTATCTATCAAAGTTCTTTACTGATTTTTACTTGCACGTCTAAGTCAAAAATAGCATGCTAAATATGGTTTAGGATGGATGACAATTGTTTCTTACTGTCAGACTACTAATATTATATGGGTCAAATGTTTCTCTAACATGCTATTGTTGTATTGCATAAATATTACACTATTGAAAGTTCAGAATTAATGAGTCCCATTAAGATCGTATTTGGACATTTTCAAAACCCGTACTATTATTACCATAGTCTGCATGATTCGACATTGTCTTCAATCAGATTTTTTATTTCGACCATGGGCTCAAAGCATGTTGAACCCAAATAAAGTATGCGATATTACTGTTGCAGTACTAGCTGTTGTTATTGATCAGTTACCATCAACGAGCACACATTAAAAAATGCTATGGTTAATTTTCCATGTGAAAGATCATTGTCATATTTGCCTTTTAATTATCGACGTATCAGTTAACATGGATTGTTACATCATTGCTCTTCCAAATGAAAATTTGGGATTAAATTATTACAAGTCTTTGTCCTTGCCTGATTATATGAAAGTTGAAATCGAATTAGGCTCCAAGTTGAGAACATGGGGCTAATCAGGGCTTCCACCAAGCACGGAGCCACCGAGATTTGATTATTTTTCTGCATAAAAGTCGATACTTCATTCGCTACATTTCATTTTGTATCACCTTTATGCATGGGGCTAATATTATGAGTTACATGACTCAACCATCGTCGATTAATTTTGTAGCATTCGTTGCGAGTATCACCTATCTTGATAACTCGATCCCTTGACAAACAGACCTATGTCTGGGGTGCTGTGTTTTCCATTTGAATTCTTAATTATGCTGCGGACCTTGTCCGGATATTCATGAATTCTTTTGAACCATTCACCTAGCACCAAAATGACCTATGTCATTTATCATTGAAGTCCAGAAATGTTGACTTTATTTGTCATGTTATGGAATCATATAAGCTTTCACTTAGTTTGAAAGTCATATTATTATTCATGTTTCAAAATGTGGACGTTATTATTCATATTATGAAGTCATCTGAGCTTTCACCTAGAATGAAAGTCATTATTATTATTGAAATCCCGAAACGTTGACTTTATTTGTCATGTTATGAAATCATATAAGCTTTAACTTAGTTTGAAAGTCATATTATTATTAAAGTTCCAAAATGATTGGTTTTGGGCGATATTTTCTATGTATTCATCTTTAATATCAAACTTTCACCTTGTTTGAAAGTAGGATCCTTGCGAGTGTCACCTAGCTTGATAGCTCGGACTCTTACTTAGCCCCAAAACGAGTGATTTTGTGCGTTATTTGTCAAAGTAATCATAGCGAGTATCATGTAACTTGATAACTCGATCGCTTATTAATTAAGCGGACCTATGTCCGATCCATATTCATATGCGGACCTATGTCCAATCCATAGTCATTTACCAGGTCCGAAACTTCTATAAGTCGGACCCACTATTGGCCCTACAGAGTGTTGGGGCTAAAACCAAGCCAAGTCTTGATCTTGGTCCGAGACTTCTATAAGTCGGGACCCCTATTGGCCCTACAGAGTGTTGGGGCTAAAATCAAGCCAAGTCTTGATTCAAAGTCCGGGACTTCTATAAGTCGGACTTCCTATCACCCCAACTTGGAGGGTTGGGGCCAAAATGACCTATGTCATTTGTCAAGTCCGGGACTTCTATAAGTCGGACTTCCTATCACCCCAACCTGGAGGGTTGGGGCCAAAATGACCTATATCATTTGTCATGTCCGGGACTTGTATAAGTCGGACTTCCTATCATCCCAACCTGGAGGGTTGGGGCCAAAATGACCTATGTCATTTGTCAAGTCCGGGGCTTCTATAAGTCGGACTTCCTATCACCCCAACCTGGAGGGTTGGGGCCAAAATGACCTATGTCATTTGTCAAGTCCGGGGCTTCTATAAGTCGGACTTCCTATCACCCCAACCTGGAGGGTTGGGGCCAAAATGACCTATGTCATTTGTCAAGTACGGGACTTCTATAAGTCGGACTTCCTATCACCCCAACCTGGTGGGTTGGGGCAAAAATGACCTATGTCATTTGTCAAGTCCGGGACTTCTATAAGTCGGACTTCCTATCACCCCAACCTGGAGGGTTGGGGCCAAAATGACCTATGTCATTTGTCAAGTCCGGGACTTCTATAAGTCGGACTTCCTATCACCCCAACCTGGAGGATTGGGGCCAAAATGACCTATGTCATTTGTCAAGTCCAGGACTTCTATAAGTCGGACTTCCTATCACCCCAACCTGGAAGGTTGGGGCCAAAATGACCTATGTCATTTATCAGGTCCGAGACTTCTATAAGTCGGACTCCCTATTTTCCCTACAAAGTGTTGGGGCTAAAATCAAGCTAAATCTTGATCCTAGCCCGAGACTTCTATAAATCGGACTCTTTTCTGTATGACTAATATTTCCTTCCGCGTATAGATCAAGATCGTTTCCTCTAATTATTGGTCGTCATCTCTTCCTCTATATGCGTGGGGCTAATGTTACGGGTCAAATATCTCGTATACCTAAAATATCGCAAATACCCCTAGTCAAAGGTCAAAGTCAATACATAAGTCAACGTCTAAACTACCACTTCCAATAACCACCCACTACTCCCATCTACACAAGCATGATCACCATGTGTTATCATGAACGAGGTAACTACCTCGATAATTTTTCTATAAATACAACATTCATCTACATGATAAAGGTACGCAATCTTACTCTAAACACTTATTACATTCATATCTTTTCCTGAGTCTGACTTAAGCATCGGAGAGCCCTTCTGGGACATAGGCTCCCGGGTTAGCTTTCCTTGTGGTTGCAGGAACACCGCACGCGGAGGTCAGATCTTCCCACTTCCTTACCACTAAAGGTACTTCCCTTGAACTTCCCCTATACAAATTTGACCGTTCCTTAAGCGAAACAATTAGTGATAACAAATCTTTAAAAAATTCCACAGAATAATATTGTAAATTGTAATGTTGTAGTCAATAACAATAATAATAAGGGAAAATTATTAGAAACTACCTATTCTATACCAATATTTGCAAAAAACTACATATTCTAATTTTTTTTTGCAAAAAACTACAATATATGACTATAACGTTTGCAAAACACTACAAAAATTTTGTAAAGTTCCGACTCAATATACCGACTATCAATTTTTAGTCGGAAATTCCGACTAATATACCGACTAACAGTGTGTAGTCGGAATTTCCGACTAAATGTCTACTAAAAGAAAATGGTAGCAAAATTCAGACTAAATTGCGACCCAGATTTTGGTCGCCAGACTTCCGACTACCACTTTGGTCGGTAGTTACTCGCACAAACAAAGAAATTTTTTTTTAAAAAAAAAGAAGCGCAAAAACGAGTTATAAAAATGATTGAGTCCCGACTGAATTCCGACTAACCTTTGGTCGTTAAGTAGTCAGAAAGTTACTGATTTTGTCTATAAATACCCCCTCAACGTTATTTTCATCTTGCACCTTTCTCTTCTCTCTTCTCTCTTCTCTATATAGTCTATCTGTTTTTCTTTTGTTACTCTCCACCTCACACTCCTACTTGAGTACTGATTAAGTAGGGGGTGGAGGTGGAGGGTGACAAGTTGAAAAACATAAAATTAACGGTTCTATTTAAGCGGTGTAAAAGTTTTTGGCATGTTTCTCACTTGCCCCGTTCATCCTCACTCTCCACGCTCGAGTTTCTTCACTCAAGCATGGGGGGTAGGATGAACCGGACAAGTTCCGAAACATTAATAAAACGGTTCAATCGTAATAAAAATATAGCAAAATTAAATATTGATCTTGAAGAGGTTTCAACTTTGGCATGTTTCTCACTTGCCTCGTTCTTCGTCTGAACTCACACTTGAGTTTCTTCACTAAAGTGTGAGTGCGGGAAGAACGAAACAAATTGCCAAACATAAATTTAACGGTTCAATCGTATCAAAAAAATGGCAAAATTTGATATCAAAGGTATGAACCACATTTGCTTATAAACGTTCGAACTTTTATTTATTTTTGAGAGGTTTTAACTTTGGGGGTCATTCAAGAAAGATATCAAAATGTGATATCAAAATTCAAAGGTAACAAGTCATATGTTTCTTTGTTATCTTCATTTGAATGTTTCTAACTTGCCTGTTGATGATCTCCAAATTTGATTCGTCTTAAAAATAAAACGAAATTTTTAATGTTTTAAGCAAATGAGACTTGACCCAAATTTGTTATTCACTCTATCCTACTCCAGCTCTACTCGTACATGGTTAATTTCAATCGGGTACGAGTAGAGAAAAGGGTAGGATATAGTGATTAACATAAATTTAATGGTTGTATTTAGTGTTTAAATGAATTTTAATGAGCTTTTTTTCGTGCCATTTTGTTGCAATAATTATTAGTACTTAATCGAAATATATGATTTTCTTACTTATTGTCTTGTATGTTTACTAAAAAAATGTGTTAGAAACGCTTAAAATATGTTTCTCAAAATTGTAGAAAATGAGCATCGTATTATTTTACGTATATTTGCTACTGAAAAAGTATAATTTTCGATTTGCAAGGCGTTGGGTTGCGATTACGGCCTATTATACTACCTCTAGTTCATCATTAAGTAGCTCCCATTTGTTTTACGATATGAACAATGTCAAAAAACATATAGGAACTACTTAATGGTGAAGTAGAGGGAGTATAGGTTGTAAAGTGAACTATTGGGCAGCCAACGCCATGCAATTAAAAAATTTTCTTAGTAGAATCATAATAAGTAAATTTACGATGCTCATTTTCTCGGTTTTGAGAAACATACTTTTAACGTTATCAATTTTTTATAGTACATACGAGGAATACTAATAATTGTAACTCAAAATGGCCGGAAATAAAGCTCTTTAAATTTTTTTTATTAAATGCCGACCAGATTCCGACTACCATAACAGTCGCAAGGTGACGGTAATTTAAAAGTCTAAAGTGGTCAAATGACACTTATTACCTAAGTATCCATGTACTTAGCGACCAACTTGCGACTGGACTTATAGACGCAGTGTGGTCTGTGAATTCAAAATTTAAAAAACATTAAATGGCATAATTTTTTATGACCGATATAAGACAGTCGCACGGTACGTAGTCGGAAAGTAGTCGCCATATTTTCAGGTTTTCCTTAAAATACCCCTCAACGATTGTTCTTATTAAATTTTACATCTATATATACTATCATTCTGTTCTCTCTCTATTTCTAACTATCCAAATAATTTCGGTATGATATTAGCTATGTTGTTGTTAGCTTGTTACTCTAAACCAGTATCTTGTTGCTATGTTTCTTACTTTGCCCCTTTCTTCATCACATTCGTACTCGAGTATCTTCAATAAAGTACGAATGTGTGAAGAGAAGGGCAAGGTGATTAATATAGATTTTACGGTTTCAATTGTATAGGAAAAAAAATTTAATGAGCTTTTTTCGGTGCCATTTGTAGTAATAATTATTTGTACTTAACCGAAATAGTTGGTCTTCTTACTTTTTTCCTGTGTGCTTACTATAAAAATGTGTTAAAAACGATTAAAATATGTTCCTCAATTTGATGAAGTTCAGCATCAAATTATTTTACTTATGTTAACTGGTGAAATAGAATAATTTAGAAATACAATACTGAATTTCATCAAATTTGAGAAATATATAGTAAACATTTTCTCTTTTTTATAGTAAATTCGAGGGAATAATTAAGAAAAATCACTATTTCAACTTAGTACTTATAATTTTTACCAAAAAATGAAACGAAAAAAACTCATTTAATTTTTTTTTAATAATTTTAACGACCAACTTGCGACTGGAATTGTAGTCGCTAACTAGTCGGTAATACACGTCAAATCTGTCAAAAGTCGTCTGACAGCAATAAGTGACATCATCTCAAGGTACGTCAAGATTTATCCGAGCTCGGGATCCGATCAAAATTGCATCCAATTGGTTCTACCATCCCCAAGGCATCATACACACTAAACAGAGAGCAAATGGCTGTCCTTCTAGAATGGCTTAAAACTCTGAGATTTCCTGATGGGTATGTCTCAAATTTAGCCAGGAACATCGACATGGCTAAACATCAGGTACTCGGGATGAAGAGTCATGATTGTCATGTGTTCATGCAGCGACTGATTCCTATTGCATTTCGGGAGTTGCTGCCAGAAAAAGTATGGGAAAATCTTACTGAAATTAGTTTGTTTTTAAGAAGTCTTATTTCTCCGAGGATTTCTGTCGCAGATATGTGGAGGTTGGACGAGGAAATTGCAGTGGTGCTCTGTAAGTTAGAAACTATATTTCCTCCAACATTCTTTGATGTCATGGAACATCTGCCTGTTCATCTAGCTTACGAGGCGAGGATTGCTGGTCCGGTACAATATAGGTGGATGTATCCCTTTGAGAGGTAATTACTAATTACACGTCTAAAATATAAGTATTATTTAGTTTTTTGATTATTTTTTACATGTCTTAATAATTACTCCTTGGTTTAAAATTACAGGTATCTTCGACATTTAAAACTTAATGTCAAAAACAAAGCACATGTTGAAGCCTCGATCTGCAACGCATATCTTACAAAAGAAGCATCATACTTTGTCTCGCATTACTTTGAGCCAGATGTTCGACGCAGAGTTAGAGATCTTCCTAGAAACGATGACGGATGCTTTAACAACGTCAAACCGGGTGTTTTGTCCATATTCACACACCCAATCAAATTTCATGGTCGGGGTAAGGCTTTTATGATGGATGAAGCAGATCTCAAAATTGCTCAGACTTATGTTCTGCGAAATTGTCCGAAGGTGAATCAATTTTATGATCAATTCGTACACTTAATCACAAAGTACGAACCTAATCTAAACGCAGAGCAAGTTGACCATGTGGTCCAAGACCAGTTTGCCTTATGGTTTAAACAGATTGTGAGTACACGTTTACCATCGTAATTTGTTGTGTAAATAGTATTACGTATTTACATTGAATTATTGTTTTTATATGCAGTCCAGGGACGGGTTTCTTGACGGTGTGGATAATGCCGATGTTCTAAAGGACCTCGCCGAGGGACCTTTGCAGAAGGCACGTCGCTATGATGTTTGTTACGTGAATGGTTATAGATTTCACACTATCTCTCATTCCGCAAAAAAGAAAATCTTCTGAGAACAGCGGGGTGTGCGTGAAATCTAATGATAACAGTCCGGATGAAACCGACTTTTACGAAAAGTTAGAGGATATTATTAACCTCGAGTTTCGAGCACTTCCAATGAAAAGGGTCACTTTGTTCAAATGTCAATGGTTTGATCAGACTACCACCGGATACGGCCATGGTACGAGAATCCATCCGCGTTACAAGCTGGTTGACATTCATATTGGTCGATACTATAGAAAGTACAATCCTTTTGTGCTAGCCTCTCAAGTTTCCCAAGTTTATTACTTATCTTATCCCAGTTTAAGGCAAAACATGAAAGATTGGCGAACTGTTTGCAAAGTCAGATCAAAGCAATTCGAGGAGACTAATTTCCAATTGGAAGAGAAATCACCGGATTTTGTGGCAAATGAAGATGTTTCTGACGCACAAGTCGAACCGTTGCGTGATCCCGCTGAAGAACTTTTAGACTTAGACGAAACGGTTCACGATGACGAGGAAAATGAAGACAACGATGAAGATCTTCTATTATCTGACGACGATGATGTCGATGACGATTATGTAACCCAATAATATGGTTTTAATAATTATATGTTTATTTATTACTAATTTTACATTCGGTCGTAAGTTTTACATATTTTAATATCGTATTTACAATTTTATTAATTATAAAATAATAAGTATAATAATAATTATTATAATAATAATATTAATAATAATAATAATAATAATAATAATAATAATAATAATAATAATAATAATAATAATAACAACAACAATAATAATAATAATAATAATAATAATAATAATAATAATAATAATAATAATAATAATAATAATAATAATAATAATAATAATAATAATAATAATAATAATAACAATAATAATAATAATAATAATAATAATAATAATAAAAACAAATCTGAAAACAAATAAAAGAAAGGCGCCACCTTTTTTAAAAAAAATTTCCGACTAGACACCGACTGCTGTATTGTCGCAGGATAGTCGGTATATTGAAACAAATAGCTTCCCAGAGAAGCTTCTCTGTTAGTCAGATGCATTGGAAAGGTAAAAAAAAACTTTTTAGTATACCGACTACCCACCGACTAGATATGAGTCGCAGTTTAGTCGGTATACTGAAAAGTTTTTCCACTTTTCTACATCTTCTGAAAAGTTACTGCAGGTAATTAATGAGGTAGGTGAAAAATCTCACCGACTAATCACAGACTAACATTTAGTCGCAAAATAGTTCGAGATTCGAAAAGTTTTTTTTATCATTTCCAACGTCTTTTCAAAAAATTTACTAAGGCATTTAATAAAGGAGGTTAAAAGGTTAAAAATGCTCCGACTAACTACCGACTAGTATGTAGTCGCAGTTTAGTCAGAATATATTTTAAATAAAAGCCGACACTTCACCAGAATTCCATCATTTTCATTTCATAATCCACGTCTTTCTCGTTTCTTTCTCTTTCTCTCTTCCTACTACTCTTCCTACTACTTCCTACCATTTTTTGGGTTGACATTCACTTTCCGACTACTGCATTAACTCGATTCCTACTACTTCCTACTCATCTCCGACTACTGCATCACAAAGTCGACTACTAAAGTTTAGACATTTTGTGTTTTTTTTTCATGAACATGATTTTACATGATTTTTGTATGATTTTACATGTCTTTCAAATGTTTATTGATTTTTTTATGGTTAATATTACACGTTTTTTTTACATGATTTTTGTATGATTTTCATTTATTTCACATGATTTTTACACGTTTTTTTTACATGCTTATTTCAAATGTTTATTGATTTATTTAGGGTTTATATTACATATAATAATCTTGCATGAAATTATTAATTTTTTAGGGTTTATATTTCGAAATAGATTTTTGTGATTTTTGGTTTTATGTTTTTTTTATTGTCGAATTTTTGTTTTTTTTATGGGATATATTTCAAATACTTGTAGGGTTTGTTTTTAGGGTTTGTTTTATGCATGTAATAATCTTTAGGGTTTGTTTTACTCCGATTATTTTGGGTTTTTTTGCATGTAATAATCTTGCATGAAATTCTTAATTTTTTAGGGTTTATATTTCGAAATAGATTTTTGTGATTTTTGGTTTTATGTTTTTTTATATTGTCGAATTTTTGTTTTTTTCCTTTTTTATTTCGTTTTTAATGTTTTATTTCGTTTTTTATTTGCATATTAATGTAGTAATCTTGATGAAATTATTTGTTAAATAGATTTCGTTTTTTATATTAAAAAGCTGGTTGACGTTTTTTTAATTTTCTGATTTTACTTAATGTAATAATCTTGATATTATTTTATGTTTATGTTGATTTTATGTTAATGTAATAATCTTGATATTATTTTTTGTTAAAATTAATTGTTAAATTTAGATGCCTAGAATGAGAAATATTCTAGGACAAGGTATAGACCCCCGAACCGGTCAGCCATACGACCCTGAGTCGCGACCAGTTCAACAGCATGCACGGTCTGACCCTTGCATCCATGTTATTGCGCTCTCTCAACCATCTGCGGGTTTAGAGGAGCATTTTTTGAGGTTGGACTTTGGGAGGGCAGTGGGGGCTGTCACTCCCTCTCCGGTGTCATCACGTGCTTCGCCACATAACGGCAGGACACCGGAGGCTGACACTGCACAAGGGCCGCCACGCGATGTCCCTGCCCCTCCGTCGCTGCACCGACCACCACCTCTTCCATGGTTGCCCGACGAGGGCACGTTTGTCACCGACACTGGCAACCAAATATCAACGTCCATTCGTAGGACGTTTGAGGCCTACCAAGATCCTAGAGGATGGGTTTGGAGGTACCTATCTAGGGATAGTATCGAGTTCTATTGGCAGCAGTTTCAAGTAAGTCTATTTACTACATTATTTCATTATTTGATTAACTTTTAATTGACTTGTTTGTTATACTGATACTGATTATTTCATTATTTGATTAACTCTGCCGAAATTTTTATATAATTTGTTTCTTTGTTTAGGACGAATACTTACGTCTCCATGCCGAGCTTCCTCTCGAGGCGTCTGATGAGGAGATAAATGACGCCTATTTTCAGGCCGTCAAAAATATCGAATCACAGCAGCCGCCGAAGAAGCCCTCCAAGGCTATGTTTGGTGTTGGTGACGCCGCAGCGGTTTATTACGCTGATGTTGCTGCGCCACAGACTCAATACCAGGCCACCCCTCCCCCCAACCAATTCGCGAACGAGAGGTTGGATGAGCTTCAGCAGTCCATGAACCGAGTTGAAGAAACCCTCAACTCGCACATTTCGAGGGAGGAGTATGAGCGGCTACTGGCGGAGCATGAGCGTTTGAGGCTAGAGGTACAACATCTTCTCGGCTTTTTACTGACCCTCCTCCACCTCCCCCCCCCCCCCCCCGGCTGATCCTTGTACTTTTATTGTTTTTATGTTTTTATTTTTATATGTAGAAACAATGGGTTGTATATAGACCTGAGAAAACGGTCGAGCAGGCGGGTTACGGGTCGGGTCACTTTCGGTCGGGTCATTTTCGGATCGAGTCACTCTCGGTTCCGGGTCGGTCGGTTTGACCCAACGGGTTATGACTTATGAAATTAAAAAAATGATTTTCTCATATTTTATTATTTATGAAACTTTTTTAATAAAAAAGCTATTTCTCATCCCTATGACATTAATCCACATATCAATTAACACGGTATTAAAGCCTTATATGTGATTGAATTCAAGTTATAAGAAATCATAAATTACGACGCTCGTTGTCTAAACTTTAAATCTCTATGTATAGTTGGATTTGTAAGATACGTGTCACATTAGAGAAACCAGATGAGCGATTTTCGAAAACTAGTTGGTATATCAGGTTCATTTAAGTGTAAAGAAAATAAGGAAATTAATATTTATTTTGAAAGACTTGTAATATATGTGCTTTATTAAAGGTATTGCGTTTATTAAAGTTGTAAACGTTAAATAAAAATGACGTTCAATATCTTCTCATTTTCTCATAAAAAACATTTTCACAATTTCATGTTGAAAAGATATACAAATAACAAAGTATTTATTTCGATTTATAAGATACATGTTTTATAATCTAAGCTAGCGACATTTCTTTTCTAAAAAGCTCATTCAAATGTGCAAAACGTTCTTATAAATTATATCGATTTGCTTACTGAAATGTGGAAGAACAAAATACTCATTTGACTGATTTAACAAGATATATGTATTCAATTAAGATGATTATAACGTCCTTTTTTTAAAAGAAAAATAATTACGATGGATAAAAAGATGTTAATTACGTATTTTTTAAGATCTATTAATGAGTTTTAAGGTTCAAATGATAAAGTCAATATGTTTAGATAAGTTGAAAACAAAAATTCTATTTGAAATGAATTCTAACATTGAGATTACTCTAAAAATTGACATTAGACCTGTCAAAACGGGTCGGTCAGGTCGGTTGTCGGTCGGGTCATTTTTGGTCGGGTAATTATCAGGCCGGTCATGTTTCGGGTTAAGTCTCTTTTGGATCGGTCGGGTTCGGGTTTTAACGAGTCGGGCCCCGGGTCCATTTTCGGGTCGGATCAAATTTTCCCAAGTCTAGTTGTATAACATTATTTTTTGTTTTAATTGTTTTTATGTTTATATTTTTATATGTCGAAACATTTGCGTTATTAATTTTATTTGTGCGTTTTCTATTATCTTTTATTGCGTTTTTTATTATATTGGTTCGATAATTTATTTTAATAATAAAATAATAAAACTGGTCAAATGTGCTCAACGATAGTTGACCACATTTGACCAGTTTTATTATTTTAATATTATATAGCTTCAGACTAGATTCCGACTACAATTTTAGTAGGAAATCAGTCGGTAATACCGACTACTCTCCTACTAACTTTAGTCGGAATTTGGTCGGGATCAAGAGCCGCCATATTTTAGTACACTTTTTTGGACAACAAAAGTTTGACTTCACCGACTAATCTCCTACTACTATTTGTCGGAGATTCGTCGGGAAAAGAGGCGCCAAAAACTGGTCAAAATCTGGATGAATTGAAGTTTGACTTTGCCGACTAATCTCCTACTAATAAGTAGTCGGCGGGTAGTCGGAAAAAAAATAAAAAAAAAACTTTTTTTCAAAAAACAATAAAAATCAACAAAATCGGTTTTTATTTTACAGCGACTAGATTGCAACTAACACATAGTCGGTATTTGCGACTAAACTCCGACAAAAGCATTTAGTCGGAATTCCGACCAATCACCTACCAAACGTCAGTTGGTCGGAATTCCGACTAACTTACCGACCTATGGCATTACCGACCATTTTATGCCGACTGGATGGCTTTCGTCGGAAGGTAGTCGGTATAGCTCTATACCGACCAATCTCCGACTAAAGTGGGTAGTCGTAAACTTGCAAAATTTTTGTAGTGAAAGACTACTAGGTGACGGTTTCAATCCATTGTCCGTTAACTTTTGCGTTGACCAAACATGTGAGGGGCACGTGATTTTAGTTTTATGTATTAAGAGCCTATTCAGTTGCTCATTGCTACCTATTCCCTCCATTATCAAATCACATCAAGACTAATGCCTTTAAATCCTCCTACAAGGTTCCATTGAAGGTGTTGGTCCTTACATTTACTCCTCTAATTTAACTGGTAAGTGATTTAATTCTCCATTAATTGTAGTAAAGTAAAAGTCTTTAATTTCTTCTCCATTTAATCCCCTTTCTTGCATGTAAATTCTGTCCAAAAAATCGGTTCCGAGATTCTCATTTCTTCTCCAATTGTTTGATTTTATCACACAACCCAGTATTCTTCTACACAATTTCGTGTGATTTCTTTGATTTCGTGTTTAATTTTAAGTTTATAAGGGCTAAAAAAAGGAGAGTAAGAAGAATGGTAAAGTTCATTTCAAATGGGTAACAAAACAATGGTATTTTAACCTCTGAAATCTGTGAATTAATTTTTAGGGTTTTTGTTTTTAATCACGATTTCTGATTTTTTTTCTTACTATGTATATTTGATTGTAGGAGATTTGCTTACTATTATTCAACGTATGAGATGATGAAGCCAATAAACATTAGATTGTATTTTGGGGGTTTTTTTGTGACTAAAAATTGCAAGACTGAGTATAGAAACTTAGGTCTTAGTTTGCACCCAAACACTGAAGAGGTATGCTATACTTTGAAATAGCACATTGGATTAAGAATGATTTGGGGTTTAAAGATGTTGGTAGAATATGGTGTAAGAGGTATGCTACTTTGTAGGAGATTGTATTTGTAAGTACATTGTAAAGGCTTTTATCTATTCAAGTGCTTTAATTGTCTACTTTATATGTTTAGAATATGGTAAAGATTGAGAAAAAACAGAGCATAACAGAGGAAGAACATAACAGCAAAAAGGAGGGAAAATAGAAGAAATTAAGAGGGAAAGGGTAAATTATTATCATCACGTGCCCCTCACATGTTTGGTCAACGCAAAAGTTAACGGTCAATAGATGGAAACCGTAACTTGGTAGTCTTTTGCAAACGTCATAGTCATATAAGGTAGTTTTTTGCAAAAAAAAAGTTTAGAATAGGTAGTTTTTTTAAATGTTGGTATAGAATAAGTAGTTTCTGATAATAATAATAATAATAATAATAATAATAATAATAATAATAATAATAATAATAATAATAATAATAATAATAATAATAATAATAATAATAATAATAATAATCATAGGAGCCACCTCTCTCTAACCTCTCTCTAAAACTCCCCTCTCTACTGGGCGACTTGATCTGCCCCGCCATGGCAGGCAGGAGGCGGAGCCGACCACTGAGATGGGTGGAAACATAGGTGTGCTAGCGGTCCTCCGTCATCCTGGCGGTGGTCTGTACCTACCAATTACGTTTGGTAGTTCTAGTTTTTGTTTAACCCTAATTACGAAAATCCCTAAAATTTGATCCTAGCTTTTGTTTTGGAGGAGATTGCCTCAGGTTTTGAAAGAATTCCACTTCTGGGTTTGAGTAATTGAAGTCTGGGATTTGTGTTTCGTCGAATCGATAGCTTAGTGCTAAGTCGATGAAAATACGAAGAACCCTAATTCGAAAACTCCTTCCAGGTTTGTCCTATATCATCTTAGGGTCATCTTCTTGTTCCAGTTCAAGCAAGAATAACCCCTTCTTTTGTTCGAATTTGAGTTTTCGATTAATCTCTTGGTGAAACCCTAAAGTGATTTGGGGGTTTTGTTTAACCCCAATATTGATTTAGGCGATTTTGTTTAAGATCTTTAAAGACCTCTCTGGGTGTATTCCCTGGTTGGTCTTCTTAGAGATTACCCTTGGTATATGTGGTTCGTCCAGCGTTTTGACATACGAATGCTCAAATGCAAGCTCCATGGCAGTGTTCGGCATAGTTTCCAGATTCATTGGTGGTAATGGGTGGTGGTTGGTCCTTTTTTGAAGCCATTAAAGGGTAGAGAAGGAGACCTCTCCTCTGTTTCACTAAGGGTTTGAAGCCTTCAGATTTCGGGTCAAAGCTCGAGGTTCAGTCGAAACCCTAACACTGTGTCTGAGAGGTATTGCTCTGTTTTGGTCTCATTTGATGACCTATGGAGTTAGACGTTAGACTCCCTGTTTGGGCCGTTTGGCTCCCGTTTGAACTGCGTGCGGTTTGTTTCTGAGGGTAGCAACATTTGGTGCTACTCCTACTCCTCTTTCTAACAAATTAAAGAGTCCATGAGTTGCTTAGCAACTGAGTTTCAGAGGGTAGTCGTAGGCTATTCCTATCTTCGTGGGTTAAACCTAAAGGATTACGCTTCCTCCATAGAGATTTACGGTTGTGCTGCCGTTGATAGTTGGACCCCAAAGGTCTGTGAAGCCTGCTGTGCACCTGCCTGATGCACGATTGCTTGGGTTTGTGTTCACTTGGGTCGAATTGTGTTGATGTTTGAAAATGCTACTTGTTGAACCCGGCAGGTTCTTCAAGCAATAGTATGGTGCTGGTTTTTTTGGATATAGGTTGCATTGGTTGTTTTGGTCTGTTAAACAGATGGTTTTTGCATATATTGGGTAACTGGTGTCTGTTAGTGTTGGTAATTCAGTTCAAAGGTGCTGCTTGGTTGTTTGTCTTTGCAAAGCTAATGTCTACATTGTTTTGTATTCGTTTTAATGTCCTTCACTGCTCCTTTTGGGAAAGTATGCGCCTAGATAGTCTTTAGAGTACTCTGGCCTTTTGTTTTGCTGTGTGCTGCACGGTTTGGCTAAGCTGCTGGCAGAACCACTATGGACACCGCACTGACATAAGGTCTAATGCTAAAAGGGGTAATGTTGGCTGTTCTAATCATGGATGGAAGGAAATTGATACTAGTATTTTGAGTTGGTTTTAGGTGAAGCAACCAACTGGCACTACTTTTGGAATTGAGGATGTATGATCCTAATACTTGCTAAGAAGTGATATTCTTGTGCCAATGTATCCACTGTTGCGGACTAAGGTTTCAAGCTTCAGATATTGACGAGCCGTTGTTTGGACAACGCCTGCCGTGTACACGATTTACAACGAACAAATACAGATTTTTGTTTAGTTTATGATGGCAACTGCCCGCTGTAATTATCATATGTCTTAGTGTATTTAGAGTTTAGGAATATACATTCCTTTTTGGAGTTGTTTTCCCGGTCTAGCGATGATGAAGGGCCTGTCCCTTAATAGCTATGTCTGGGCTTGCTGCTCTGTCTTTTGAACCGCTTGTAAGCTTCGGCTACTTTTCTCTGGCATTTTATAATATTTACTTTGCCAAAAAAAAATAATAATAATCATTGTACACTAATACAACTAATACGAATTAATATACTGACAAAACTAATAATGCTATAATAAACAACTAATACAACTAATAATAATACTAATACTATCACTAATGCACTAATGAACTATTTATACGAGTAATAATAATAATACACTAATACAACTAATAATAAATTAATACAAGTAACAATATACGAGAAAAATACGACTAATACTACATCATATTAGTCAAATAATGTATTAATAATGCACTAATACGACTAATACACTAAAACGGGTTATAATATAATAATAATGATAATAATTAAAATAATAATAATAATAATAATAATAATAATAATAATAATAATAATAATAATAATAATAATAATAATAATAATAATAATAATAATAATAATAATAATAATAATAATAATAATAACAATAATGATGGTGATGGTGATAATAAAAATAATAATAGTAGTAATAATAATAATAATAATAATAATAATAATAATAATAATAATAATAATAATAATAATAATAATAATAATAATAATTATAATAATAGACGCAGCCTCTCTCTTCTTTCTCTCTCTCTGGCGCTCCTCTCTGTCGAGCGACACCGTCAACGTCGTCAGCTCCGCCATGGCAGGCAGGAGGAGAGGCCGACCACCGAGAAAGAGAGATTCGGCTTGCTAAGCATATGGATCCACCCCCACCATCGAAGCTGGTCTCTGATTTTGATGAGTAGAAACCTAAATTGAGACCTAGAAAATCACTAATTGATATATCGGAAATCGTCTATTGTTTTACCCTAAATTGTATTAGGGGATATTGTTTCTGATCTGAAAGGAACCCCCTATTGATGCTGAGAAGTCGTGGAACCCTAATTCTCACGACCTTGGTGCAAATGTTTGTAAGTGAACCCAGATCTGAGATGGAGGCATAGTCGACCACTCTTGAAGACGGGTCTCCTGTCTATAGGTAATTACCCCTTATTTGTTTAACTCCTTTGTGGTCTCAAGTCCCAATTGATGTTATTTGGTCTTTTGAGGTGAAGTCGAACCTTAGTTCGAGTTCGCTAGAAATCGAAGTCCAGATTCGATTTGTGTGTTTGACCCTGTATGTCTTTGGGAGCAATTCTAGGTAAGCCATGAACTGCTACTGTAATTTAGCCTCTTGATACCCTGGTTTGATCGATTTTAGGAGATTTTGATGGCCAATTACAAAACCCTAGACTTTGAGTGTTGAATCTCTCATGAACTGCTATGCGGTTGTGTCTTTGAGGTTAACACAATGTGTGTTAATCCTTCTAATTCCGGAATTAGTATTGGAAAAGCTTGAAGGTCCATCCCAAATAGGGCTTTGAGAGTTTCAGTTTCACTAACGAGTCAGAGTGTGGGAACCCCTTCAGATTCTAACCTCCATTCATGGTGATAGTTGTTTTTCGAGATGGGCTTCGTATGTGATTCTCTTTGTGATGGCGCGCTGCCCATACTGTAAGGTGTGCTGCTCTTACAGTTCTAAGCAATCATTGCTCCAATGGTGATGGAGAAGAAGGTTGATAATGGCCTCTACTGAAATCGTGGTGAAGGCTGGAAAAATAATCACCTTGCTAGAGTTTAAGGCACGCTGCCTAGGCACAAATGTTGGTGGTCGGAATACTCGAGTAGAAGCCTGATGCTTGATGCATAGTGCACTCAGTTCAGAAGACCATATGATGATCCTGGGCTAGCTGATTCCAGCATATCTGAATAGTTGTGCATTGGATGGCCTAGCAATTTAGCCGTTTTGAAAATAGCTATTTCTAGTATTACTCTCTACGAGTTTGGGTATCAAATGGCCTCCTTAATTAGTTATCACATTCCTAATTGTATATATGTTGAGCCATGGGCTTCTGTATTTTGTCTTTTGCATAGAATTGGCAAGTATTTTATGATTTGATCCTCTATAGTATGTTTACCTGTATAGTTTAGGTGAACTTCTGTTTGGTGTTAGCGTTTCCTTGCCTAGCGATGACGAGAGGCTTGTCTCTTGGAGCCTGGCGGGGAAGGTCTTCCTAGTTTCGTGATCCTCCTTTGTAAGCTTCGGCTAATTTTTCCTGGCATTTTATAAAATTTACTTTGCCAAATAATAATAATAATAATAATAATAATAATAATAATAATAATAATAATAATAATAATAATAATAATAATAATAATAATAATAATAATAAGTTTTTGAGCCATCCTCTCTTTACTTTCTCTCTCTAAGAACTCTCTCTGTAGGTGATTCCGATTGCCCAGCCATGGCGCGCAGACGACGAGGTCGACCACCGAGGGAGGAGGTAGTGGGGTGTGCTTTCTCTTCCTTATGAAGGACTAGGTGCTGTAGTGGGACGGTGGTTCCCCAATTCCAAAATCACCATCTATATTCTTCGTTAAGCGAAGAACCTAATTTTAGATCTCGAAATTAAATTGAGATTTCAGAAACTGTTTTAACCCTAAATTGAACTAGGGGATTTTAATTCTGGTCTGCAAGGAACTATAAACTCCATGGATTGAAGGGTCGAACTCCTTATTGATGCTGATGAGTCGATTAACCCTAATTCCTTCGACTTTGGTACGATTTGCGATTACCTAGATACAAGCAAACCCAGCTGACTTGAAGACGGGTCATTTGTCTAGAGGTAAACCCATGTTCCTGTTTTGGTCCTAAGTCCATTGAATGCTAGTTTGGTATTGTGGGTTTATTGTTGAAATCGAATCGTTCGATGTTGGTTTCGATGGTCCCTTCTCGAAGTTTGGGTTAATCCCCAAATTGATTAAGATCATACTTCAAGTGCTTCTTGGTCCGAATTAATGGCGTAAATCGACATTAGGCGCATCTATGGAGCATTTGAAGGCCTGTTTTTCATGAACCGCTTCTAGTGGTTGAATCTTTGAGGATAGTACACTAGTGTTTATTCCTTCTTCTTTGGAGCAAATTGTGGTGCTCAATCCCTATTCCCAAGTGAAAACGAGGTTCTTAGATTGAGGGCTGAGTTTGCGGACTACTTGCTACTGCCTTGGCCCTGGTCAATCATATTGGAGGGTGTTGGGAGGCAGTCCAACTCTTAAGCTTCTGGTTCATGGGGTCCTTACTTAATGTTGGTGAAGGTAGTATCGAAGGCTTATAGCTGTGATGGTTGTAAGCTTAGTGGGTTCATGCTGTTGGTTCCCCCCTTCCCTATCTAGTAGGTTGCCCTGTGTTTCAGGATCCATAGTTACTGGGCTTGCTTAGTGTCCCCCCTAATGGTTGCTCATAAACAGTTTTGGAAAGTAAGGCATGCTGAGGTTGGCCAGGTGTTTGCCGAGTTCATGCCTATGTCATGACTTCTATGGCCAACTTGGGTGATAGTATGTTTTTAATTTGTGTTATGTACTAGTAAAAGGTCTGTGCTGGTTTTGGTCAAGTCAGCTACTATGCGATGGGTACAGCTGCTGAGGACTCATGTTAGTGATGGGCTAGATGATACTAGCATAATTTCATGTTTCGAAGAAATGTCCTACACTGTTTTTGGGTGCCCCTTTGGTGCTGAAGTTCTTACTCCCGAAGAAATCCTTCGGATTGTATCTCGTAGAGACGTGCTCGAGCTTAATGGATAGTCTTAATTTTTGTATGGTTCTTGTTGTGTATGGAACATCTATAGTGTTTGCTTAGTCAAGCTTGGCCCAAAGCCATTTGTAAATGCTAGGTCGTAGCATATTTAGTTTCTAAGAAAATACTTTTCCTTTTTTGGAGCTGATTTCCCAGACCTAGCGAATGACGAGAGGCCTGTCCCTAAGAAGCTTCGTTTGGGTCGTCTTCTCAGTCTTTTGGACCTTTTGTAAGCTTCGGCTATTTTTTCTAGCATTTTATAATACTTACTTTGCCAAAATAATAATAATAATATTTATAATAATAATATAGATTAACGACTAATATCATACAAATAAAGAGTTAAAGTACGAGTCATTAGCTAATAAGTATAATAGCCTTGGAAAATATATCAAGAAATGTCACTTGATCTGGTGGCTATAATGATGAGCTTTGGAACTTGAGGCTAGGCGCATGGTTGTGGAAAATCGGAGCTTGCACACATGGATGGCAGCAGGCGCTTGTGGGCTCCATGTTGTCCTTGACGTGGCATCCTTTCAATAAAAAAAAATTCCTTTTTTGTTACCAACCATACAGGTGATCGCAATTTTTTTTTTTTGTTTTTGTCATTTGGGTTGAATTCTAAAAAATTGCTTACCGACTAATTTCCGACTAACCAAATTAGTCGGAAAATAACGACTATTTTCCTACTAAAACGTTACCGACCAATCTGAGGCAACTAACCCAAAACAGTCAGAACTTAGTTAGCATAGCTCTACACCGACTAAATTCCGACTGTTTTGGGTAGTCGAAAATTTTTTTTTTTTTTTTGTAGTGATTTTGTTTTAATTTTTCATTCATTTAAAATTACACTTTTTTTATTATTTTCGATCAACCAATTACTTCTTTTTTCTTCCTTCATAACATTCGAGATGAAAATTTAATTTAACAAATTAATTTAGTATCACCTAGCAAACGAGTCGTCTATGTATGTAATAAAGATGAGATAGTGATTATTGTTGTCTTTTATTCATGTGCGCAGGGCGCCTTCCTCAGCACGTTAAAGAATTTGACATATCATCGTAAAATTTAAGAGAGGTATTACTATTGTTAAGTGCTTTGAAAATTCAAAGACAACTTGGGATAATGACTATTGTGTACCCTGGCAAAACTATCACTATACCTTTTGTCTTAGGTAATTTGAAGTTTGAATAGTCACAAGCCCCAACGGTTCATTCCCAATTGATTACGATTTGCCTTAATAGCAACCACTTAAATCAACACTAAAATATCAAATCACCATAATTCACATAGTTTCTATGTGTCAATATATATATGCCTCTAAGATTTTTAAACCTAATTTTTATTTTTTTTCACGAATTCTTGTTCTCTATCTAATTGGGCCGGTCAAATATATATATTTTTTAAAAATTTTGTAACTAGATATTAAGAATGATGTAAGTTGGCATTTAAAATATTGTAAGTAGGCATTAAGGATAGTATAAGTAGACAATAAAAATACGGTAAATAGACATCAGTCTTTAATGGGTTGGACTTGAGATACATCTCTCAAGAGACTAGCTATTTTTTTTTTTTGTTGTAGAGTTTAAGTGGATGTAAAATGATTTTTGAGTTAAAAAGATAAAATCCGGTTGTTGATGAAATTATAAAGGGTGAAGTCATTTTTAAGAAAAAATAGTGGGACAAACTTAACAAAAAAGTACAATAGATGATCATCACCCTCGTCTAGGGATGGTCATGGGGCGGGTCTGGAGCGAGTCCAACCAGACCCGAACCCAAACCCTTTTAATTTTTTGAGATTCAGACCCGGATTTGGACCTTAAGGGTCCAAACTTTTCAGACCCGGACCTAGACCCTCCGAATCTGATGGGTCTAGGGTCCTTAATGGGTCTAAAAAAAAGTCTCTTTAATTTGTCAAATTTGAACTACTTTGTATGTCATTATATTTTTCGTATATTTGTCAAATTTGAGCATGGTCAACGATTCATTAACAGGTCATCCGGTGAAGTGGTTGTATCGATGTCATGTTTCCCAAGTTGAAAGCTGTTGTTGGTAAAAAAAACGAAGTTTGAGGTTGTTTATTTGAAATTGAGTAAACTTTGAGGCTATTTTTGGTAAATGATCCTTAATCTTTTATGACTAATTCTGTTTAATATTTTTATATAATTAATATTTGATAATTATATAAGAAATATTCTAAATAAAAATAGGGATAAACAAACATATGGTAGAACGAAAAAAGACAAAAAAAATAATAAATATTCTAATAAAGTCAGGTATCCAGATCCAACCCGAATTAAACCGGGTATTCGGATTGCGGATACCCGATTTAATCCTGGTCAAAACCGAATCACATATTTAGGTATCTGAAAAACCGAATACGCAAATTTTTGGATCCAGATCGACCCGATATCCGATTTTGAACACCCATAGCTACCGTAGTTGTGAGTACAACATTCCAATATTGTGATATGGAGTTTTTTTAAAGACTAGTTGTGGGGCCGCGTGCTACGCACGCGGTCCCCCAAGTTACACTATCGGATATCATAATGTTATTTTTTATACTTTAATTATCATGAATACGAATTAAAATATTAGAATGTCAATGTGTTGCAGATGTGTGAAGCATAAAAAGGTTGAAGATGTATAGGTCGAAGTAGACGAAAACATCAAATTAAGACATGAAAATGTATCGAAGGCTTTATATATTAAGTCACAAAAGCTTAGGTATGTTATTAAGAAACCAGCCAATTGAAATGTAAATGTAAATGTAAATTGTATAATACCATTATAAATAAACTGCTTGTTTAATGAAAAGGTGTTGAAATATGCCTTGAATAAGTGTAGTCATCTTTTGAAGCGAAAGAGAGAAGATGAATTGATGCTCTCAAATTTATTACCGATTTAAGTACAAAACTAATTAGTAATTCACCAACAACTTCATAAGTGAGCTCATTTATTATAAGTTTCCAACTATCCAGAAAAAGCCCTCAACATGAATTAAATCAAAAATCAATGACAATAAAATCAATACAGGCATTTGATTGTCGATTCGTTTTAAGTTAATTCGATGCTCATAAATCGTATGTCGAATCTAAGGTGCAAAATCAATCTTAGATATATCAATTATCATCATTGAGTTATTAATATAAGTAGTACACTACAAATCAGTTCTAATTTCAAATCCACTACTTCCATTGAAAAATCTTCAATACAATGCAAGACAAACAAATTTAATGCACTGGAGTTTAGGCAAGTAAAACCGAGCGGATAAGTAGAAATTAGAGAGCAACAAGCGTACTGTTTTAAGGTTACAACTATGTTAAGTAGAAATTATAGAGCAACAAGCGTACTGTTTTAAGGTTACAACTATGTAAACAAAAGAGCCACAAAATAAGAAGTGAATGGTAGATAAGAAAGAGCAATTATTAATCAAATTTGTGCTCTTGCAGGAAATTGTTGTAATTGTTGTTGACGCTACCAGTGTCAAGGATATTATATGAATTTGCAAAACTAAAAAATGTACAAATTTTATGTCTTTTACATAGCTAGGATCTAGATAATCAAGTTTTCCCTTTACAAACATAAAACATTTGAATTCTTGTATTACAAACAAATTAATCATCTGAATTGAATAATACTATCATCACAAAGTAAACAATCGTCCAAACAAATTATAAAAATAGAAGCACAAGAGAAGAATGTTGCTTGCTTTATGATCCTTGCTCGGAGGTTCTCTTGAACCAGCATGGCATAAGTATATGACATAGACCTTGAATCAGAGATTAAACATGATTTCAAAAATTAGATCGATACCATGAACAATACAATGCGGCAGACGCAAATACATCATAAACTATTTTAGAAACAACAAAACGAACACAATGCCTCAAATTTTGCCAACGTCAAGGTGGTCTTAGTAGTAAATGTCAAGCTAGAAATAGTAGATGAGCTCATTAAAGACAACAATTTGGAAGCTCAAATTAGCCCTCTTCGTAGACTTGTAGTTCTAAATTGTAAGTTCTCATCTACCCACTTTTTTCTTTCTTTTCAATTTTCCAAACCTTAATTAAGATCATTAGCATTTTACCCATTAAAATTTAAATACACAGAAAATATCTTGAATTAAAGCAAATAAAAATTTTGGATTTAATAGCATCACAACATATTAATGTATTCTTGTTGTCCCTTGCGGTATTTTCGACCAATTCCAAAACATGTAGATTCAATATAGGGGAAAAAAACATATCTTAAAAATCAATTTAATAGCATCACAACAAACAATGAGGATAAAGAACATGAAAATTTTCAAACCAAAGAGATATTAAAAAACAGTAAAACACAAACATGAGAACCAAAACTCAAAACAAATCTAAAATCAAGAAATAAAATAAAAATCAAAATGACTTTACAAAAGATGAGATATGAAGGGAATTCATGAGAAATTTCATATTTTTAATAGGTTATTTTCAATTTATATTGTAAGATTTTAGAATTTAGTAAATTATTGTTTAGTGTTTTTGTATAGTTTTAGTTTTTGTATAAGATTGTGTATCTTAGTAAATTTAAGTGTTGTAAGTTGAGTCGTTTTATGTGCCAAGTCTCGAGAAGTGTTTTGTAACATCAAGCTGAGCGAGGCCATCGTCTAAGCACATACCGTCAAGCAAACCATCGACATACAATGGTTGTCCAACAGCCATCAGTCTCTCGACCAGCACAGCAGCAACGTATGCACGCGACAGCAGCCTCAGACCCATTATAGCAACAGAACTGCAGCATCCTTGCAGCAACACCATGACAGCTTTCTCGAAACATCAAGGCTGCCACACAACAGCATTGACGGGCAACAACTACTCAAAACCCAACTTCATCATGTCTGTAACACGAAGCAACAAAACAACGCACAACATAATTTTAAGTTGTTCCCAAGATTCAAACCTTGGACCTTTACGCGACGCGCAGCCACAAAAGCAAATGACGAAATAATCTAGAAAATAGTCTCATGTTGTGACACACTTCTCATAACCACCAGTACATGCACATAGTAGCAGCAGCGCGTCCAAGAGGTCAGTAACTCATCGCACCTCGCTATAGTTTAATATGAATTTTGTTTCTTTTTGTTCATTCAATCAAGTTGCTAAAAATGAAATAGTTTACATTACAACTCTTTCCTGTATTTTATACTATATAGAATATTTATCAATCCTTAAAAACTTCAATTCTACATTTCTACTTGTAAGAAAATTTTATATTCTCATCAAATTATCAAAAGATAAGCAATATTAGTGTTTTCCATTTACTACCTACAAGTTTATTTTAAGCATCGTTTACGGTTAAGAGAGCCAATATCATCTGATGTATACAGTTGTTGGCATTCTGAGGGTATCAGCCTTTGGGGACCTTACAAAAGAGGTAACAATCCAGTTATCTTGAATTCTCATACTAATTCAAATAAAAGTGTTGATGAAAGTTAAAGAAAGAATGTACATTTTGGCCCAAAATTAGAAATTAAGTAAAGTACATGGTTGGACTAAAATAATTGTGGAAACATCGTAGGATAGAGGAAGTTGAAGAAATTTTCCAACAAAGGTTTTAGAAATAATATTTAGGTGATTAGTCTTCTGATATTAATGTTGCTACTAAAAGCTAAATAACAAATTCAACCTTTTAAATAAAGTAAGTGTAAGGCTATAAGTGACAAAATTCCATAATTTGAATTGTAGTTTCTAAATTCACAATCAACTCAAATTTCAATTACAGTTTGAGGAATAAAATGTACCCATCAGCAAATAGAACACCATTTCAAGCAAAGCATATTATCAAACTTAAAAAGATCAACTATTAATTGATAAGAAATCAATCAGTCCACAACATAAGCCTATTAGCACCAGCAATAACTGAGCTAAAACAACATGAAACGCAGCAACGGATTAAATGAACAAAAGGATGAATGAAACCTTTTGAATCAGCCGAAAGCCAATGGGGTTAATAGGAAATCACAACTTCTCTATGAAGCCTGCAACTCATTTGCCTGAAATAACTGAATCTATTAAAAGTTTGCAACCTCAATCAACTCTTTCACAAATTCCTTCAAAAAATAAGCAAACTAAAGAGCATTTAAAGGATATATTACGCGGAAAAAAACTGACAAAACTGGAGGAAATTTAGTAAGAGCTTTGCAAGTTTTGACATTAGCTAAATGAATAAAAGAACCATTTAATCAATTGAAAATTAATCATAAACACAGTTATTTTCTAGTGTACACGGAATACGGCTCAATGAACTTGACAAGTAAGACCTTTTGAAACCTAATATATGAATAAAAGTTAATAATGGCTAATATCTTGCAAATCAACTTATAATGGCAGTTTCTCTATGAATTTAAACCATTGGCTAGTTAATGGGGTTTTCCGGTTCTGTAAGCCCAAAATTCACTATAAAGTCGCTATTATGTAACCTAACGACCTCAATTTTATTACATGATTCTAGCTCAACAGAATGTCAATTATTAACTTCAGTCAGATTATGAAGTTGGTCTAATACTTTCATCATTTAGTACATATTTTCATAGAAGATCGAGTGTTACTCTCATAAACTCTGCATAATATATACAAGCTTCCACCGTATAATAACTTTCTGATTTCAAGAGAGCTATACAACAGGCAAATGTAAAAGTATCAAAGAAAATTTTTTAAAAGCCAGCACAAGAGAAAAATTGAAAGAAACTATGTATACAGTTACATGGACTTTGATGTACTTGACAAACGCAACAAAGAAAAAGGCTGAGATGAAACTAAAATTTGCCATTTCTAATAAGAACTCACCTGCAATAACATTTAAAGGAGGAAGTGCTGCTGGAAAGATTAGACATAGCCAACACCCCTTCCTTTAAAGTCGATTTGCATTAGGTGTTGAATTGGGACTGCCATTACGTAGTTTTAGAGGAGATATAACCCACCACCTGAAATTATAACATTAATGTTGGCAATTTGAGTATTTAGAGTGAACAGAATAATACTACTTGTAAGGAAAAAGAGTTCAATTAGCACCCAAATTCATTGTTGCATCAAACTTTAACATCAAAACAAACATAAATTATTGTATTAAAGACCTGGAACTCAAGCTCACATCACGATTTTGATCTCATTTCCTCCATCATTTGATGGACAAATTAAACAAATTAAAAAAATATTAATATGAAAAGAATCGTTTGATGGACAATGCAGAAAAATTTGAAGTTCTCACAGCCAATACAAAATGCGAATTATGCCGGCTAAAAGCACACACAGTAGAGAAGCAGTCCCCGTCTACTCTAGTGATGAAAGTCATATTAGGCTTCAGCAACATATTTGCCTTCTCATTGCTCACGTGAAGTGCCCCGAGTATGAGGATGAGCCGAGCAAATGCAGTATATGAAGTTATACTCTTCAACCAAACATGATTTGAATAATTATTAAAAATAAAGATTATAATCAAAGATATACTCTTTAGATTGATTTGAATAAATTAAAATCTTCAAGACATTAACCAACAATAATACTTGCTCAAAGTAACCTTTTGAATTGAAATCAAATCCTCTGAATCATCTTAGAAATAAAGAATATCAAACAAAAATCAAATGAATAGATAGATAATAGATACACACACTAAAATAGCAGTAAGCAAGGAGCAAGAGTGATATTGTGAATCCAGTAAACCATTGCTGAGACTGAGATTTAGGACTTCCTCAATCATTTTTTGAAGGCCCAAATAAATTTTCTAAATATGGTATTCATCTTAGAAATAGAGAAAATCAAACCAAAAATCAAATGAATAGATAAATAATAGACACACACTGAAATAGTGTTAGCAAAACACCATAACATAATCCAATCTTCAAAACGAAGGGCTTAAATTATGCAGCAACCAATCATTGTACAAAAAGACTCTTTGAAATAACCAAACTATTGCAAATTCTACTATTTATGCACTTCCTCACTTATGTTTTACGTTTAAACCAACTTTTGAAAGGATAAAAATGAACAAAATGCTTGTTTAGGTAAAAGATTGAAATTTTTGAAGGTATAAGATTGGAATTTTTGTTCAATGAAATGCATCGAATACAAGCTTAGCCTCTATTTCTTCCCATTATATTCTACAAATCGTTCGAGGAAAAATAAGCCAGAACCCATAAATTATTTTTGATAAAAATCAAAACTTTTAGTAAACAGCTCCTACACCATGATTGTTCAATTTAATTCCTATGCCATGATTGTTCAATACCATGCTTAGCTTTAAGAGGTCTAGCCATGACGTATTTCAACATCTACATTACATTAGCAAAAGAACTTATTGAATTCATCTATTAAAAGTATTCCGATTTCCGATAATTCAATCAAAACAAAAAAGCTGAAAAAAGAACTTTTATACCTTCATATGTCGCTCTCTTAAAGCAAGTAATCCAGCCTCAATACCAATTGCTTTGATATCCACACCAAAAAACTCATCTGTTGTCAAAACAAATTCTTCTAAATTGACATCATCTGCTAACATCATCTGTGAAGTATGGATCTTACATTATAAGCAAACCATTTTGATACTGTCAGATGAATTGTTAAACTTAATAATAGAACAATAATGAGTTTAGACAAGTACTGTGAAGATGCGTCTCTTGGTCATTATATCTTGTAGAGGAAACTTAATCTTTCGGGCAATCCTACCCAGACGAAGTAATGCTGGGTCAAGACTTTTAATTTTGTTGGTAGCAAGTATGACCTTCACATCAGCATGATCTATTATTATAAACAGAAAAAGAGATGAAATGGTATGCTATATCAAGCATGATCTATTATTATAAACACAAAAATCCAATCGCAAATAATTCATATAATCAAATCAAGTACAAATAATTAAACCCACAGATTCAAAGCAAGATTCTAATATACTACATCGATGAATACAAAATCTAATTCAACTTCAATATAAATATAATTATTAAGAAAATATCACATACTCTCCATTAAAGAAATCTTGCAGCAATTGTTAAACTTTTGGAATCTTAGTAGATCCACCAACAAGCACAATACCATGAACAACATTTTTATCGATCTGAAGTACTACCCCCAACATCAAAAATCAAAACATTCTTTCCCCACTGCCCAACATCACACAATCAGCAAAATAACCCTAACTACCCAACATTTTCTTTCGAAATTATGAAAAGAAAACCTAAATTTCATCAAATTTCCTCCAAGGAAAACACTACCCTAAATTTTTCCCAAAAAAATTAGAATCCAAAAAACCTAATCTGCGTAAAAATAAACTAAAACCAGAAAAAAAAAATTAATTATCATTCGAAATCAGGTATCTTACCTTCGAGCGATAATCGGGAAGAAATGAGTAACAATCAGAAAACACTTCTCAACGAATTAGTGTAAAGTTTTTGAGAAAGCAATCAGCACTCCACTTAATAATTTTCTTAACATGATTAAGCTCTCCTGCAGCCCCATACTTCGTATTATATTCAATCAAACTCCAATGCAAAAAACAATATTTGCATACTACATAAATCTATCAACAAAAAATAACCCAAAATATGCTAGGAGAAAAGAAATTACATTCATTACAATTTGCATTATTGATTTTGAGAATACTAAAATTAAAACATTTCCTTAATCAATAACCACAATCTTGATTGCACAAATAATGTAAACAACACTAAGGAGTCAAGTATAAACACAAACTAATCAAATTTTAGTAAAAAGAGATTCATATACAGGAAATGCAAGAGATTTGATAAGCATTTTACTACGATTGAATAAATTGAAACAAAAAAAATTCAAATCTTTAATTTTTATTTAGAATTGACATATAAATTAATAGTCCCTTCCATCCTAAATAATCAAATATTGTCATTAAGGAAATGGTGTAAGTATCCCATGGCTTAATTGGGGTACAATCAGTTCAGTTTCCACATATTCTATAGTCCAAATCAATTTTCTTTTCAAACAATAACTATAATTGTTTTAAAATTGGAAATAAAAAGTATAAATCAAGTGCCAATTTGGAGGAAACGAAAATTGGATAAGAATGGAAAAAAAAGAATCGGTCAGAAATTTTAAATCAAGTGTCAATTATAATAAGCTACATTCTTCTTTACCTTAAAATCTTTTCTTAGATAACCCACATTTATACACAAAAAACTCAAGCAAAAACAGAACAATTTCTACCTAGCTAGATATGGATTAGTTTCAGAAACTATCCCAAAACCTCAAAATTCATCTGCTGAAAAAACCTTAAATGATATTACACCACTTAACAAATTCCCACCCTTCAAAAACCAACAAAAAAGCTCCCACTTATTCAACAACAGTTTCAGCAACAACAAGATGCTACAAAGATTCCAACTTCAGCAACTATAGATGAATACTTTTAGAAGTGGGATTAATTTGAAATTTGATGGATCAAACATTTCTACTCAAACAATGTCATCTAATACCACTAAATACTTGTACTGATTTCCAAAACAAAAAATACTTGTACTGAGCTACGCATCAACAAATTAAATCAAATCCATTGAAAACAGAAACCACCAAAAAAATGCATAAACCCAACTTTTAGCAGCAAAGTAACCCAAATTTGAACAATTAATTTCAAGTATCATCCTGGTTGTTGAAGTTCACCATCAATTTTGTACAGTTTGTTCAAGTCACATGAACTATCGACCTTCCTACAGTCACGCGATCCCCCAAGTTATACTATCGATTTAAAACATACACCAAATCATCTAAATTCAGAAGAAACAATATATTAAGATCTAAAAATCACTCCAAATCAAAAAATAAAGAAAGATAAAACTCACATTCAGCCTTCCAAAAAACCCTTACTACGACAAGCACAATTTTCATTAAAAAAAACCCTCAAAACCTAAAAAAAGTAAGAAAAAAAGGTGCTAAACCTAAGTTAAATACAATCCCAATTTTCATAAAAAAAAAAAACTAAAAAAAATACAAAAAAAAATTTAAAAACCTAATAAATTTGCATTTCAAAATCCAAATGTAAAAGAAACACTTCAATGTGGTTCATCAAAATTCAGAAGAAACAATATATTAAGAACTAAAAATCACTCCAAATCAAAAAATAAAGAAAGATAAAACTCACATTCAGCCTTCCAAAAACCCTTAATACCACAAGCACAATTTTCATTAAAAAAAATCCTCAAAACCTAAAAAAAAGTAAGAAAAAAAGGTGCTAAACCTAAGTTAAATAAAATCCCAACTTTCATTAAAAAAAAAAACTAAAAAAAATACAAAAAAAATTAAAAACCTAATAAATTTGCATCTCAAAATCCAAATGTAAAAGAAACACTTCAATGTGGCTCATCAAAATCCAAGATCTTACCGTGATTATTCATGTAGCTTAGAGTTATCTCATTGATTGAAAGAGTGAAGAGACTGACGAGAGGTAAATAACGGAACTCAGAGATGTTGTAGATGCACCAAAATGTGTTGAAGCGAAGGAGTAAAAGGGATGGAAAGAACTAAAAGTCAGTAAATGGAAAATTTGGAAATTGAGAGATGGGAAGGAAAGCTGAGTAAACGAATGAAGAAATGGGAAAGCAGGAGCGTGAAGAAAGCTGAGTAAACAGTGGTTTCACTGTTCATAATGAACAGTGTTAAGCTTCTACAAACGTTTTATTGTTAGAGGATTTGCTATCACTAGTGTTTATTAAAAGTACGTTTGCTACCATATAGAATGTCCCTTAAATCTTTTGCTATATAATATTCTCTTCTATCCATTGTACTTAACCATTTACAATTTGTCACTATTCACTGATCACTTTAAATTTGTAATTTATTTTTAATCTATAAACTTAAATTAAATAAAGTTGAATCTGCTTTCATTTGACTCAATGAATATCAACTTTTTATAATTTTACTTATACATAATTAGGGATATTAAAGGTTAAAATATGATCTCGATAATTGTTAAAATATAAATGGAACAAGTAAAATAAGCTTATTGTAGTTAACAAGAAAAATCAAAAATAATACTTCCTCTGCTCCTTAAAGAAGTTCCCACTTTCCATTTTGGGGTGTTTCAATTGTTGTTCCCATAAGGAATCTTTCCATTTATATCACAAATTTTGGACTAAAATAACCTTAATCATCCTAATTTTAATATTTTAATATTGATTATGGGCCCACATATCTTCCACTAACTTCATTTTTACATTTTTATATTAGGCCCTCTCTTGAGAGACCGTCTATAGTATAGACGCTTCTCAAGAACTCAACCCATATCTCCCTAAACCACCAATTAGTTTCTTTCTTTTTAATTTATAAATTGGGTCATGTCAAAACTTGAGACGTCTATTGTATGGACGGTCTCAAGTAAGAATTTGTGTTTTTATATTCAATATGGTCCCCACATGTTTCCCACTAACTTCATAAAAACATTATTTAAGTAGTTGTGGTCCCATATTTTTTTCCACTAACTTTTTTTAAATACTATTTTAATATTTGTGGTCCCCACTTTTCCTCCATCAAATTTATTATTCAATAAAGTAATATCTCCACTATCTAAAATATTCCACTTTTCTTAATTCCCGTGAACATTATTCAATCTAAAACATACCATTTTGCTTAATTCCCATGAACTATCTAAAATATCAAATTTATTATTCAATAAAGTAATAGGGAACGAAGAGAGTATTATTCTATTTATTATCAGTTTTTATATTTCGCTTTCGAGCTAAACCCTAAATAATTTACCAGAGACAAAGGGTATAGTTCATGATCTATTATTGTGATAGTTTTGCAAGAGTTGAATATTCAATAAAGTCATCGAATATTCAAACACGTAACAATTGAAATCTAAGTTGTTTTATTTGAGGATTAGATGTTAATTCCACAACGACTTGGCAAAGACGCACTTGAATCAAGGGTAATAATAATGACGATTGTTGTTATATATAAGTAGGGACGTTCTTATAACCCGAACCGGATTATCCGGTATCCAATTTCTAAAGTTTTGGCAAACCGGATAATCATAATCAATTGGGGATGACCTCCATATGTACATTGGGCCTTGTAATTGTTTAGACTCCACCATAAAATTTGTAGACGACCTTGATATATTAAGGCAAATGCATGCTCATTGATTAGGAAGGAAAAGTGGGCTATCGCTTAGTAGTCTAAATTTTTTTAGGCCTTATTTTTTTTAATTTACAAAATTGATATTAACATGAATGAAATTTAGAGATAATTTTACATTTTTTGCTTAGTAATATGATTTAGAAAAAATTGACATTAATAATTCAACCTTCTGCATTGCTGTGAATAATCTCACATTTAAATTATTTTCTAATAATCCAATATTGGCCCTTAGTTTAGTATGTATAATTCAATCTTTGTCAAACCCTTAATTAGTAAAATGATATGCTGTGGGTAAAATGTATGAGAAAGATTAGATGGGTGAAAGGTTAGATAATTTATTAGTTAAAGTGTGTGGCATTATTCATAAAAAATGGGTGAAATGTTGGATTATTGATGTCATTTTCCCTATGATTTATTAGTGCTTAATTATTTATAAAGTAGTTAAAATAACAACATTAAAAATAAAAAAGGTACTACATAATCTATTATTAAGCCTTTTTATATTTTACTCTGAAGATATATAGTACATGATCTATTATTGTGATAGTTTTGCAAGAGTTGAATATTCAATATAATCATTATCCCAATTTGTCAATGAATATACAAAACTTTATGGGACAGAAATATATTGTGAATAGGAAGGAGTATAACCTTAATTGTTTTTTAAACAAAAATTCGTTTTCTAACAATAATTTATATCTATAAAATATAGCGTGTATCCTAATTTTTTGCATTACCCCATTGTATAGACTTACGAGTCATTAATAAAGATGATCCCCAAATGGCTCAAAAGGCAAAGTAAATAAGAGCTGTATATAATTAAAAACTAGATTCATCAACAATCGGAGGCCTTCACTAATAAACATACATTTCTTAACTGTATTATTAAATTTCTTTGTAGTTTATTAATTTTACAAGTCCTAATAATTTAGGTACATATGCTTATAATTAATGCTATATAATAATGAGAGTGATTTCTTGCCATCGTAAGAGATCATTTAATTTATTTTAATTATATTATTATATAACTTATTCTTATGAGTGATCATCTCTCAGAGCGAAGATCTTTAAACAAGAAGCCTACATTCTTATTTTCTCTTTATTTTATATTATTTGGGTTATTTACCCCATGTATATACGTCTCTCAAAAAGAACAACAATTTGTGTGATTATATTTTGCGAGTATTTGACTTTTTAAATTTCTTTTCCTTTATTTTAGCAAAACTCAATACTCTTTCGTTGATCACAGTATACAAGCATTTCATTTTGAGTTGAAAAATATTAAATATAAACACATATATAATTTTATATCAACGATCTTATTATTCATAATTCAAAAGAAATTTATTTCTTGATTAAGAACAACAACAGAGTTTATCAAAACTACAATGAGGTTTTATTTTACTTGGACATAATTTTGTACAACGTTTAACATTGCAGTTACCAGTTGGAAATGCAATGCAGTCGTTACTAACTTGTTGATGAGTAAGGTGAACTTCGGAAAATTTAGAGTCTGAGTTCGTATTTCCACAATAAATTGTACATAAACGAACAAAAAATATAATTATTATTGTCAATGTGAATAAATTTAAAAATTGCAAAATAAAAAAAGAATAATAATAACAAATTAACAACAATAACAATAACAAAAAGTAAAAAAAAATATTACGAATAAAACTTGTACTTGGCCATGTTTAAAAATGAAAATGTATACTTAATTAAGAGGTAAAATAAAATTTAGATATAATAATATATTGATTTTTCTAAACTATGTGTCTACTACATATACTTAGACAATAAATTTAGTAATAATATTGAATTCGATAGAAGATACTCCCTCCGTTCCTTTTTGTTTTTCCACATTACTAAAACGGGTAGTTCCATTTTTTCTTCCACTTTCCTAAAATGGAAAGTTTTTTTTACCTTTATACCCCCCAAAACCCCATTTTAACTTTAAAAAAAAAAAAACTGTTTCACGAAGATTCCGTGAATTTACTTCGTTTTTATCCCTTGGTCATTATGACCTGCCTTACCTTCTGTCTTCTCCAAGAAAACTAACCGCTACTTTCTCTCTCTAACTTAAAACCCTTCCATGGCCTTTGAATCGACTCCCCCCTGTTTATTTAACCTAATTTCTCCATTTTAACTCCATTAAAATGTAGATCTGGTTCTCCTTAACATTTTGAGGTGCGTTTTGTTTGATTTGGTTGAGTTCGAAATTCTTGCCCTCTGTTTTCGTTTCTGTTTATTCGTCCACCATTGTTGGTGTTCTTGTTCTTGTTCTCCAATGGCCGACGATGAATCAAACTCTGATTCTACCATACCTTCGTATCTTTATGAAGGTTTATGTCTCAATAGTAAGTGTTGTTCTTGTTCCTATAATGGTAGATCCCATTCCTATTCTGGTGAAATTCTACGTTGGACCAAAAAAGATCTTCTTTCATACCAAAAGGCAATTGAGGATGATGCTATTTCAAGATTTCGTGATATTTTACCTTCTCCTACTCCTGAAGAAGAACTACCATCTCATGTTCTTGAATATTTTAAAGAGTCTCCCTCTTCATCTGAAGAAAATCCCAAAACTCCTGTTAAATCTGAAGAAGACATTGAAAATGCGGTTGTCCCTGATACTCCTGAGGAAATTATTGCATCAAGGGTTGGAAAAACCCTAAAAAAACGCAAGTGATCTGGATTTATGATTGTAAGGTTTAAGTTGTACTCATTTCGTTTTTTTTTTTTTTTAAATTACTGCTCTGGATTTTTGATTGTGCTGGTTTGGACTTTGGTTGCTGGTTTTTGATGTTTGAATTTATTATTTGATGTTACTGATCTGGTATTGGGACTACTGTTCTGATTTTTTTTTGGGATGAACTGCACTGTTGCTACTGTTCTGCAATTGGAACTACTGTTCTGATTTTTTGTTGTTTCTGGAATCTGATCTGGATTTTTTGATGTTACTGGAATTTTTCGATGAACCCTAATTTTTTTTTTTTGCCCTAATTTTCGAAAAAAGATGTTAAAACCCCTGTGATGTATGCAACTGTTGGTTTGCTTTAACATTTCTGAAAAATAATGTATGTACAATTTGGTTGAGCAGCTTTTTGTTTAATGAACTCAATTAATCGTAGTTTAGTCATTGTTTTGTGATTATCTTCATTAGTTGTTGATTATTGATAAACTGAGAGGTTTCATACCTCAATGATGAATCAGGGGGCAAAATAACTGAATTTCTCTTTGCATAATGAAGAAATTACATGAACATGAACTACGCTACTGTTTTTTGATGTTTGATTCACAATTAGTTGCTCCTAAATGTCTTACATGTGATTTTTAATGATGAAAAAGCATAAACTGAGGGGCTGTTTTTAACTTTAGCTTTGTGTTTCTTCCATTGCTTCATCATATGCTTCCAATGCTTGTTGACTGTTTTGAGCAGCCTCTTCATTCTCGGTTTGTTGATTGATTTGAGTTGTGTTTGGGTTTAGAAATCGAACACACTCCCTAACTAATTGGCTTGGTACTCGAACTTGTAGTCGTAGTCTTCCATTGTCTTCTTGGACCTTCTTCCCAAGATGAGGTTGAATGTAATCGTTTGACCCCTTAACCTTGAGGATTTCATTCATATGATGTTGTAATGAAATCCAAACATTTGTTAATGTTTTTGGGTGTAACTCATCGAATGCATCTTCCACGGCCTTAATTAACTCATTCATGTTCTTAGGCATTTTCTTGTGCATTAGTGATTGTATGCTCCTAAAAAACCCTAAGTCTAGAATGTTACTATCGGGACTATTCGGTGGTTGTTGCGTTAAAATGAAAGTTAAACCCCCCCGCCTATTATTTTGTTGCCAAATCGGGTCATCATTAGTGATGTGTACCCTTGCATTGTCTTGTTGAATAAAAATAGTTGTGGCACCATCTCTTGGCCACTTCCTAAGTATTGCGGGAATTAGTTGTTCGATTAACATGGCCCTATAAACCTCTTGAGTCACCGACTCGGTTGGTTTAATTTCTATAGACCCCCTTGGACGATTGATTAAGCTTCTTTGTGCCGCAACTCTATTTATGAAAGGGAATATACCAATTTTCCCATCGAAAACGCATTGGCCATGTTGATTCCATTTTGGCCTCGCAACCGCCCCTAAAAACATCGCTTTTGGTATGAATTTGGATGATTTTCCCGCTCTATATGGTATTTTTTCCTTGTTTGATAAATAAACTCTTTGTGTTTTTTTGGTTAAGTAAAACCACTTTTCATCTATATGTATAAAGTCATACATGGCTTTATACATCGGATGATGATTTACGGTGTCTTCTTGAATTAGACTTAAAATCCACTCAACCCTTCTAGCCTTGTTTGCATCGGTCAATGAAGGGTGGAGTGGATTTGAGTGTGCCTTTATTTCCCCCCTTTGAATAAGTCGCCAAACCGTTGTTGGTGCTAAATCGAGACATGTTGCAACGTCTCTTATGCAAGTTCGTTCACCCATTGGCTTTGATTCAAGTACATTGGGTTGAACTTCAACTCTTTTTCTTCCACAATTACGAAACTTGGAATCGACAACATATGGTTTGTTTTCTTCTTTGCTTTCGATTGCTCGCTTCCATAAGTTGCGTATTGTTCTTGGTGTGTAACCGTATTTGTTGGCCATTTTCACAAATGTACCATGAGGAAGGTTGTCATCCACTTTGATTGACAACATTTCTTGTAATATGAGATGCCTCAATTCATTCGTAAGCCTTGGCTTACGTTGAGGCAGCTGTGGTACTGCTGGATCGTTTTCTATTGGTTCCTCCTCCGACTCTGAGCTGGATTGTGGATCGTATTGGTTTGAACCGAAATACCAAGCCCCCTGTATTTCTTCCTCGTTTTCTGAAGCCATTGGCTAATGATGCTACTGTTATTGATCGTTTTTTTTGGGTTTGAGATTGCTGTTTTGGAAGCAACTGTTCTGATTTTTTTTTGGGATGAACTGGACTGTTGTTCTGGTATTTGGAAGCTACTGTTCTGATTTTTTTTGGGATGAACTGCACTGTTGTTCTGGTATTTGGAAGCTACTGTTCTGATTTTTTTTGGGATGAACTGCACTGTTGCTACTGTTCTGGAATTGGAACTACTGTTCTGATTTTTTTTGGGTTTGAGATTGCTGTTTTGGAAGCTACTGTTTCGGTTTGCTTGGAATTGGAATTACTCTTCTGATTTTTTCATCCTTTAATAGCCTAATTAGGAATTTGTATAGTCAATTTAGTTAGATTAAACTTGTAATGATTGAAGTTTGTAATCCATGTAATCTTAAATTGGCCAATGCAAGGCCAAATTTTTTTTTAGTTTTGGATTGATGTATTGATGAGGATGATCAAAAGAGGGGTATTTTTCCCTCCAGAATTTTTGGTGCTAAATTTGGCAACTTTCCCAATTTGGAAAGTTGGTTAGATTTCCCTCCAATGTATTTCTCTCTCTTAATAAAATCAGATTTTTTTTTCAATATTTTATTATATCTTCAATTATTTTCTCTCTCATAATTCCAATAACATCATTACTTCCCACTACTTTTTAATTAAAATAATACCCACTCACCCCCAAGATTCTCTTTTCCTTAATATGTGTGATTTTCCCAAATAGGAAAATCATTTAGGAACGGAGGGAGTATCTTGTAAAATATGTAAATATTATAATATTTTACATAATATTATAAATAAAAATTCAAATAATAATAAATTTTATTGTCTAAACCTATTCAACAATTGGCACATAGATATGAAAAGCCAATAATTTTTTGATGAAAATTCTAATATGATTGGTGCTCTTATATAATTGGTGCTGAATGGTGATAATAATAGATTATCAAAATCATATCATATTTTGTTTAATATGATTAATTTATTATGATAATAATTCTAATCATATCATTTTTAGCTAAATCTTTATTATACTTAGTTTGAAAGACTTACCGATAAGATTAATAATCATCACTACAGAAAACATTAATGCAAAAGAATTGTTTCCAACTGCCATGTTTAAGAATGAAAACTAATGCTTAATCAAGGAGGTCAGGTAAAATTAGAAAAGAAAAAGTAAAAAAGAAATAAACAATTTATGCTTAATCACTGAAATCCAAATACTTCACATTGGCTTGCTTATATAGACAACAATCGTACATGATCTATTATTGTGATAGTTTTGCAGTGAATAATTTTAACTGTAAATTATTTTTTTAAATAAACTAATATTTGCCCTTAGTTTGCTGTCGACATACTAATAGAATTTGATGATAATAAACAAAGAGCAAAGGTTAAACAAAAAAAATGTTAAGCTACTTTCAAACTAAGAGGAACAATTTAGATTATACTTCCTCCGAAGAAATTTAGTTGTCTCATTTGCTTGGGCACGATTATTAAGGGTGGTGTGAGGTCTATTAAAAATGTGGTAGTTGGGTATTTTAATTGATTAAATTAATTGTAAAGGTGCTAGTTGGTATTGTAAGTAGTAAAAGTGAATGTATTTTGAGTCTTTACTTGTGTGAACAAACAGCACTAAAATACAAATGACAAAGAGAATAATCTAATAAAATTGAAATTATTCACTATGAGTGATTAAAAAGTTGATTTATTAATAATGATTTATCCCTAAATATAAAAACAAACAGCACTAAAATACAAATGACAAAGAGAGAAAGACAAAAGAGAATGTAATGCGAACAGTAGGTTAGTTGGAAACGTAAGCAATAAAAGAGGAAGAGATGAATGAATGAATGAATGAATGATGATATGGACATTACTGGTAAATTATTGTTAATCAATTATTTAGGGTATAGTACATCAGTACATGATCAATTATTGTGATAGTTTTGCCTAAGTTGAATATTCACAACAAAGTCATTATCCCAATTTGTTAATCAATATTCAATCGATTTAAGAATTCAATTAGCCTTGTTTTATTTCATCATAAAATGTTACATTCAACAACGAAACGTGGAAGACGCACATGAATAAATTAAGGACAATAGATACTAATTTTTTATTCACAAATTCTTGTGAGAGACTATAAGAGACAATCTCTAATTGGTATGCGTATTAGGGAAAATGTAGAGTAAATATAGGCAACAATCTTTAATGGATTGGGCCTGATAGACGTCTCTCAAAAAGATTGTCTCTCATGAGACTAACTGTTATTTATTTCAGTGATTGTTCTCATTATCTCTTGATCTTAATAATTAAATTCATTTTTTGTTCTTTGTTTTACCTCAACCTCATATTGATCTAACAATTTCTTCCTAATAATCTTTGTCCAAATTAAATACTAATTTACTTTTTAGTTCCTTTCATTAAATTTAACTATTTTTTTAGATAAGACTATTTTTAAAAAATTCTTATCCACATTAAAGTATCTTTCATCTTTAATACTTTCTTAATTTTGAAAAACTTACTACAAAATAGTTATTGACATTATTTATCGTTCAAACTTATTTTATATATTGCGGTTAATGTGTAAGAATAACTTTAGTTAAGTAAGATAATTTGTTTGAATCATCGTATCAAATATGTTCATAATATTAACTTTATAAATTTTTGTTGCGTTTACATTTCAGTTGACTCAAGTGGTTGGGATGACTTGAGTACTTGACGGAATATGAAAGGTAAGAAAATTGGTCATTGGTCTGTCCATACACATTTTAGAGTAGGAGTTACGTTTTGCTTACTTTGTTTTTTTTTCTTTTATTTTTCCTGTGAAGACTTGCTTTTCCTAGTCTTTTAAAAATCTTAATTTACTTTATCTTTTGAAAGACCAAAGTTTATACACTAATTCTTACTTGAGACCGTCTTTTGTAAAGACGGCTTTCAAAAGCCCAGTCCAATTCTAAATATATATTGTTACAACTCTAAATACAGATTTGGGCTGAACTTTTAATAGTCGTCTTTACAAAAGACGGTCTCTCAAAGAGCACCTGAAGTTTATACTATCTTCGGTCTACTAATAAGATTGTGTTTATTGACTCAAGTGCTTGAGAAGACTTGCTAGAATACATCTATTCTCCGTCTCCATTCAGGGCGGATTTGAAGCAAAGTGAAAATAAAATACATAGATGAAATTAAATATCCTCAGTGTTATATTACAATGATTTACTGATATAGGTTGAGTATTTATATACTTACTAGGTGATTGCCCGTGCTAAACACGGGTTATTTAATATTTTATCATATTTAATATATATTTTTGGTAAATAAATAAAAAATATCAAAAACAGGTGAATAAAAAAAATATTTATATTGATACGTAATTTGAAATATAGGTTTGTATACCTTAATACACATTACAACGGAAAATAAATTAAACTATATATAAACCTAGTTACATTTATAACAATTTATATAAACTATAAATATTGAACCACTTTTTTGTATACAACATTGTATGTTAAAGTATAAATATTATCATGATCATCACATATTAAAATCTTTAATTTTTCCTTAAATTTGAGCCATAAAACAACTATATATGATTTATCATGCATGAATACATATAGGTAAAAATGATTGAATTCTAATTTTGGTATTAGGAAACAATATTACAATTGTTATTGTCAATCCTTCTCAAGATATAAATCACATATATTATTCCAATTAGTATAAAGATATAAATCTCCTTAATTAATCTATTGTCACCTTTTATATCTAGAAATAGAATTAATCTGGCAATATAACAATATTGAAAATTATTAGATTTAGAATATTACTAATTAAATTTGGTAATAGAATATTAATATTAAATAATTTTGGCAATAGAATAATATATATAAAGGTATTATGATTGGTCAAACATATCTGCAGTCATAGAGAATATATCTCGTGCTTTAAATTATCATAACATTAGAATAATTTTTTTTGTTCAACTTTGTTTAAAATTATATATCACATATTAATATAGGTAAAAATTAGAAAGAATAATATTAATAGAGCTAGGTAATCGCAAGTTGAATAATATTAAGTAAGGAAATGATTTTATCTCAAAAATAATTAAGAAAATGATTTTAATGAAGGAAAGAATTGTAGCACACCTATAGCACACCTAGTTATAGGTACATTTTTTGCAATAGAATATTGATAATCATATTTGGTCAAGGGCTACATGTCGAATATTTTAATTGTTTGGCTTATTTTGATATTTTTAGGCTTGATGTTAATGAAGATACCTATATTAACCAAATCTTGAATTTATATAAATATTCCTAAATTGAAAAATTCAAGTACAAAAATTATTGTGCGAGCAGAGGTAGTGCTTTGATTTATCACATAATTTGTTGTGAAAATTTTAAATATTTAAGTCTAAACGATTAATTTCTTATTATTCACCAAGGGAGTAATTTAAATAATTTTCTTTGAAACGAGAATAACTTTACTTGCAACATTTGCTTTTTTACGTGGTTCAATGTACTAATTCAACTCTTATTATCTATAATTATGTGTTATAAAAAGTTATTAAAATTTGATATAATAATCTTTGCAATGAAACGAATTAAACAAGATCTCACTTGACTTTATTTTAACCTATAAATTAAAAACGAATCATAAATTAAGAGTGATAATAAATAGGGTTTTTTTCCTAATGTTCCGACGAATTTGGAACAACAGAAGTTTATCAGATTTTATATATTGCTTTGGAGCCAAACCCTAAGTAATTTACCAGAGACGACAAAGGGAATAGTACAAGATCAATTATTGTGATAGTTTTGCCTAAGTTGAATATTCACAACAAAGTCATTATCCCAATTTGTTAATCAATATTCAATCGGTTTAAGAATTCAATTAGCCTTGTTTTATTACATGATAAAATGTTACATTCAACAACGAAACGTGGAAGACGCACATGAATAAATTAAGGACAATAGATACTAAATTTTTTATTCACAAATTCTTGTGAGAGGCTATAACAGACAATCTCTAATTGGTATGCCTATTAGGGAAAATGTAGAGTAAATATAGGCAACAATCTTTAATAGATTGGGCCTGATAGACGTCTATCAAAAAGATTGTCTCTCATGAGACTAACTGTTATTTATTTCAGTGATTGTTCTCATTATCTCTTGATCTAAATAATTAAATTCATTTTTTGTTCTTTGTTTTACCTCAACCTCATGTTGATCCAACAATTTCTTCCCAATAATCTTTGTCCAAAAATACTAATTTACTTTTAAATTCCTTTCATTAAATTTAACTATTTTTTTTAGATAAGACTATTTTTAAAAAATTCCTTTTTATATTAAAATATCTTTCATCTTTAATACTTTCTTAATTTTGAAAAACTCACTACATTTATTGACATTATTTATCGTTCACACTTATTTTATATATTGCGGCTAACGTGTAGTAATAAATTTAGTCAAGTGAGATTTTGTTTGAATCATCGTATCAGATATGTTCATAATATTAGCTTTATAAATTTTTAGATGTGTAATGTGCAATTTATAAATAATCGATTTAAAACATTAGAGCGCCTGTTGCCATCCATGTGTGCAAGATTTGATTTTCCACAACCATGCGCCTAGCAGCTTTTGGGTGGTCGTGGGCTCCAAGCTAAGTGGTCCTTGACATGGCATCCTTTCAATAAAAAAAATTTCTTTTTTTGTACCAACCATACGGGTGGTCGCAAATTTTTTTTTTGATCTTTTTTTTTGCCGTTTGGGTTGAATTCTGAAAAATTGCTTACTGACTAATTTCCGACTAACCAAATTAGTCGGAAAATTCCGACTATTTTACTACTAACCGAAAGCAGTCGGAACTTAGTTAGCATAGCTCTATACCGACTAAATTCCGACTGTTTTGGGCAGTCGAAAAATGATTACCTTGTGTGGGTGGTCCCTTGCTAGTAGAAGCTTGACCATTCCCCTTGGCTTTCTTTTGCTTGTTCATTAGAACAAAGCAATTCTTCCTTCGGTGCCCGGGCTTTCCACATTCCCAACATACCTTTTCGGCATTGGGATTAGTAGCTTTCCCCTTTGAAGAGTCATTCCTCTTCCTTTTATCTCCGGGACGGGATTGTTGTTTCCCTTCCCCAACCATGTTAATCGTTGGTACATTAGGATTATCATCCTTCCGGTTCTCATGAACCCGGATGCTAGACTCGACAATAATGTGTTGTCCAAGATCGGAGAGTGTAATCTCCTCTCTTTTATGCTTAAGAGCATGTCTAACATCCCTCCATGAAGGAGGCAATTTGTCTATTATGCTAGATACCAAAAACACTTCATCAATTTCAATTTTATGTAGTTTTAGGTTAGCATGCATTCTTTGCAACTCATGAAATTGATCAATTATAGGGCGATCTTCTACCATTTTGTACGAATTGAAATTACTTACTAGGAATTTCTTGGAGCTAGCATCCTCTGCCATGTACTTATTTTCAAGAGCATCCCACAATTCTTTTGCGGACTCATGATATTGGTAGATGTCAAACAAGGCATCATGCATTCCATTGAGTATATGCCCCCGGCAAATGAAGTCATCATTTTCCCACTTAGACCGTTTCCGATTTTGTTCAAGGATCTCCGTTTCCGGAATCACCGTTTCCGGATCATCCGACTTAGCAACTTCCGGTTTGGGTGAGCTTATAACATAAGCCACATTAAGAGTAGTAAGCATAAACATCATTTTCTTTTGCCAACGTCTAAAGTCGACGCCGACAAACTTTTCTAACTTAGCAAAGTTAGAGGTGAAATCTTTCATTGATGCCATCGATGAAAGGAACTTATCACAAAAGATTATTACGATGTATATAATTACAATACAAATTACAACTCGGGAATTTGTATAAAACCCCTTTGTTTGATGACAAAAATGAACTTACAAGATGTTTACAAAGCAACAAGTAAATTGAAGATAATTGTGTAACGATGAACGTCACCCGGAAACTTGATACAAACCGAAGGCGTGTGCTCACTATTCTTTTGTGATATTTCCCCCACAAAGGTACTTGGGTTGTTGTTTGGAAATTCACAACGAGATACAATCGATTACAACACAACCTTAGTACTTAGGTTGTATTACGTAATAACAAGGTGTTTAGGAAACAATGAGTTGTGGAAATGCACTAACAAAAGTTAATTACTCTTTTGTATGCAAAGAACAAATGAGAAAGGCTTAAGAAAAGAATTCAGAGATTTCAAGTGTATGGTATATGAACACAAACACCCAAGGACCTCTATTTATACTAATAGAGGAGCCTTAGCCTTAATCACCCAATTGATTATGATTCAATGCAATCATAATCAATGTTGCTAATGAATCAGCATTATACTCCCTCATAATCTCAGAAATTATGAGAATTAAGAGAGGATCCTAGGCATTAAACACAAAGAAAACGGGAAGAAAAGCAACGGTCACTTCCAGAGAGCAATCGCCGAGTCGGCGACGAGCCCACAAAAGTGGGCGCCGACTCGGCGCCAAGTCCCTGCCAAAACAGTGAGTTTCCAGTAGCCTAGCGCCGAGTCGGCGACGAGGCTACACAAGGTAGCGCCGACTCGCGCAAACCTTCTGCCCATTTTTCCTCTTTTCCTTGTGTTATCTTAAAACACCTATTTGGACCCCGTAAATTAATACGTATATTGTCCCACTATTATTATAGCTTTAATCGATATATTACGGACTTAAACTGTCCCACTACCTTAGTAGTACTTTGGTGATTAAATACTCAGGATTATTATTATTATACACTAAATGTTCAACAATCCTCCCCCATTTTGGGTATAATAAGCTTCTCATTTACCAAAACTCATAGTACATTTCATGCATCAACGCTAATATCCCTACGAATTGAATTAACGCCTAGTACAACACACTTAACAAGTGATCGAGCCAGAATTGATTTCCATAAGGAATTGAATCAAATGACCCTTCCAACCACTTGAAGATGTAGTACACACAAAACAAATAACACAAAGTTATTAACTTGACACATTATAAGGCCGTGTCCGTATCTTATTCATAAGTTTATCATAGTCATTATGCCAATCTTGACTACTTGAAGCGGCCACACTTCAAACTTATATAGGTAGGTTCTCATTACGTATAAAACATATCCCCGTGACGTGGATATAACACCAAGAGCTCTTCAACTCTTGATCTTGAGAACTTTCAAGACGAGTACCTTATTCCATCACGGTACAAAGCAACGATGGGTCATGCAAGAGTTGCTTTAACAAAAACCAAGAGGACTTTACCACATTGAATTCAGACACGACGTTACTCATGCGTGAATTGGGCTTTCCCAAATGATTTTACTGACATAAACCGATCTCAATTGAGGCTTTCTCAATTGAGTCTCTATTCATGGCTTTCGTAAACGAATCCGCCACATTGAACTTAGTGTTCACATAGTCAAAAGTTATGACCCCATTAATGATAAGTCCTTGCACAAGGCTATGCCTTAGTGCAATATGACGAGACTTACCATTATATACTTGACTATACGCTCTACCTAAAGCCGTCATGCAATCCGCATGAATAGCCACCGGTGAAATTGGCTTAGGTAACAAAGGTATCTCAAACATGAGATTCCTCAACCACTCTACTTCACTAGCTGCTGAAGCCAAAGCGATAAACTCAGCTGACATCGTAGAGTCGGCTATACATGTTTGTTTCTTAGAAGACCAAGATATGGCACCTCCCCCATAAACAAACACCCATCCACTAGTAGAAGAGTTGTCCTCTTCATTAGTGATCCAACTAGCGTCAGAATAACCTTCTAGAATAGGAGGTTCCCCGCTATACGTAATACCAAAATCCTTGGTACGCAACAAGTATCTTAATACTCTCCTTATCGCCATCCAATGATGGGGACCTGGGTTACTTGTAAATCTACTAAGTTTACCCACCGCAAATGCTATGTCGGGCCTTGTACTCGTCATAGCATACATCAAAGATCCTATGACCTTTGAATACTCCAATTGTGAAATTGGTTGACCGGTATGTTTTGCAAACTTCATACCCGGTTCCATGGGAGTAGAGACCGGCGCTTTATCAAGCATATTAAACCGCTTAAGTATCTTCTCAACATAGTGAGCCTGACTTAACTTAATTCGGTTCCCTTGCCTTATGATCTTAATACCTAAGATCACATCAGCCTCCCCCATATCCTTCATCTGAAAGGATCTAGACAAAAAGTCTTTTGTCTCTTGGACTTGTGTTATACAAGTTCCAAAGATAAGCATGTCATCAACGTATAGGCAAATGATAACGCCATTGCCATGTTTATCGAACTTGCTATACACACACTTATCAGCTTGATTCAACTTGAACCCAAAGGACAAAATAGTTTCATCAAATTTTTGATGCCACTGTTTAGGTGCTTGTTTAAGTCCATACAAAGACTTGACAAGTTTACACACCTTTTGTTCTTGTCCTTTCAAAACAAACCCTTCGGGTTGTTTCATATAGACTTCCTCATCTAGTTCTCCATATAGAAATGCAGTTTTAACATCCATTTGATGTATTTCTAGATGATAGACCGTAGCTAACGCTACCAATAACCGAATAGTAGTTATTCTTGCAACCGGTGCATATGTATCGAAATGATCGATACCGTGCTTTTGTCTAAAGCCTTGAGCCACTAAACGGGCTTTGAATTTATCAATAGTACCGTCGATTTTCATTTTCTTTCTGAAAATCCACTTGCAACCGATTGGTTTACAAGTCGGAGGAAGATCCACCAACACCCAAGTGTTATTTCCCATGATGGATTGCATCTCATCATCGATAGCCTCTTTCCAAAAAGCACTATCATGTGATGCCATAGCATCGCTATAAGTCAATGGGTCACCTTCCACATTATATAAATATGGAACACTAGAAGATACTTCACTTCTATCACCTTCAACCAAGTATACTTGGAAATCCGGTCCAAAGCTCTTCGCTTTCCGTTGTCTCTTACTCCGTTTAGGAATAGGATCAACTAAATCAAGTTCATCTATTTGTTGACTTTCATCAACATCTAGAAGTGAACTTTGTTGACTATCATCAACACTTTCATTGGTACAACTTTGTAGATTTCTTTGTCTACTCAATGATGAAAATCTATTTTCATCAAAAATGGCATCTCTTGACTCTATAATCGAATGAATCGATATATAGTCATTTTGTTCTATAACATAGAACCTATAGGTTTTGCTATGAATAGCATAGCCTATAAAGATGCACTCAAGCCCACGTTCACCGAGCTTCTTTTTCTTGTTGCCGGGCACTCTTACAATGGCCCTACAACCCCAAACCTTAAGATAACTTAAGTTTGGTTTCTTTTTGTACCAAAGTTCATAAGGAATTTCCTTATTCGTTCTCATTGGAACTCGGTTAAGAATGTGACAAGCCGTCAACATTGCTTCACCCCAAAATCCATCACTCAAACCCGAGTAGGATAACATGGAATTAACCATCTCTTGTAGAGTACGGTTTTTCCTCTCCGCCACATCATTAGATTGTGGTGCATAACCGGCGGTTGTTTCATGAATTATACCCATTGAATTAAAGTAAAGCGGATCATAATATTCACCTCCTTTATCGGTTCTTAACCTTTTAAGTTTACTACCAATTTGTATTTCTACTTCTTGTTTGTAAATCTTAAAATGTTCAAGAGCCTCATCTTTTGAATGCAAAAGATAAACATAACAAAACTTTGAGAAATCATCAATAAAAGTTATGACATACTTTTTATTTCCCAAAGATGGTGTACTATGAAAATCACAAAGATCACTATGGATTAATTCCAAAATTTCGGTTTTTCTTTCAACACTTTTAAAGGGTGTTCTAGTGATCTTAGTTAACATGCACGTTTTGCAATTTTTAGACATTTTATTGCACATTGGAATTAAATCATGTTTAGACATAAACGAAACTTTATCAAAATTAACGTGTCCTAGTCTAACATGCCACAAGTAGTGCAAATCATCACTTTCATTCATAGAAGAAACATTACAAATAGTGTTTTTATTCAAATCTAAAGAAAGCTTAAAAAGACTATTACATAAATAAGCACGCCCAATAAACAAATTATTTTTGGAGATAATACACCTATCGGCTTCAAACACTAGTTTGTAGCCCAATCGATTCAAAATAGGACCCGAGACTAAATTTCTACCTATTTCGGGTGTGAAATACACATCTCTTAAAACTAAAAGATTCCCCGAAGTAAACAATAATTCAACTTGTCCTATGCCTTGGACCTTGATAGGCGCATTGTTTCCCATGTAGAGATGCTCCCCATCAACAACCTTGTTAAAGGTTTTGAACCATTGCGTAGAATTACATACATGTCTCGAAGCCCCCGAATCGATCCACCAAGCCAAGGTATCACCCTGCAAAGCACTAATATTAGTATTCATAGTAGAAAAACTCATATTAGAATTTTCATCAAAATATGCAAGATTACCTTGTGTGGGTGCACTATGCCAAAAAAGCCTATTTATAGCTGTTGAAAATGCCTTTTTATAGCTGTTATGAACTGCTATAGAAAATACTTTCAACAGCAATAAATCACTAGGGCTATAAATAGTCTTCCATGCTTTCTACAGCGGTTTAGGAACCGCTATAAATTAATGTCAATGCTATAGCTTTTATAACAGCTATAAATAATGTAACCTTTTTTTATCCAAAACCGTCGGAATTGAGAGTACTAATTCCGACTGTCTTGGGTTAGTCGGTATAGACCCACATGGAGCCACGCAGACCTGCGCTGCCATCCATGCGTGCCAACTCCTATCTCCACAATCATGCGCCTAGCAGTATTCGAACTTGAGACCTCAAGTTCCAAAGCACACCACTTCAGCCACCAGACCAAGAGGTATTTCGTGATATATTTTGCTAGGCTATTATACTTATTAGCTAATGACTTGTACTCCAAATCTTTATTTGTAAAAATATTAGTCTTTAATTAATATTATTATTATTATTATTATTATTATTATTATTATTATAACCCATTTTAGGGTACTATTAGTATAGTATTAGCTGTATTAGCATATTGTTACTCGTATTATTATTATTATTATTATTATTATTATTATTATTATTATTATTACTTTAAATTTCAGTTGAAAGTTCATTTTTCTTGAATTTCACGTCTAGGGATCTTGTTAAACTTGATTTGGTGTAGGTGTTTGGGGTGGATTTGACGAAACAAATGAGAATTTTTGTTTCTTGTTGAATAAGATGATGAACGTTTGATACTGCTTTCTATAACGGTTGAAAAGGCAATAAATGAGAAAACTATATTTATAGCTGTTGGAAACACTATAAATAGAATACAATTTTTTATAGCGGTCGCAACAGCTATAAATAAGGTAGCTATATTTAAAGCTGTTGGAACCGCTATAAATAAGGATTCCGTTTTTATAGCTGTTTTGACGGCTATAATTAAGAATTTTTCTTTTATAGCGGTTGCAACGGCTATAGATTGATATTCTTTTATAGCGTACCAAAAAAAGTGCTATAAATCAAGTGCTGTATATAACTCCTTTTGGCGTAGTGGTGGTCCCTTGCTAGTAGAAGCTTGACCATTCCCCTTGGCTTTCTTTTGCTTGTTCTTTAGAACAAAGCAATTCTTCCTTCGGTGCCCGGGCTTTCCACATTCCCAACATACCTTTTCGGCGTTGGGATTAGTAGCTTTCCCCTTTGAAGAGTCATTCCTCTTCCTTTTATCTCCGGGACGGATTGTTGTTTCCCTTCCCCAACCATGTTAATCGTTGGTACATTAGGATTATCATCCTTCCGGTTCTCATGAACCCGGATGCTAGACTCGACAATAATGTGTTGTCCAAGATCGGAGAGTGTAATCTTCTCTCTTTTATGCTTAAGAGCATGTCTAACATCCCTCCATGAAGGAGGCAATTTGTCTATTATGCTAGATACCAAAAACACTTCATCAATTTCAATTTTATGTAGTTTTAGGTTAGCATGCATTCTTTGCAACTCATGAAATTGATCAATTATAGGGCGATCTTCTACCATTTTGTACGAATTGAAATTACTTACTAGGAATTTCTTGGAGCTAGCATCCTCTGCCATGTACTTATTTTCAAGAGCATCCCACAATTCTTTTGCGGACTCATGATATTGGTAGATGTCAAACAAGGCATCATGCATTCCATTGAGTATATGCCCCCGGCAAATGAAGTCATCATTTTCCCACTTAGACCGTTTCCGATTTTGTTCAAGGATCTCCGTTTCCGGAATCACCGTTTCCGGATCATCCGACTTAGCAACTTCCGGTTTGGGTGAGCTTATAACATAAGCCACATTAAGAGTAGTAAGCATAAACATCATTTTCTTTTGCCAACGTCTAAAGTCGACGCCGACAAACTTTTCTAACTTAGCAAAGTTAGAGGTGAAATCTTTCATTGATGCCATCGATGAAAGGAACTTATCACAAAAGATTATTACGATGTATATAATTACAATACAAATTACAACTCGGGAATTTGTATAAAACCCCTTTGTTTGATGACAAAAATGAACTTACAAGATGTTTACAAAGCAACAAGTAAATTGAAGATAATTGTGTAACGATGAACGTCACCCGGAAACTTGATACAAACCGAAGGTGTGTGCTCACTATCCTTTTGTGATATTTCCCCCACAAAGGTACTTGGGTTGTTGTTTGGAAATTCACAACGAGATACAATCGATTACAACACAACCTTAGTACTTAGGTTGTATTACGTAATAACAAGGTGTTTAGGAAACAATGAGTTGTGGAAATGCACTAACAAAAGTTAATTACTCTTTTGTATGCAAAGAACAAATGAGAAAGGCTTAAGAAAAGAATTCAGAGATTTCAAGTGTATGGTATATGAACACAAACACCCAAGGACCTCTATTTATACTAATAGAGGAGCCTTAGCCTTAATCACCCAATTGATTATGATTCAATGCAATCATAATCAATGTTGCTAATGAATCAGCATTATACTCCCTCATAATCTCAGAAATTATGAGAATTAAGAGAGGATCCTAGGCATTAAACACAAAGAAAACGGGAAGAAAAGCAACGGTCACTTCCAGAGAGCAATCGCCGAGTCGGCGACGAGCCCACAAAAGTGGGCGCCGACTCGGCGCCAAGTCCATGCCAAAACAGTGAGTTTCCAGTAGCCTAGCGCCGAGTCGGCGACGAGGCTACACAAGGTAGCGCCGACTCGGCGCAAACCTTCTGCCCATTTTCCCTCTTTTCCTTGTGTTATCTTAAAACACCTATTTGGACCCCGTAAATTAATACGTATATTGTCCCACTATTATTATAGCTTTAATCGATATATTACGGACTTAAACTGTCCCACTACCTTAGTAGTACTTTGGTGATTAAATACTCAGGATTATTATTATTATACACTAAATGTTCAACATTTTAAAGGTTTGAACTTTGCCTCATTTGCTTCTAAAGGTTCCAACTTTCGTTTATCCTAGAAAGGTTTGAACTTTGGAGGTCATCTTCATTTAAAGGTTTTTATGGGTTTTTTTGGGTTGATTTTCAATTGATTATGGGTTTTTATGGGTATGCAAAAAACAAGAGGATGATCTAGAATAAGTTCAAAGAAAAGATAAAGTTTTAGTAGAGAAAAATACAATCTAATAAAAAGGTTTGAAAATTACACATGTCATCATTATAAAAGTTTGCTAGATTTAAAAATTTTATTGGTTGATGTTTGCTTACTTGACAAATATAATTAATTAATTAACATGTTATTTTTATCCCTACCAAAAATCTTTTAAACCGAGTAACTTACTATTAACTGAATTATTCTTACTTAGATTGAACTATATAAAATAAATTATTGATTGAAATTTATCGCATACCATATAAGTTTAACATTATTAAAAATATATAATTTTAATATTTTTATAAAACTAATCAGCTAAAAACTTTTGTTGTATAGAATGATATAAAAAATGTATATCAATGTAATATATATTGTGTTTATGATTACGTATTTTTCAAATTATACATATATATCGACATACTAAGAAATTTGTGCATTGCACAGGATTTTTTACTAGTAAAATAACATTGCTAATTGCTACTCTCATTATCCAAATTTGTCATTGAAAATTCAAAGCGCTTAACAATTCTAATATTCGTCTTTTATTTCACAACGAATTGTCTAATTCAACAACAAGATGATGATCAAGAAGGTTCGATTGAGACGAGGGTGATGATCATCTATTGGGCTCTTTGGTAAGGTTGTCCCACTATTTTTTTCTTAAAAATGATTTCACCCTTTATAATTTCATCAACAATCTTATTTTATCTTTTTAAGTCAAAAATCATTTTACATCCACTTATAATGAACTCTACAACAAAAAAATAATAGCTAATCTCTTGAGAGACGTATCTCAAGTCCAACCCATTAAAGACTGATGTCTAGTTATCGTATTTTTAATGTCTACTTATACTATCCTTAATGTCTACTTACAATATTTTGAATGTCAACTTACATCATTCTTAATATCTAGTTACAAAATTTTAAAAAAATATATATTTGACAGGCCCGATTAGAGAGAGAACAATAATTCATGAAAAAAATTAAAAATTAGGTTTAAAAATCTTAGAGGCATATATATATTGACACATATTGAAACTATGTGAATTATGGTGATTTGATATTTTAGTGTTGATTTAAGTGGTTGCTATTAAGGCAAATCGTAATCAATTGGGAATGGACTCGGTGACTATTCAAACACCAAATTACCAAAGACAAAAGGTATAGTGAATTAGTGATAGTTTTGCCATGGTACACTTAATAATTGTACTACCTCTCTTAAATTTCACTATCAGATGTCAAATTCTTTAACGTGCTGAGGACAACAATAATAATCACTATACTATATCCTCTTAATTACATAGACCGTCCGTTTGGTAGGTGATCATCTCTTAAAATACTTCTCATCCTTCTCATTACTTGATCCTACTGTATTTAAAGGCGTCATCTCTACCCAGATTCTACAAAACTTCTACAAATTGTATTGTATGAATACAAATATTTCAATTTATACTACATAATTGACTTTAGGTAACACCCAAAAAATATTAGTGATAGTTTTGCCATGGTACACAAGTCATTATCCCAATTAAGTTGTCTTTGAATTTTCAAAGCACTTAATAATTGTACTACCTCTCTTAAATTTCACGATGAGATGTCAAATTCTTTAACGTGCTGAGGAAGCGCACACTATCTCCTATACGGCCCCGTTTGGTAGGTGGTAATAAATTGATTTGTTATAAATTAAATTTTCATTTCTAATGTTATGAAGGAAGAAAAAAGAAGTAATTGGTTGATCGAAAATAATAAAAAAAAATGTAATGTTTAAATGAACGAAAAATTATGAAACAAAATCACTACAAAAAAAAAACAATTTTTCGACTGCCCAAAACAGTCGGAATTTAGTCGGTATAGAGCTATGCTAACTAACTTCCGACTGTTTTCGGTTAGTAGTAAAATAGTCGGAATTTTCCGACTAATTTGGTTAGTCGGAAATTAGTCAGTAAGCAATTTTTCAGAATTCAACCCAAACGGCAAAAAAAAAGATCAAAAAAAAAATTTGCGACCACCCGTATGGTTGGTACAAAAAAAGAAATTTTTTTTATTGAAAGGATGCCATGTCAAGGACCACTTAGCTTGGAGCCCACGACCACCCAAAAGCTGCTAGGCGCATGGTTGTGGAAAATCAAATCTTGCACGCATGGATGGCAACAGGCGCTCTAATGTTTTAAATCGATTATTTATAAATTGCACTTTACACATCTAAAAATTTATAAAGCTAATATTATGAACATATCTGATACGATGATTCAAACAAAATCTCACTTGACTAAATTTATTACTACACGTTAGCCGGATTATATAAAATAAGTGTGAACGATAAATAATGTCAATAAATGTAGTGAGTTTTTCAAAATTAAGAAAGTATTAAAGATGAAAGATATTTTAATATAAAAAAGAATTTTTTAAAAATAGTCTTATCTAAAAAAAATAGTTAAATTTAATGAAAGGAATTTAAAAGTAAATTAGTATTTTTGGACAAAGATTATTGGGAAGAAATTGTTGGATCAACATGAGGTTGAGGTAAAACAAAGAACAAAAAATGAATTTAATTATTAAGATCAAGAGATAATGAGAACAATCACTGAAATAAATAACAGTTAGTCTCATGAGAGACAATCTTTTTGAGAGACGTCTATCAGACCCAATCCATTAAAGATTGTTGCCTATATTTACTCTACATATTCCCTAATACGCATACCAATTAGAGATTGTCTCTTATAGTCTCTCACAAGAATTTGTGAATAAAAAGTTAGTATCTATTGTCCTTAATTTATTCATGTGCGTCTTCCACGTTTCGTTGTTGAATGTAACATTTTATCATGAAATAAAACAAGGCTAATTGAATTCTTAAACCGATTGAATATTGATTAACAAATTGGGATAATGACTTTGTTGTGAATATTCAACTTAGGCAAAACCATCACAATAATTGATCATGTACTATATCCTTTGTCTCTGGTAAATTACTTAGGGTTTGGCTCCAAAGCAAAATATAAAATCTGATAAACTTCCGTTGTTCCAAATTAATTCGTTGGAACATTAGGAAAAGAACCCTATTAATATCAAATTTTTATAACTTTTTATAACACATAATTATAGATAATAAGAATTGAATTAGTACATTAAACCACGTAAAAAAGCAAATGTTGCAAGTTAAAAATACTATAATGTTAATGAAAATGTTAAGAGTCCATCTCTTTAAATACTACATTAACCAGAGACAAAGGGTATAGTACATGATCTATTATTGTGATAGTTTTGCAAGAGTTGAATATTCAATAAAGTGATTATCCCAATAATTTGTCATTGAATAAAAAGTTGAATATTCAATAAAGGGTCGGAAACCGGATACCCGGTTTTATTAGAATGTTTTTTATTTTTTTATTTTTTTTGTCGTTTTGTCTTTCAACCATACGTTTGTTTATCTCTATATCCACTTAAAATATTTTTTATATAAAATTCAAATACAAATTCCCTAAAAATCTTTAACATAATTAGTCATAAAAGATTAATTAAGAAAATGAAAGAATATTATTACTGTTCATGGGCTTATGTAAGAACAATTATAAAATTCAAATACTAACTGTTCAAAAATATTCAATCTAAGGTTAGCTTAAGAGATATTATAATCATTTTATTTACGAAAAAAAGTAAAAAAAAATAATAATTAAAGAAAACCGGATACCGGGTACCCGATTTTTAAGAATCATGACCTAGATCCGGTATCCGGTTTTAAAATCGGGTACCCGACCCGGATTATCCGGTTTGCGAAAACCGGGTTTTAAAACCGGATACCGGATAATTCGAGTCGGAATAATCAGATCGGGTTACTATGAACACCCATAGTAACTATCAATATACCAGTAATGTCCATATCATCATTCATTCATCTCTTCCTCTATTATTGCTTACTCTCTTCTCCTCCAACTAACCTACTGTTCACATTACATTCTCTTTTCTCTCTCTCTCTCTTTGTCATTTGTATTTTGGTGCTTTTTGTTTTTATATTTAGGGATAAATCATTATTAATAAATCAACTTTTTAATCACTCATAGTGAATAATTTTAATTTTAGATTATTTTCTTACTTCATTCGAATTAATTTAGTTGTCTTATTATCCCATGTTCACACAAGTTAAGAATCAAAATACCTTTACTTTTACTACTTACCGTACAAACTAGCACATTTACAATTAATTTAATCAATTAAAATACCCAACTACCACATTTTTAATAGACCTCCCACCATCCTTAATAACCGTGCCCAAGCAAATGAGACAACTAAATTGCTTCGGAGGAAGTATAATCTAAATTGTTCCTCTTAGTTTGAAATTAGCTTAACATTTTTTTATTCTACCTTTGCTCTTAGTTTATTATCATCAAATTCTATTAGTACGTCGACAGCAAATTAAGGGCAAATGTTAATTTATTATAAAAAAATAATTTACAGTTAAAATTATTCACTGCAAAACTATCACAATAATAGATCATGTACTATTATTGTGATAGTCCATCGCTACATTGATTATTCCACAACGACTTGGCAAAGACCCTCTATATAAGCAAGCTAATGTTTTGTATTTTGATTTCAGTGATTGTGTACTCACTATATAAAAAATTATTTATTTCTTTTTTACTTTTTCTTTTCTAATTTTACCTGACCTCCTTGATTAAGCAATAGTTTTCATTCTTAAATATGGCAGCTGGAAACAATTCTTTTGCATTAATGTTTTCTGTAGTGATGATTATTAATCTTATCGGTAAGTCTTTCAAACTAAGTATAATAAAGATTTAGCTAAAAATGATATGATTAGAATTATTATCATAAACAATTAATCATATTGAACAAAATATGATATGATTTTGATAATCTATAATTATCACCATTCACCAATAATAATAATAAGAGCATTAGATAAGATAAATAGAATAGTAAAAAATATAATATCAATGAAGACTCTTAATATTTTCATCAAAAAATTATTGGTTTTTCTTTTCTATGTGCCAATTGCTGCATAGGTTTAGACAATAAAATTTATTATTATTTGAATTTTTATTTATAATATTTAGTAAAATATTATAACATTTACATATTTTACAACATATCTTCTATCGAATTCAATATTATTACTAAATTTATTGTCTAAGTATATGTAGCAGACACATAGTTTAGAAAAATCAATATATTATTATATCTAAATTTTATTTTACCTCTTGATTAAGTATACATTTTCATTTTTAAACATTGCCAAATACAAGTTTTTTCGTAATATTTTTTTGGCTTTTTGTTATTGTTATTGTTGTTAATTTGTTATTATTATTCTTTTTTTATTTTGCAATTTTTTAAATTTATTCACATTTACAATAATAATTATATTTTTTGTTCGTTTAGGTACAATTTATTGTGGAAATACCAACGCAGACCCTGAATTTTCTGAAGTTCACCATACTCATCAACAAGTTAGTAACGGATGCATTGCATTTCCAACTGGTAACTGCAATGTGAAACGTTGTACCGAATTATGTCCAAGTAAAATAAAACCTCATTGTACTTTTGATAAACTCTGTTGTTGTTCTTAATCAAGAAATAAATTTCTTTTAAATTATGAATAAAAAGATCGTTGATATAAAATTATATATGTGTTTATATTTAATATTTTTCAACTCAAAATGAAAAATGCTTGTATACTGTGATCAACGAAAGACTATTGAGTTTTGCTAAAATAACGAAAAAGAAATTTAAAAAGTCAAATACTCGCAAAATATAATCACACAAATTGTTGTTCTTTTTGAGAGACGTATATACATGGGCTAAATAACCCAAATAATATAAAATAAAGAGGAAATAAGATTGTAGGCTTCTTGTTTTAAGATGTTCTCTCTGAGAGATAATCACTCACAAGAATAAGTTATATAATAATATAATTAAAATAAATTAAATGATCTCTTACGATGGCAAGAAATCACTCTCATAATTATATAGCATTAATTATAAGCATATGTACCTAAATTATTAGGAATTGTAAAATTAATAAACTACAAAGAAATTTAATAATATAGTTAAAAATGTATGTTTATTAGTGAAAGCCTCCGATTGTTGATGAATCTAGTTTTTAATTATATACAGCTCTTATTGACGTTGCCTTTTGAGCCATTTTTCGGATCGGATTTTTTAAACACCCCTAACGATATCGCTATTACACAAAATCATACATTTTTCCGCTAGTGTGAAAATCCTTATGTGCCCGTGTCTTCTATTTATGTTATCACTATAATACTCATTATCTTTATTATCATTCCTAGTACATCAATTCTTTTCATTCTCACTCATTTCACACTGTATCATGAATTTAGTTCTAGGAATGAATTTTTTTGCTTAATGTAAAGGGCCCTAATTTTTTGTTTTCCCTAGGGCCCTAAAAATCTCAGAGACAGTCCGCGTGAATCATGTAGAAATTAATATCAAAAAATAAATAATAATTTTAATTTAGTTCTAAGATTAAATAAGTTTGAGTTTCATTCTCATTCATCAAAGGAAGGCAAATGCCCCTATAAATACAAGAAATATGAGATAAAATAAGGAAACTAACTATTACAATTATTTTAACTTTCTAAATAATTAAAATAATATTCTAGAATAAAATCAAAATTTCTAATAACTATTTCCTTAATATTTTCTAGATTAATTATTTCCTACACTCCCCTTTTAAGTTTGGTTTCGGGATAACCAAAACTAAACTAATTGCCAAAAAAATACCGTCGTTTAGGAGATCGAACTCCTTTCGAGAACCAATTCAGCATTATCCAAGTAGTATAATCCACCACGTTTAGTACCATGATAGATGATCTTCTGGGTCTTGGCATCGTCCTGTACAACACAACCATGAGTGGTCATGAATTGTCTAATTCAACAACAAGATGATGATCAAGAAGGTTCGATTGAGACGAGGGTGATGATCATCTATTGGGCTCTTTGGTAAGGTTGTCCCACTATTTTTTTCTTAAAAATGATTTCACCCTTTATAATTTCATCAACAATCTTATTTTATCTTTTTAAGTCAAAAATCATTTTACATCCACTTATAATGAACTCTACAACAAAAAAATAATAGCTAATCTCTTGAGAGACGTATCTCAATTGTCCAACCCATTAAAGACTGATGTCTAGTTACCGTATTTTTAATGTCTACTTATACTATCCTTAATGCCTACTTACAATATTTTAAATGTCAACTTACATCATTCTTAATATCTAGTTACAAAATTTAAAAAAAATATATATTTGACAGGCCCGATTAGAGATAGAACAATAATTCATGAAAAAACTAAAAATTAGCTTTAAAAATCTTAGAGGCATATATATCTTGACACATATTGAAACTATGTGAATTATGGTGATTTGATATATTAGTGTTGATTTAAGTGGTTGCTATTAAGGCAAATCGTAATCAATTGGGAATGGACTCGGTGACTATTCAAACACCAAATTACCAAAGACAAAAGGTATAGTGAATTAGTGATAGTTTTGCCATGGTACACAAGTCATTATCCCAATTAAGTTGTCTTTGAATTTTCAAAGCACTTAATAATTGTACTACCTCTCTTAAATTTCACCATGAGATGTCAAATTCTTTAACGTGCTGAGGAAGCGCACATGAATAGAAGACAACAATAATCACTATACTATCTCCTCTTAATTACATAGACGGCCCGTTCGGTAAGTGATCATCTCTTAAAATAATCCTTCTCATCCTTCTCATTACTTGATCCTACTGTATTTAAAGGCGTCATCTCTACCCAGATTCTACAAAACTTCTACAAATTGTATTGTATGAATGCAAATATTTCAATTTATACTACATAATTGACTTTAGGTAACACCCAAAAAGTATTACATAAAGTACTTAAAGTGTTACTATAGACCTAAGGTAACACTTTTTTGAGTGCTACATCTGCCTGTGTTACCTATGCTCTTATGTAACACTTTTACATGTCTATGGTAACACTTTTGCAAGTGTTACTTTAAATAATTTTAGGTAACACTTTTTTGCATATCTATCACTTTTATAGTGTTACTTATTATATTTTATGTAACACTTTTTTTATCATTAAGTAACGCTTTTTAGTCTCATCAATTAAGCTAATGTAACACTTTTTAATAATGTATCACTTTGAACTACTTTATGTAACACTTTATTGAAGATTAGGTAACATTTTTTTTCATATTAGGTAACACTTTTTCATTTAATCAATTAAGCTAATGTAACACTTTATGATTATGTAACACTTTCAATAATAATAGTAATAACAATAATAATAATAATAATAATAATAATAATAATAATAATAATAATAATAATAATAATAATAATAATAATAATAATAATAATAATGCCAAAATAAACCGAAATCAATCACAAATTTTATGATCTTTATCTACATTATCATTTATAATACATGCATTATATACAACTAAAATATACAAAATATATCTATATATGTTTGTAGGAACATGATTATACAACTAAAATATATTAAATATATCTATACATGTTCGTAAGAACTTGATTATACAACTGAAATACAAAATATGGTGTGAAACTAAATCCCTTATTGCTCTTTCTCATTGTGATCTATGTGTGCTTCTTCCTTGCATGCAGCTTCATCATCACTGATATGATTTGTTTCCATTCTCCCCTCTTGAACCTGTATCATATTATTGAAATTCAAGACTATATCATAGAAGAAATTACCTATAATATGAACCCCTAAAAACCGTGTAAACTTATCCACCGTACGATCATTAGGACCAATAGTCTTCCCTACTTTATTAATAATGATGGGCCTACGATCATCTATTGTCCATTCATGCACATTTTTCAAAGCACTTAATAATTGTACTACCTCTCTTAAATTTCACTATCAGATGTCAAATTCTTTAACGTGCTGAGGACAACAATAATAATCACTATACTATATCCTCTGAATTACATAGACCGCCCGTTTGGTAGGTGATCATCTCTTAAAATACTTCTCATCCTTCTCATTACTTGATCCTACTGTATTTAAAGGCGTCATCTCTACCCAGATTCTACAAAACTTCTACAAATTGTATTGTATGAATACAAATATTTCAATTTATACTACATAATTGACTTTAGGTAACACCCAAAAAATATTAGTGATAGTTTTGCCATGGTACACAAGTCATTATCCCAATTAAGTTGTCTTTGAATTTTCAAAGCACTTAATAATAGTACTACCTCTCTTAAATTTCACGATGAGATGTCAAATTCTTTAACGTGCTGAGGAAGCGCACACTATCTCCTAGACGGCCCCGTTTGGTAGGTGGTAATAAATTGATTTGTTATAAATTAAATTTTCATTTCTAATGTTATTAAGGAAGAAAAAAAAATTAATTGGTTGATCGAAAATAATAAAAAAAAATGTAATGTTTAAATGAACGAAAAATTATGAAACAAAATCACTATAAAAAAAAAACAATTTTTCGACTGCCCAAAACAGTCGGAATTTAGTCGGTATAGAGCTATGCTAACTAAGTTCCGAATGTTTTCGGTTAGTAGTAAAATAGTCGGAATTTTCCGACTAATTTGGTTAGTCGGAAATTAGTCAGTAAGCAATTTTTCAGAATTCAACCCAAACGGCAAAAAAAAAGATCAAAAAAAAAATTTGCGACCACCCGTATGGTTGGTACAAAAAAAGAAATTTTTTTTATTGAAAGGATGCAATGTCAAGGACCACTTAGCTTGGAGCCCACGACCACCCAAAAGCTGCTAGGCGCATGGTTGTGGAAAATCAAATCTCGCACGCATGGATGGCAACAGGCGCTCTAATGTTTTAAATCGATTATTTAAAATTGCACTTTACACATCTAAAAATTTATAAAGCTAATATTATGAACATATCTGATACGATGATTCAAACAAAATCTCACTTGACTAAATTTATTACTACACGTTAGCCGCAATATATAAAATAAGTGTGAACGATAAATAATGTCAATAAATGTAGTGAGTTTTTCAAAATTAAGAAAGTATTAAAGATGAAAGATATTTTAATATAAAAAAGAATTTTTTAAAAATAGTCTTATCTAAAAAAAATAGTTAAATTTAATGAAAGGAATTTAAAAGTAAATTAGTATTTTTGGACAAAGATTATTGGGAAGAAATTGTTGGATCAACATGAGGTTGAGGTAAAACAAAGAACAAAAAATGAATTTAATTATTAAGATCAAGAGATAATGAGAACAATCACTGAAATAAATAACAGTTAGTCTCATGAGAGACAATCTTTTTGAGAGACGTCTATCATGCCCAATCTATTAAAGATTGTTGCCTATATTTACTCTACATTTTCCCTAATAGGCATACCAATTAGAGATTGTCTGTTATAGCCTCTCACAAGAATTTGTGAATAAAAAATTTAGTATCTATTGTCCTTAATTTATTCATGTGCGTCTTCCACGTTTCGTTGTTGAATGTAACATTTTATCATGTAATAAAACAAGGCTAATTGAATTCTTAAACCGATTGAATATTGATTAACAAATTGGGATAATGACTTTGTTGTGAATATTCAACTTAGGCAAAACTATCACAATAATTGATCTTGTACTATTCCCTTTGTCGTCTCTGGTAAATTACTTAGGGTTTGGCTCCAAAGCAATATATAAAATCTGATAAACTTCTGTTGTTCCAAATTCGTCGGAACATTAGGAAAAAAACCCTATTTATTATCACTCTTAATTTATGATTCGTTTTTAATTTATAGGTTAAAATAAAGTCAAGTGAGATCTTGTTTAATTCGTTTCATTGCAAAGATTATTATATCAAATTTTAATAACTTTTTATAACACATAATTATAGATAATAAGAGTTGAATTAGTACATTGAACCACGTAAAAAAGCAAATGTTGCAAGTAAAGTTATTCTCGTTTCAAAGAAAATTATTTAAATTACTCCCTTGGTGAATAATAAGAAATTAATCGTTTAGACTTAAATATTTATAATTTTTCACAACAAATTATGTGATAAATCAAAGCACTACCTCTGCTCGCACAATAATTTTTGTACTTGAATTTTTCAATTTAGGAATATTTATATAAATTCAAGATTTGGTTAATATAGGTATCTTCATTAACATCAAGCCTAAAAATATCAAAATAAGCCAAACAATTAAAATATTCGACATGTAGCCCTTGACCAAATATGATTATCAATATTCTATTGCAAAAAATGTACCTATAACTAGGTGTGCTATAGGTGTGCTACAATTCTTTCCTTCATTAAAATCATTTTCTTAATTATTTTTGAGATAAAATCATTTCCTTACTTAATATTATTCAACTTGCGATTACCTAGCTCTATTAATATTATTCTTTCTAATTTTTACCTATATTAATATGTGATATATAATTTTAAACAAAGTTGAACAAAAAAAATTATTCTAATGTTATGATAATTTAAAGCACGAGATATATTCTCTATGACTGCAGATATGTTTGACCAATCATAATACCTTTATATATATTATTCTATTGCCAAAATTATTTAATATTAATATTCTATTACCAAATTTAATTAGTAATATTCTAAATCTAATAATTTTCAATATTGTTATATTGCCAGATTAATTCTATTTCTAGATATAAAAGGTGACAATAGATTAATTAAGGAGATTTATATCTTTATACTAATTGGAATAATATATGTGATTTATATCTTGAGAAGGATTGACAATAACAATTGTAATATTGTTTCCTAATACTAAAATTAGAATTCAATCATTTTTACCTATATGTATTCATGCATGATAAATCATATATAGTTGTTTTATGGCTCAAATTTAAGGAAAAATTAAAGATTTTAATATGTGATGATCATGATAATATTTATACTTTAACATACAATGTTGTATACAAAAAAGTGGTTCAATATTTATAGTTTATATAAATTGTTATAAATGTAACTAGGTTTATATATAGTTTAATTTATTTTCCGTTGTAATGTGTATTAAGGTATACAAACCTATATTTCAAATTACGTATCAATATAAATATTTTTTTTATTCACCTGTTTTTGATATTTTTTATTTATTTACCAAAAATATATATTAAATATGATAAAATATTAAATAACCCGTGTTTAGCACGGGCAATCACCTAGTAAGTATATAAATACTCAACCTATATCAGTAAATCATTGTAATATAACACTGAGGATATTTAATTTCATCTATGTATTTTATTTTCACTTTGCTTCAAATCCGCCCTGAATGGAGACGGAGAATAGATGTATTCTAGCAAGTCTTCTCAAGCACTTGAGTCAATAAACACAATCTTATTAGTAGACCGAAGATAGTATAAACTTCAGGTGCTCTTTGAGAGACCGTCTTTTGTAAAGACGACTATTAAAAGTTCAGCCCAAATCTGTATTTAGAGTTGTAACAATATATATTTAGAATTGGACTGGGCTTTTGAAAGCCGTCTTTACAAAAGACGGTCTCAAGTAAGAATTAGTGTATAAACTTTGGTCTTTCAAAAGATAAAGTAAATTAAGATTTTTAAAAGACTAGGAAAAGCAAGTCTTCACAGGAAAAATAAAAGAAAAAAAAACAAAGTAAGCAAAACGTAACTCCTACTCTAAAATGTGTATGGACAGACCAATGACCAATTTTCTTACCTTTCATATTCCGTCAAGTACTCAAGTCATCCCAACCACTTGAGTCAACTGAAATGTAAACGCAACAAAAATTTATAAAGTTAATATTATGAACATATTTGATACGATGATTCAAACAAATTATCTTACTTAACTAAAGTTATTCTTACACATTAACCGCAATATATAAAATAAGTTTGAACGATAAATAATGTCAATAACTATTTTGTAGTAAGTTTTTCAAAATTAAGAAAGTATTAAAGATGAAAGATACTTTAATGTGGATAAGAATTTTTTAAAAATAGTCTTATCTAAAAAAATAGTTAAATTTAATGAAAGGAACTAAAAAGTAAATTAGTATTTAATTTGGACAAAGATTATTAGGAAGAAATTGTTAGATCAATATGAGGTTGAGGTAAAACAAAGAACAAAAAATGAATTTAATTATTAAGATCAAGAGATAATGAGAACAATCACTGAAATAAATAACAGTTAGTCTCATGAGAGACAATCTTTTTGAGAGACGTCTATCAGGCCCAATCCATTAAAGATTGTTGCCTATATTTACTCTACATTTTCCCTAATACGCATACCAATTAGAGATTGTCTCTTATAGTCTCTCACAAGAATTTGTGAATAAAAAATTAGTATCTATTGTCCTTAATTTATTCATGTGCGTCTTCCACGTTTCGTTGTTGAATGTAACATTTTATCATGAAATAAAACAAGGCTAATTGAATTCTTAAACCGATTGAATAATGATTAACAAATTGGGATAATGACTTTGTTGTGAATATTCAACTTAGGCAAAACTATCACAATAATTGATCATGTACTATATCCTTTGTCTCTGGTAAATTACTTAGGGTTTGGCTCCAAAGCAAAATATAAAATCTGATAAACTTCCGTTGTTCCAAATTAATTCGTTGGAACATTTGGAAAAGAACGCTATTAATATCAAATTTTTATAACTTTTTATAACACATAATTATAGATAATAAGAATTGAATTAGTACATTAAACCACGTAAAAAAGCAAATATTGCAAGTTAAGAATACTATAATGTTAATGAAAATGTTAAGAGTCCATCTCTTTAAATACTACATTAACCAGAGACAAAGGGTATAGTACATGATCTATTATTGTGATAGTTTTGCAAGAGTTGAATATTCAATAAAGTGATTATCCCAATAATTTGTCATTGAATAAAAAGTTGAATATTCAATAAAGGGTCGGAAACCGGATACCCGGTTTTATTAGAATGTTTTTTATTTTTTTATTTTTTTGTCGTTTTGTCTTTCAACCATACGTTTGTTTATCTCTATATCCACTTAAAATATTTTTTATATAAAATTCAAATACAAATTCCCTAAAAATCTTTAACATAATTAGTCATAAAAGATTAATTAAGAAAATGAAAGAATATTATTACTGTTCATGGGCTTATTTAAGAACAATTATAAAATTCAAATACTAACTGTTCAAAAATATTCAATCTAAGGTTAGCTTAAGAGATATTATAATCATTTTATTTACGAAAAAAAGTAAAAAAAATAATAATTAAAGAAAATCGGATACCGGGTACCCGATTTTTAAAAATCATGACCTAGATCCGCTATCCGGTTTTAAAACCGGGTACCCGACCCATAGTAACTATCAATATACCAGTAATGTCCATATCATCATTCATTCATCTCTTCCTCTATTATTGCTTACTCTCTTCTCCTCCAACTAACCTACTGTTCACATTACATTCTCTTTTCTCTCTCTCTCTCTTTGTCATTTGTATTTTGGTGCTTTTTGTTTTTATATTTAGGGATAAATCATTATTAATAAATCAACTTTTTAATCACTCATAGTGAATAATTTTAATTTTAGATTATTTTCTTACTTCATTCGAATTAATTTAGTTGTCTTATTATCCCATGTTCACACAAGTTAAGAATCAAAATACCTTTACTTTTACTACTTACCGTACAAACTAGCACATTTACAATTAATTTAATCAATTAAAATACCCAACTACCACATTTTTAATAGACCTCCCACCATCCTTAATAACCGTGCCCAAGCAAATGAGACAACTAAATTGCTTCGGAGGAAGTATAATCTAAATTGTTCCTCTTAGTTTGAAATTAGCTTAACATTTTTTTATTCTACCTTTGCTCTTAGTTTATTATCATCAAATTCTATTAGTACGTCGACAGCAAATTAAGGGCAAATGTTAATTTATTATAAAAAAATAATTTACAGTTAAAATTATTCACTGCAAAACTATCACAATAATAGATCATGTACTATTATTGTGATAGTCCATCGCTACATTGATTATTCCACAACGACTTGGCAAAGACCCTCTATATAAGCAAGCTAATGTTTTGTATTTTGATTTCAGTGATTGTGTACTCACTATATAAAAAATTATTTATTTCTTTTTTACTTTTTCTTTTCTAATTTTACCTGACCTCCTTGATTAAGCAATAGTTTTCATTCTTAAATATGGCAGCTGGAAACAATTCTTTTGCATTAATGTTTTCTGTAGTGATGATTATTAATCTTATCGGTAAGTCTTTCAAACTAAGTATAATAAAGATTTAGCTAAAAATGATATGATTAGAATTATTATCATAAACAATTAATCATATTGAACAAAATATGATATGATTTTGATAATCTATAATTATCACCATTCACCAATAATAATAAGAGCATTAGATAAGATAAATAGAATAGTAAAAAATATAATATCAATGAAGACTCTTAATATTTTCATTAAAAAATTATTGGTTTTTCTTATCTATGTGTCAGTTGCTGCATAGGTTTATACAATAAAATTTTTTATTATTTAAATTTTTATTTATAATATTCTGTAAAATATTATAATATTTACATATTTTAGAAGATATCTTCTATCGAATTCAATATTATTACTAAATTTATTGTCTAAGTATATGTAGCAGACACAGTTTAGAAAAATCAATATATTATTATATCTAAATTTTATTTTACCTCTTGATTAAGTATACATGTTCATTTTTAAACATGGCCAAATACAAGTTTTTTCGTAATATTTTTTTTTTTACTTAGCTTTTTGTTATTGTTATTGTTGTTAATTTGTTATTGTTATTCTTTTTTTATTTTGCAATTTTTTAAATTTATTCACATTTACAAGAATAATTATATTTTTTGTTCGTTTAGGTACAATTTATTGTGGAAATACCAACGCAGACCCTGAATTTTCTGAAGTTCACCATACTCATCAACAAGTTAGTAACGGATGCATTGCATTTCCAACTGGTAACTGCAATGTGAAACGTTGTACCGAATTATGTCCAAGTAAAATAAAACCTCATTGTACTTTTGATAAACTCTGTTGTTGTTCTTAATCAAGAAATAAATTTCTTTTAAATTATGAATAAAAAGATCGTTGATATAAAATTATATATGTGTTTATATTTAATATTTTTCAACTCAAAATGAAATGCTTGTATACTGTGATCAACGAAAGACTATTGAGTTTTTCTAAAATAACGGAAAAGAAATTTAAAAAGTCAAATACTCGCAAAATATAATCACACAAATTGTTGTTCTTTTTAAGAGACATATATACATGGGCTAAAAAACCCAAATAATATAAACTAAATAGAAAATAAAAATGTAGGCTTCTTGTTTTAAGATCGTCTCTCTGAGAGATGATCACTCACAAGAATAAGTTATATAATAATATAATTAAAATAAATTAAGTGATCTCTTACGATGGCAAGAAATCACTCTCATTATTATATAGCATTAATTATAAGCATACGTAACTAAATTATTAGGAATTGTAAAATTAATAAACTACAAAGAAACTTAATAATACAGTTAAAAAATGTATGTTTATTAGTGAATGCCTCCGATTGTTGATGAATCTAGTTTTTAATTATATACAGCTCTTATTGACATTGCCTTTTGAACCATTTGGGATCATCTTTATTAATGACTCGTAAGTCTACACAATGGGTTAATGCAAAAAATTAGGATACACACTATATTTGATAGATTTTTTTTATAGATATAAATTAGGAAAAAGTACCCAGAATAATACGACCTTTCACTGATTTTCCAAGAATAATAGAGTACATGCTTTCAATTAACCACCAATAATACGAATTTTGACATGCATTTTCCGCTGGCATACATGACCTGTTTATAACCAGTAGTACAGTTCTTTTTTGACCGTTTCTCAGCAGGTTTCATTTCTGTCCCATAAGGTTTTGAATATTCAATGACAAATTGGGATAATGACTATATTGAATATTCAACTATTGCAAAACTATCACAATAATAGATCATGAAGTATACCCTTTGTCTCTGGTAAATTATTTAGGATTCCGCTTCAAAAGAGAAATATAAAAATTTATAATAAATAAAATAATATTATTTTTGATTTTTCTTGTTAACTACAATAAGCTTATTTGACTTGTCCTAATTATACTTTAACAATTATCGAGATCATATTTTAACCTTTAATATCCCTAATTATATATAAGTAAAATTATAAAAAGTTGATATTCATTGAGTTGAATGAAAGAAGATTCAACTTTATTTAATTTAACTTTATAGATTAAAAATAAATTATAAATTTAAAGTGATCAGTGAAGAGTAACCAATTGTAAATGGTTAAGTAAAATGAATAGAAGAGTATTATATAGCAAAAGATTTAAGGGACATTCTATATGGTAGCAAACGTACTTTTTATAAACACTAGTGATAGCAAATCTTAAAAAAACTCCATAGCACAATATTGAAATGTTGTACTCACAACTACGGTAGCTATGGGTGTTCAACATCGGATACCGGGTCGACCAGGATCCGAAAATTCGCGTATTCGGTTTCTCAGATACCTAAATATGCGATTGGGTTTTGACCAGGATTAAATCGGGTATCCGCAATCCGAATACCTGGTTTAATTCGGGTTGGATCTGGATACCCGACTTTATTAGAATATTTTTTTTTTTTTTGTCTTTTTTCGTTCTACCATATGTTTGTTTATCCCTATTTTTATTTAAAATATTTCTTATATTAAAATCAAATATTAATTCTCTAAAAATATTAAACAGAATTAGTCATAAAAGATTAATTAAGCAAATTAAAGAATATATTATTGTTCATTGGTTTAAGTAAGAACAATCACAAAATTTAAATACTAACTCTCTAAAAATATTTAACTCAAGGCTAGCTTAGGAGATACCATCATCATTTTATTTAGAAAAAAGTAAAAAAAAAAAGTAATTAAATTGAATATCGGATATCCGATTTTCAAAAGTATGTGACCCGGATCCGATTCTTTAACCGGGCACCTATTCGGATTCAACTGTTTGCAAAAAGTGGGTAAATTACCCGATTTTGAAAACTAGATACCGAATAATCCGAAGGATTTTTCAGATCGGATTTTTTAAACACCCCTGTTGACAGATTATTCTCTGTCATTTGTACAGGAATGCAAATCAAGAAGGAGGTTGCACACTCTTTTTGTTTCATTAATTCAGAATAGCCTTTTTGGGCATATATATACAAGAGGCATATTAAAAAGAGGGACAGCTGTCAAAGGAATAAAATAGCAAAAATAAGTAAATGACACATGTGCCCACTATCCTGCATGACTATCTTCATTACTCCCCCTCAAGATGAGAGTGGAGCTTGACTGCGAACTCCCATCTTGGACAATAGAATAGACTGCTGATTAACAGGAAGCACCTTAGTAAGAAGATCAGCAATCTGGTCAGAGGAGGAGATGTAAGATGGAGAGATAACACCGGATGCTACCTTGTCTCGTATGAAGTGACAATCAACCTCGATGTGCTTGGTTCTCTCATGAAGCACAGGGTTGGCAGCAATTGATAGAGCTGCATTGTTATCACAGCGTATGATGGTGGATGGCAAGTGTTTGAGACCCAATTCTTTGAGAAGCTGAGTGATCCAGATAACTTCACATGCTGTTAGAGCCATTGCCCTATACTCAGCTTCAGCCGAAGAACGAGCAACCACAGATTGTCGTTTTGATTTCCATGAGATAGGAGAATCACCAAGAAGTATGCAAAAGCCACTGGTGGATCGACGTGTAGTAGGGCAACCAGCCCAGTCACTATCACAATAGGCGGTAAGATGAGCAGATGATTTAGTAGCCAGAAGTATTCCTTGACCAGGAGCCTTGGATAGGTATCGAAGGACACGAAAAGCAGCTTGGAGATGGGAGGTGGTTGGTTGGTTCATGAACTGGCTAAGTATGTGAATGGGATAGGAAATGTCGGGTCTGGTGATGGTGAGGTATATCAGTTTCCCAATCAATCTTTGAAATAATGCAGGATGGGGTAATGGATCACCAGTGGTTGGGGTAAGTTTGATGTGAGTATCCATGGGAAGATTCAATGGTCTGCATTTTGTCATGTTGAACTCTTTTAATAGATCAATGACATATTTCTTTTGAGAGAGAAAAATGCCTTGAGAAGAACGATCCACTTCTATGCCCAAGAAGTAGGAGAGAGGACCCATGTCTTTCATATGAAATAGACTTGACAACCAAGTTTTTGTGCTTCGAATGAGAGGCATATCATTGCCTGCAATTATAAGATCGTCAACATACACCAAAATGGCTATGAATTTGGTGTTGTCCATCTTGGTAAATAAAGAGTAGTCCACCTTAGATTGACAAAAACCATGAGCTATCAAGGAGGAGCTAAGCTTGGGGAACCATTGTCGAGGGGCTTGCTTAAGCCCATAAAGAGCCTTTTTTAGTTTGCAGACAAGGTTAGGAGATGTGTGATGGATGGAAACATGCTCCCCCTGATTGATAGTGAGGGGTCTGTTTGGACCAAGATAGCCCGGAGGTGGCTTCATATAGACATTCTCATACAAGTCACCATGGAGGAAAGCATTTTTGACGTCCATTTGATGAGCATGCCAACCTTCAAGAGCTACCACTGCTAGCAAAGATCGCACAGTAGTGAGTTTGGCGACAGGAGCAAATGTCTCCGCATAGTCAATGACAAATTGTTGCTTGTTACCAAGAACAACAAGTCGTGCCTTATCTCTTTCTTTACTGCCATCAGCATTATACTTGGTTTTATATATCCATTTACACGCGATTGGTGTCTTGCCTTCAGGAAGGACAGTTAAGTCCCAAGTATCATTGAGCTCTAGAGCTGCTAGCTCTTCATTCATTGCTTTCACCCAATTATCATGGTGTATGGCTTGCTTGAAGTGCACTGGTTCAGAATGATGGGTCAGATGTGTAAGAAAGCAAGAGTGTTTATGAGTAAGGGATGTGTAAGCAACATCAGCAATGGGATGAGGTGTGGTATGATAATCTTTCAACCAAGCAGGTGGTTGATGTGTTCGAGAAGACCTGCGAAGAAGAGGAGGATCTTGGGGAATAGGAAGAGGACTGGGAGGTGGAGTGGGAAGTATAGGTGCAAGAGGATTGGGAGGATCATTTGTGTCTTGGTTAGAGGAATCATCATCTGGATGAGATTCAATGAGAGACAGTGGGGACTGTGAAGGTAATACAGGTAAATTGCTGGGAATAGTAGAGGGTTTAAGATGATAAGGATAAATTGATTCATGAAATTTCACATCTCTGGAGACAAACATCACTTTGGTTGTGAGATTTAAGAGTTTATACCCTTTCTGATGAGCAGCATATCCCATCATGATGCAAGGTATACCCCTGGCTTGAAGTTTATCTTTTGTGAGGGAAGGGTTATAAGCAAAAGCAAGACAACCAAAGGCTTTTATCTGAGAGTAATCAGGTTTTTTGTTGTGCAATACCTCATATGGGGTTCTGTTGTGCAAGACTGGAGTAGGCAGCCTATTTGTTATGAAGGCAGCTGTGAGAACACAGTCTCCCCAAAACTCCAAAGGAAGACCAGCTTGAAACCTCAACGCTCTCCCCATTTCTAATATATTTCTGTGTTTCCGTTCTACTCTTCCATTCTGTTGAGGTCTCCCTACACAGCTTGTTTGGTGTATGATCCCAAGTCTACCAAACAAAGCTTTACATTGGCTGTCCTCAAATTCCGTTCCATTGTCTGATCTGACAATTTTCACTGATTTATCAAATTGGTTTTTAACCATAAGAACAAACTCCTCAATGGCCTTGAATGCATCTGATTTAGCTTTGAGCAGGTGCACCCAAGTATTTCTAGAACAATCATCAACAATGGTTAGAAAATACCTGTGTTTTCCTCGTGTCTCAACTCTGTAGGCTCCCCATATGTCAATGTGTATGAGGTGAAATATATCATCAGCATGAGAGTTACTCAGAGTATACGGCAGCTTTGTGAATTTTGCCATTGGACATACAACGCACACTCCATTTTCTGTGATTTCATTCTTGGAGACACATCCACTTTTCACCAAGGTATGCATTGGAGCATGTCCTAATCTGTAATGCCACAATTCAGCCTTTCCAAGTTGTTTTATGTTTGTAATGCTGCAAGGATTTGTTGCTGCATTCATGACCATTTTCCCTGCATCAGAATATTTTTCATGAGTATATTTACCCAACACCTTTTTCAGCTCACTCAGTGTTTCCTGCATCAATTCATTCTTCAAATAATACAATCCATTCTTGCCTTTCCCTACTCCTTTCACTTCATCATTTAGTGAGTTTATGATGATGCAAAACCCATTAAAGAAATGCACCTTGCACTGATTATCTTCCACAAGCTTTGTGACTGAAAGCAAGTTGTGCTTGAAGTCACTCACATGTAACACATTTTTGAGTTTCAAACCATTTTTCAACATTATATCACCACAGTGAGAAATTTCGGATGTCAATCCATTTGGTAGATTGATTTTATTCCCACATTTAATCTTCCTAGGATGTGTTATCATACTCAAGTCACCTGTCATATGATCAGATGCCCCTGAGTCTATAATCCATTCATTTTCAACACTGCTTGCATTACAGCAGGTCACCATATTTGCAAAACCATGCTCAAACTCATCTTCTGTCTCAGAGCAATGTGCTTGAGATTTACTACCTCCTGGCAGAAGCCTCAGTAATTGTTCTAGTTGCTGTGCACTTATGCTAGTTCCAGTGCTGCTCAAGGATTGAGCATCAAAATCTCCTTGAGCATTAGCAGCCACTCTATTCCCTTGGCCATACATCATCGTTTTTCCCCCTCTACTCTGATTTCCTCTAGGGTTTCTGTTAACATACCTTCCTCCTTGCTCTCTACTCCTATGATCACTGAATCCTCCACCAATATTTTTACTTTTAGGGTGCCATTTGGGATAACCTACCACTGTCCAACATCTATCACTAGTATGCCCCTTCATCCCACATGCTTTGCACACTTCAGTACCTCTACTATACATGGCTGATACCTCAGTTTCATTCTTCTCATTCGAGCACACCTCCCTTTGGCTTTCTTCTTGTTGCACCATTGAACAAACCATTTCAACACTAGGAAGAGGAGTCATCATAAGTATATGACTCCTTTGAGTACTATAGGTCTCATTCAACCCTGTAAGAAATTGAAATAATTTTTGTTCATCCCTCTGTTTATTCAACACATCCAAGAAGTTCTGCATTTCTTCTGATACTGTAGAAAGAACTGGCCATACGTTCAAGGAATCTAGTTCTTCCCATATACCCTGCATGTAAGTGTAGTATTCATTAACACTCATGCTGTTTTGCTTTGCATCATATACATTTTTATTCAACTGATATTTTCTTGCTCCATTAGTTATCAGATACCTCCTTTCCAAATGTTTCCATATTTCAGATGCAGTGGTGAAATACATTACTGATTTCTTTATGCTTTCACTCACTGATCCCAAGATCCAGGCTATCACCATATCATTACAGGTATTCCACATTTCAGCTCTTGCCTCATCATTGTCTTCCTTCTTCACAGCTCCAGTGACAAACCCTAACTTCCTTTTTGCAGATAGGGCTATCTCCATAGACCTTCTCCAACCTCTATAGTCAGTGACTCCTTGAAGCTTTTCTACACTTACAGTAGTTGATCCATCTGATGGGTGAAGATAAAGAGGGCTATACTGATTGGGGTTCTTTTTGTTTTGGTTTTGGTTTTCTGGTTCCGCCATGATTAAGAAGAATATAGAGAAGAAAAAGAAAGAACAAGGAAGAAGAAACACAACAGAAAAGAAAGAAAAGATAGAAGATGATAGAAACGATTTGCACCAGGATGCAGGTACAATGTTCAGTATAATTTCATGGAATTTGGAAGAGGCAGGTTGTGTGCCTGCTTTGATACCATGTTGACAGATTATTCTCTGTCATTTGTACAGGAATGCAAATCAAGAAGGAGGTTGCACACTCTTTTTGTTTCATTAATTCAGAATAGCCTTTTTGGGCATATATATACAAGAGGCATATTAAAAAGAGGGACAACTGTCAAAGGAATAAAATAGCAAAAATAAGTAAATGACACATGTGCCCACTATCCTGCATGACTATCTTCATTAACCCCTAACGGTATCGCTATTGCTCAAAATCATACATTTTTCCGCTAGTGTGAAAATCCTTATGTGCCCGTGTCTTCTTTTTACGATATTACTATAATACTCATTATCTTTATTATCATTCCTAATTCATCAATCCTTTTCATTCTAGCTCATTCCACACTGTGTCATGAATTCAGTTCTAGGAATGAATTTTTTTGCTTAATGTAAAGGGCCCTAATTTTTTGTTTTGCCTAGGGCCCTAAAAATCTTAGAGACAGTCCGCGTGAATCATGTAGAAATTAATATCAGAAAATAAATAATAATAATATTGATTTAGTTCTAAGATTAAATCAGTTTGAGTTTCATTCTCATTTATCAAAGGAAGGCAAATGCCCCTATAAGTACAAGAAATATGAGCTAAAATAAGGAAACTAACTATTACAATTATTTTAACTTTCTAAATACTTAAAATAATATTCTAGAATAAAATCAAAATTTCTAATAACTATTTCCTTAATATTAGATTTATTATTTCCTACACTCTCCTTTTAAGTTTGGTTTCGGGATAACCAAAACTAAACTTGCCAAAAAAACTGTCGTTTAGGAGATCGAACTCCTTCCGAGAACCAATTCAGCGTTATCCAAGTATTATAATCCACTACGTTTAGTACCATGATAGATGATCTTCTGGGTCTTGGCATCCTATACAACACAACCATGAGCGGTTATGAGAACAGTACAATTTATTTCCTTGGTGAGAATGATAAACAATAATTTATGTAACAAATTAGGAATCAAAAAACTGTTTTTTAATTTAAGAGACGATGAAATATCAATCGGCTCTGCACAATCCACACGAACACGATCACCATTGGCAAGTTTAATACGAGTATAGCTAGTGGGGTTATAAGATTAAAGATCACGAGGGTCAAAAGTCTTAGGTCGCCCCGCAATCAAAACTCCAAGGATATGGAATACTCTGATTATTTATTTTGATTTTTGAATTTAATTTGGGTTTAATATTAGAGTTTGTAGAGAAGGATGGAGGAAATGAAACCGGGTCAGGGACGTGGACGAGGGTTGATTGAGATGAGGGTAGGGATGGTCACGGGTCTAGGACTCTATTGGACCCGCCTCGGATCCGCCCCTTTTTTAAGGGTGTGGGTCTTATTTTTTGAGACCCATTGGATCTGGATCAGATCTGGATCTAAAAATTAATTGGTGGGTCCGGGTCCTGGTCCGAGATCTAGACCCTGGACCCGCCCCTTGGACCCTTATAAATATTAAATTGTTCATTTCTATTTGTCTTCTATGTATGAATTCTGCCCCTAACTCTTGTTTTCTTTATATATGCTACTTGCCAAATGCTAACCCAATTACCCTTATGTCATGGACGAACTAGTGTTTATAATAGAATTTAAGCATATAAGGATGATGCTATGCGACTCTAGATTTTAAATTAATATTAAATATTAGTAAAATACGATAATAACCCTTTTACAAATATCCAAAAAATATAATGACTTACAAAGTAGTTCAAATTTGACAAATTAAAGAGACTTTTTTAGACCCATTAAGGAACCTAGACCCATCAGATTCGGAGGGTATGTGATCGGGTCTAAAAAGTTTGGACCCTTAGGGTCCAAATCCGGGTCAGTATCTTAGAAAATTAAGAGGGTCTGGATCCGAATCTGGTTGGACTCGCTCCAGACCCGCCCCATGACAATCCCTAGACGAGGGTGATGATCATCTATTGTGCTCTTTGGTAAGTTTGTCCCACTACTTTTTCTTAAAAATGATTTCACCCTTTAAAATTTCATCAACAACCTGATGATTTTATCTTTTTAACTCAAAAATCAATTTACTTCCACTTATAATGAACTCTACAACAAAAAATAATAACTCAAAAGTCATTATCCCAAGTTGTCTTTGAATTTTCAAAGCACTTAATAACAATACTACCTCTCTTAAATTTCACGATGAGATGTCAAATTCGTTAACGTGCTGAGGAAGCACACATGAATAGAAGACAACAATAATCACTATCTCCTCTTAATTACATAGACGACCGATTTAGTAGGTGGTAAAAAATTGATTTGTTAAAAATTAAATTTTCATTTCTAATGTTATGAAGGAAGAAAAAGAAGTATTGGTTGATCGAAAATAATAAAAAAAGTGTAATGTTTATATGAATGAAACATTATGAAACAAAATCACTACAAAAAAAAACAATTTTTTGACTACCCAAAACAGTTGGAATTTAGTCGGTATAGAGCTATGCTAACTAAATTCCGACTGTTTTGGGTTAGTCGCCTCAGATTGGTCGGTAAATCGTTTTAGTAGGAAAATAGTCGGAATTTTCCGACTAATTTGATTAGTCGGAATTAGTCGGTAAGCAATTTTTCAGAATTCAACCCAATTGACAAAAACAAAAAGATTAAAAAAAATTTGGACCACCCGTATGGTTGGTAACAAAAAAAGAAATTTTTTTTTGAAAGGATGCCACGTTAAGGACAACATGTAGCCCACAAGCGCCTACTGCCATCCATGCTTGCAAGCTCCGATTTTCCACAACCATGCGCCTAGCAGCTTTCGAACTTGGGACCTCAAGTTCCAAAGCTCATTACTATAGCCACTAGATCGAGTGATATTTTTGATATATTTTCATAGTTTTCATCATTAGGTACCAAGACTACATTATCAACTGACCCAAGCCGTTATCTGATTGGTGAAGATGAACACTTTTGGCCGGGTATAATGAAAATGGTTTGTGTTGTTCTTTTTGGTCTACTTTTGTTGATGGTTGATGCTGGTTCAGTTGTTAATCAAGTTGATGCTTTCAATTGCCGCTTGTTGGGTTGTTGCTATCCAAGCGTGACCTGCAGCCGAATGTTGTGTAATATTGTGCTATGATAATACATATTTCCCCAATAACTTTTTTACTTAGGGACTTGTTTACTTTCTAGGCTCCTAATTTTGCGTTATGGTGTTTTGTTTCGAATTTTTGTATCCTGGAATTTGCTCGAAGTTTATACTGTGTAAGTTATTTTCTACATTAATAAAATTTTGTTTTTCAAAACTAATAATAGTAGTAGTGATAATAATATTAATAATAAAACTATCAAAAGAAAAATAATAATAATAATAATAATAATAATAATATTAATATTAATAATAATAATAATAATAATAATAATAATAATAATAATAATAATAATAGTAATCCTAATTTTCTGCTATAATTAGTTAAAATATGTTCATTAGCCACGCTTATTTTTGTGGGAAAACATGAGAAAAACAATTGGCTATGAAATCATGCAGACACGCTTGTAAGTGAGGAAAGTTTTCAACACCTATAAGCGTGGCTAAAGGTACTACTAGCCACACTTATTAGCACCTTTAGCCACGCTTATTAAGCGTGCCTAAGAATTTACCAACACAAGCAGAGGCCATGCTTAATTAAGCGTGGCTAAATTTATCAGCCTCACATATAAGCGTGCCTAACAACATTTTTAAGCGTAGCTAGGTGCAACTTTTTTGTAGTGGTTGTTGTTATTATTATTATTATTATTATTATTATTATTATTATTGACTATAAGATTACAATTTACAATATTATGCTGTGGAATTTTTTTTTGATTTGCTACTACTAATGTTTCTTAAATCTTCATTGCTACCATATAGACTATACCCAAATTTAATTATATCTAAATTTAATTCAAGTTAATATCAACTTTCTAATCGATAGCCATGAATTTGCCTTAATATATCAAGACCGTCTACTAATTTTACAAGCCCAAACGTACGTTGGTCACCGAGGACATCCTTTATTGATTATGGTCTGTACCCAATAGCAGCCACTAAAATCAACATACAAAATATTAAATGACCACAACTGAGATAGTCTCAAAGTGTCAATTTAAGTGCATCCAAGACTTTTAATGGTAATATTAATTTTGTTATTGTAAAATTTATTATAAGTGGCTAGGCAAATAAATAGAGAAAATAAGCTTATTGGTGAGATTAGAAAAGGTAAAATGACTATTTTTTCCTTGCTAATCAACAATTATTAATTTACATTAGTACATCAAAGCAATCTCTGAATTTTATGTTGGAGTCTAAATAGTCAGTCGCAACATACATTGGTTAGCGGTGCCATCCACCATTGATAATAATTTGTCTTTAATAGCAACCACTGAAATCAACATTAAAATATCAAATGACACATATAGCGTTAATGCTTTAATAATAAATGCATCTAAGACTTTTACGGTCCGTTTGGTTAGTGATACTAAATAATGGTAATGGAAAGGATTTATAGTGTAAAATTTAATAAAAAGTTACCTCTCATCCCCATGGTAAAGAAACTTTGATCACAAAAAAATAATGTTATTATTGTTTTCAAATTTCAATTACCAGCTAATACCACATCTCCCAATGACATTGCATTGGAATGAAATTTATATAGAAAATGAGATGATTGAAGTTTGTCAACTATAACCATAAAGTTAGCCAAGAGATTTTTCAACTAAAATTACACTAATTTCCATTTCTATTATCGCGATTTATTACTGCCTACCAAAGAGTTGTTAATGGTCATATTAATTTTGTTATGTTAGAACTAAAAATAAGTGGTCGGGGAAATAAATAGAGAAAATAAGCTTATTGATAAGATTAGAAAGGGTAAAATCATTTAGGGTCATAGTAATAAACTGCTTTGTCCTTGCAGATTCCTTAATGTATATATCAAGGCAATCTCTGAATTTTATGTTGAGTCTAAACAATCAGCTTCAACGTACGTTGGTCATTGAGGCCATCCCCTAAAATCAATACTAAAATATCATTGTTGTTATCTTTGATTTATGTGCAAGTTGCAACTTTCCCATTTCATTCTTATTTCATTGTGTAATAAAATAAGGGTATTAGAATTGTTAAGTGGTTTGAATATTCAAAGACAAATTACGATAATGACTACTTTGTAGTCACATTATTCAATCACAATTACGGATGGTCACGGGTCATGGCCCCAGTTGGACCCGCTCCGAACCCGCCCCTTTTTTCAAGGTCTGCGTATTTTTTGAGACACATCGATTCCGAGTCGAATCTGAATCTAAAACATAATTGTCGGGTCCAAGTTTGAGTCCAAGATCCGGACCCTGAACCTCCCCTTGGACACTTATAAATATTAAATTGTCCATTTCTATTTGTCTTCTACGTATGAATTCTTTCCCCGACACTTATTTTCTTTTCATGTAATCATAACATATATAAATAATATATATGCTACTTGCTAAGTGCTAACCCAATTACCCTTATTTTAAGGACTTGAACTAGTGCTTATAATAGAATTTAAGCGTATATGGATGACGCTATGCGACTTTATATGTTGAATTAGAATTAAGTATTTGTAAAATACGATAATAACTCTCTTACAAATATACGAAAAATTTAATGACTTACAAATGGTTCAAATTTGATAAATCAAAGAGACTTTTAATAGGAAAATCTTAATCATGGCCTTGCTTATTTTACTTTAATCATCTTAAATCGTGTAATCCTAATAGGAAAATCTTATGAGAAGTTTAATGGCCTTGCTTGTTTATAAAAGAATTTAAGCATATTTGGTATTAAAAAGTTGGAATGGTAATGAATAAATAGTGTAATTTTAATAGGAAAATCTTATGAGAAGTTTAATGGCCTTGCTTGTTTTACTTCAATCATCTTATTTTCAACACAAAATTCATTCTATTGCATTACCATATGGAGAGGTAGCATTAGGTGGTATTGAAAAATTGTGAATAAAAAACATTTTGATGATCAACTTTTCATTACCATGGGAATGACAAGACACATTTCACAAAAATTTACACTAATGCTTAACTCTAGTTTCCTCATCTCATAATACATTAAAGTCCTCCATAATACACAAAGGCTCTACAATAGACTCACTAGTATCGATCAACTCGTGCCACAAATCCTTCTTACTAAAAATACTATTAAGGCCATAAACCACTGAGAACCAAAAAAAACCTCCCTATTGTGCTTCAAAGTCACCTTACAACACATAGAATGAAGATGACAATGAGTAACAACCACACTAAGTAAACTAGGATCCCATCCAAGACCAAGAGCTAGCAATAAACGCAAAAATCTTATCAATACTCTAATGCTTAACTCTAGTTTCTAGTAAACCAACCAAACACACATTATTCAATTAAAGCCAGTTGCCAGTGGTCCTAGCTTTATAGGACTCACAAAGCCCTCTAGTGCTCCAAGATGAGATATTCATTCTTCAAGAATGGCATCTAGAGGTATCCCATCACCATCTGAAGTAACAACACTAGAAGCTACATCCTTAACATTATCCTGAACCTCCACACTATTTTGCACACCACTAGACTGACCATCCTTTTAGTTTTGCTTCCTACCTGTCACTTGAACCCACTCACCGTCCACTGCACTAGGTGACTCAATTGGCTGCTAATTTTGAGCCCCCTTAGAAGCCCCTAGTATCTCAATAATAGTAGGTCTCACCACCGTCTATTCCTCCTATTATTCCCCTAGCCTCCGTGTTGGGTCGATTTCCCTTACCATATATATGACCAAGGGTTGAGCACTTTTGGCAGAAATGTAGAATCCACTCTATGAAGAAACCTTGGTCATAAACTTTCCAATTCTCATCCTCCACCATGATAGATTTTGGTAAGGGGTTCGTTCGACACATCAACCTCATTAAAAATATTTGCTTAAGTAACTATACTTTGCGTAACAGTGCATTCATCAGCAGATATAAGCACACCTAGTAAACTAACAATACTACTTAGAGACTTAAATCCCAAAAATTTAGTTGGTAGGTTCAAGAGCCTCACCCAAAGCGGAACAACGGGCAAAATTTCATGCTTAAAATCAAATTGTTGATCCCATTTATGAATTAAGACAGGTCTCTTACCTATCATAGCATGACACCCCGCATAGAATCTCCTGCACATTATTCTCAAAACCACATTTGATTAAAAAATAACCACCATCGTGAATAACAGGATACAAGGATACAAGATTAGGGCATGTATTCCTAAGAAATTTGTTAATTAAACACCACAAGACTAGGTCTAGATCCAATAATGTACATAACAACAGTAGACTCTAGTTGATATTTTAGCCTAGATATTTCTTCCCTATCAACTATAGCACACGAAGCACCATTAGAAATGCGAGGAGGAAAAAATTAAGTTTCAAACGTGAAGGAATAACCAAATTATTGTTCACTGATGTCGCACGAAGCAATGGAAAAATAGATTGTGTTGAATGTCGCTGCCCTGCATCAACACTATCGAATCACACTTCGAATTGGCTCATTTGTTGGTCTTGTCTTGCCTTCCCATTCATAAATTTAATTAGGGATTTAAGTCGTTCAACTTCAGAATGCATATTGGACATTGAAACAGATTTCAAAGAAGTCTGACCCTCATAAGTAGGGTTCCGAATCGATCGAGGTTTTCGCCATCACACTACCACAAGATACTTGGTTAGCCTTTTGCTTGCCTTTAAAAGACAAATTCTAGGGGTTCTTCCTTGGTCTCCCCATGAAAACTCAATGAATCAGACCAAAATATTCAAAGAAAAACGAAGGATAAGACGCAAAAAATCACATGTTGAGAATGCTAGAGTAACGTGAAATCGCCCACCAGCTTTCTCTCACAAATTTCTCTCTCTAGAATATTAAAAAAGTGTTTAACTTGAAATAACAAATTTTAAAACAAAAACTTGAAATTTTTTTGCATTTTTTTTTTTGAAAATTTGGAATTGGATATATTACGATGAAAAACAACCGATACATTTACTTAGGAGCCCCGACACTACCGGCATAAAAAAACCCGCTAGGCAAAAGGCCATTAGAATCGGGGACCAAGAAACAGGCCACTACAATAGCGCATAGGAGTGTACTATGCAAACACCAAAAAACAACACGAAGTAAGGAATAACTAACATCTTACACCCCCGAAAACACTACCTATCCCCATACACACCATGACACCAAAGAACTAGTAAGAAAATAATATAAAAAACACCAACGATACTCTAAAAGACGACCTTCCAAGAGGCCCAACCAAAATAGCAAGAGCACTACCATATTCACCACCACTATGACACTCCTTACACACCAACTCGGAGGGAAAATAGATATCCACCAAGATCGCTTCTCATCACGAAGCTGTATTCACCATCGAATATGGATTATCAAAACACTATAACACCATCCATACCCTGTATTCACCAAGAGATCCATCACCTGTATTCACCATCCACACCCACGTGAAAGGAAAAATACCAAAAGGAGACACCACAAACCATCGAAATGGAATACCAAACACCAAAAAGACTAATCTCCACCCTTAGAGGAGTCCCCAACTTCGAAACTAGAATATCAAAACACCAAGGAGACTAATCCCCACCAACCGAAAATAAATCCCCACCCTCGAATCTGGATTATCAAAATACCAAGAAGAATAACGCCCCCAACACCTTAACCATGCATCCAGCCGTTAAAAGTGACCCCCACCGCCGCTGTTCACCACCTTCCCAAAGTACTTCAGCCTTACTTGTAAGTTTTTTTGCATATGATTTACATTTTTTTCAAAAAAATTTTAGTTTTATCTATAGAGTAGTTTTGCCAGAGTTGAGAACTTAAATAATAGTCAATATTCATAATTGTAATTAAATATTCAAATCACTTAACAATTCTAATACCCTTATTTTACTTTACAATGAATTAAAAAGAAACTAAAGAAGTCACACATGAAACAAATTAAGGCAAAATAATGATAAGATGATGATTAAGTAGGGTTAATAGTGATAAGGGTGAAGATCGTCCAGTAGGCTTTGCGTATCATCAAGACCACTAAAAGTCCTAAACTCAGCTTGTGTGCACACAAATTTAACCATCTATTTCGGCAAAAGTCCAACCTATATATTATACCACACACCCCTTATATTACACACTATTTATCTCCTACTCATAACTAGACACCATGTAACTATTTGTGCTCATAGGGTAATCAATACTCTATCTGTCTCATTTAATTTGCAACATTTTCTATTTTGGTCCGTCCCACTTAATTTGCATCATTTCTATTTTTAGACTATGGCCCACCATTTCTTTTTAATTTCATCCATACATTTTAACTCTCTTTTAATTTCAACCACACAATTTATTCTCTCTCCTCATTTATTATCATTATCTACCTTTTTCTTAAAAAAACACCAACTTTCTCTTTGCTACAAATTATATGGGACGGAGGGAGTATGTGTTTGATCAATTGCAAGACCTATGAGCCCGAGTTAGTTTGATTATGTGCTCCTATCTAGCATAACGACCAAACCCAATAATAACCCTCCCTTGAGGGTCCCCTCTATGAAGCACATTTCTAGAACTATTGTCCAAACAATAAGCGTTTAAAGCAATCCTTGCCTCATTTGTGAGTACCAACCATATTACTACATGATTGAATAATAAAATAACAATATGTGTAACTAATAATTAACATATAAATTTTAAATTGTTCAATAATTCATAACAAAATAATATATAAAAAATATTAAATAATTATTAAATAAAAAACTAACACATTTCTAACTTTAGACCCATTTCTTGTTGTCATGTGATCTATTAATGTGCCTTTAAATTAATTTGCTTATAAATCAAACTGGTCTTTGGTAACCTAATTAATCAAGCTTAAGGGATATGGTGATAGGTCAAAACTTTTCGTCCCACTTTATTCATAGTGTCATAACATGTATCATCTCCACCAGCTTTATTCTTATTTTCAATGGAAGTGCCACACCTACATTCCAAGCGAAGAGAGGGATATGACAAGGAGATCCTTCATCCCCTCAACTCGTTGTTATTGGCATGTCATATCTTTTGTGAATCATCAAAAGTGTCGAGGACCAGTATTGGTTTCATCCAAGATGTACGAAGTTGTCACACCTTTGCTTCGCTAATGCCCTTGTTACGGGTCATATTTCCTATGTCCTATGAAAGAGCAAAATGACCTTAGGTCAATGAAGTCAAGAGTCAAACTATCTTTTATATTGGTCAAGGCTTACAGCTCCAGCTGAAGTCCAAGGAAGAAGACCTATTTGCAGGACGGTGGTTATATAATCTATTCAGGTCAAAGATCCTTCCCTGAAAACCACCTACGGTCTTGGCAATCGCTCTCCATGATGTCCCTTCCTGCAGATGTAACTTCCAGCAGTTATCTATCTAAGAATAACTGCCCAGGAAGGGTAACTCCCAAGACAGACCTACTTTAAAAGCAATCCTCGACTTCGATACTCAGGTTACGCAATCTTACCCAAAAACTCATATACATCACATTTTCCCTGGTCTGACTTAAGCATCGGAGAGCCCTTCCGGGACTAGGCCCCCGGGTTAGCTTTCTTTGTGGTTGCAGGAACACCACGCGCGGCGGTCGGACTACTACCAGCCCTTATTTCAGAAGATACTCACCTCTTGAAGTCCCCTTACAAATTTGACAGTTTCTTAGCAGAAACAGTTTGGCGCCGTCTGTGGGGACAACGAGAAGTATCATCCTTCAAAACACCTGAAACTCCACCCTAACTTAAAAAAGATGGCACCCAGAAGAACAAACACAAAAGAGGCGTCAGTCGCACGCAGCACTGACACTTCCACTTCACGACCTGAGAATCGACCGGTGACGAGGCAGGATCTCGAGGCTCTCGCTGACAATCTTTCCCGAACATTTGCTGAGCAGTTACACAATGTCACTGCCCAGCAACCTTCCACGGCACCGAACGATCCTGACATAAATGACACAGCAAATCCAAGATCTAAGAACCTTGTTTGCAGAACAACAGAGAGTTCCTTCCGAACAAGGTCGGAGAGAAGCCGAAGAAAATCTGGCCCATTCACGGGTAAAGACTTCAAGACAACCAACTCCCTCCCGCAGAGATGACTCTAACTGCGCCTCCTCTAAAAGACGCACTAGTGACCTACGAACTCACCTTGACAGCCGTCGGAAAGAAAGGAGCAGTAATGTTCAAAGCTTTTTAGATGGAAGGAGGAGAGAAAGATCTAAAGACCTTCGGGAACGACTGAATTCGGATTATGTGGCAGAATCCTCCGCACGCCCCCGCGAGAGAGAAGCGCCTATGCAGCTGAACTCTCCCCTATCAGCGGACATTCTAGCTACACCTAATCCATCCAAAATAAAGGTGCCCACCATACCTCCGTTTTCTGGCACTCAATGCCCAGAAGAACACATGATAGCCTATAAAAATGTCATGGTACTATATACAACTGACTCCTCGCTATTATGCAAATTCTTCCCGATCACACTCACAGGCCTAGCCCTGACTTGGTTTACATCACTTCCCAATGGAAGCATCCACAGTTTCGCTGAACTCGAGGCCAAGTTCCTCAATCACTTCACAGCATCAAAGAGACAAGAAAAATCCAATTTCCATTTGTTGAGCATCACCCAGCAAGATGGGGAATCCTTGTCTGCTTACCTTCAGCGATTCCACGACGGAGTGCTGGCGGTTACAGACCTGGAGGAATCGATCGCCGTCTCGGCTTTAATCAATGGCATGAGGACCCATAAACTGAAGTTCCAACTCTTGGAGAACCAAGTTAAGTCCTATGCAGAAGCCATGAGACAGGCAAGGAGTTATGTCACCGCATCCGATATCTGTCAACAACTAGACCCTACCTCCAGGAAAAGAAAAAATGACAAGGCGGTAGACACGAGAGACAGAGCAAGACAGGATGATCATAATCAGAAACGAGGATCCAGTAGATCTGATCGAGACAGGAAGTATCCTCCACGTGACATCAGGGATGACGGATATGAAGCCAAATTCAACCGCAATAGGGCTGAGATCTTTTATGCCGTCAAGGATCAATTACCCCCTCCTGCTGCCGTTCCTACGCCTAAATACCACCGGAACATGGACTTATGGTGTGAATATCATAAAGAGCATGGTCATACCCTCCCTAACTGTCGGGAGTTGAAAAGGATCCTAAACAAATACGCAGAGGAAGGGAAATTGGACCGTTTCCTCAACAAAGAGGATTATAGAAAGCAACCTGAAAGGAAGAAACATCGACTTGATGATCTAAACATTGAGAAGTTGGCTTCCCTACACTCCAGAAATTCATCCGCTGCTACTGATGGCGTGATAAATATGATAGTGGGGGGCTATTCTGAGGAGTTCCCCACCATCCGATCGGCAAGAGACAGCATACACACCCTTATGAAGGGTCCTCCCAAAGAAGAACCAACATGCCCTGAAATGAAATTCAGTCAGGAGCTAAGCATTCCTCTGCAGCAGCCACATTCTGATCCAGTGGTGGTCACCCTAAAAATAAGCCATATGAAAGTCCGCCGCATCCTCGTTGATACCGGAAGTTCTGCTGACTTGATAACCATGGATTGTCTGCGCCAAATGAAATATGAAGAGAAACACCTTCAACCCATGGACAGACCTCTGATTGGGTTTGGAGGTGGAAGGGTCTTCCCCCTAGGCACCATTGTCCTTCCTGTCAGAATTGGTGAGAAAAATAATGGACGCAACATTGCTGTTCGTTTCACAGTGGTAGACCTGAAATTCTCCTATAATGCCATCATGGGTCTTCCTCTCATCAACAAAGTCAAGGCAGTCATCTCTACTCATCAGTTGCTGCTGCAATACGAGAAGGATGACTCTACTGTTGGAATCTTACGGGGTGACCAAAAATCAGCAAGGGAATGCCTAGTCAATTCCCTCAAAGGGGAAGAAATACCTCGAGAATCTGGACAAAAAAGAAAGTTGGAAGATGCTGCCATCCTCTCCGTTGCAACCCCTTCTCAAAGGCCAGAACCATCTGATAAACATGAAGAAGTTGATGTTTGGGGGAAGGGAGAGATGATCAAGATTGGCACAAATCTAAACGCTGATATCAGAGAAGAATTGTTGAAAGTCATCTCTGAATTCCGGGATGTCTTTGCCTTCAATGTGTCTGAAATGCCGGGCATTCCTAAAGATGTCATGTGTCACAAATTAGACATCAAACCTGGCTATAAACCGGTGAAGCAAAAGTTGAGGCACCAAGGTCAGGAAAGAATAGAGGCAGCCAGAGCCGAGGTCCAGAAATTGCTCAGAGCCAACTTCATAAGGGAGTGCCAATACTCTGAATGGCTCTCCAATGTGGTGTTGGTAAAGAAGTCTAACGGAAAATGGAGGATGTGTGTTGACTTCACTGATTTAAACAAGGCATGTCCTAAGGACGACTACCCGCTTCCAAAGATAGATCGCCTAGTCGATTCTACAGCGGGGCACGCCCTCCTTAGCTTCATGGATGCAAACGCGGGATATCATCAAATCCCCCTGGCAGAAGAAGATCAACCACACACTGCCTTCATCACAAGTGCTGGAGTATATTGCTACAAAGTCATGCCCTTCGGACTTAAAAATGCAGGGGCCACGTTCCAGAGGATGGTAAATAAGGTGTTCAATGCTCAGATTGGGAGAAACCTAGAAGTTTATGTTGATGACATGATCACCAAGAGCAAAGAGCCCAAAGATCATGCTGCAGATCTCAGGGAAACTTTTCTCACCCTCAGAAACCACGTAATGCGCCTTAATCCTGAAAAGTGCGTTTTTGGGGTCACTGGGGGGAAGTGCCTAGGATTCTTGGTGGATGAAAGGGGTATAGAAGCAAATCCAGACAAAATCCAAGCCATCCTCAACATGCAGTCTCCCAAATCCGTCAAGGAAGTTCAAAAACTCACCGGTTGTGTTGCAGCCCTTGGAAGGTTCATGTCAAAATCCGCTGACAAATGCTCCCCATTCTTCAGAACCCTCAAGAAACAAACATTTGAATGGGGCCCAGAAGCAGAAAAAGCCTTTCAAGATCTCAAAGAATATCTGGCCAACCTTCCTAAACTTGTCTCTCCTTTGAAAGGTGAAGTATTATACCTCTACATAGCAATCTCAGAATATTCTCTTAGTGCTGTACTTGTGGCTGAAAGAGAAGGGAAGCAATTCCCCATTTACTATATAAGTCACGCATACAGAGGATCCGAAAGCAATTACAGTGAGGTTGAAAAAGCATTGTATGCTGTTGTGATGGCCAGCCGCAAATTGAAGCCCTATTTTCAGTCTCACCAAATAAGAGTTCGTACAAGTCAGCCTATAAAGAAGATCTTAGAAGGAAGGAATCAATCAACCAGAGTAGCAGATTGGGCCAATCAATTGTCTGATTTTGGTATTGAGATTGAGCCCCGCACCGCAATCAAAGCCCAAGCTCTCGCTGATTTCATAGCTGAAGCCACAGGGTCTGAGCCTGAAAATCCCAATCAAGAATGGAAGCTCTATGTTGATGGCTCTGCAACCAAATCATCCAGTGGTGCAGGAATAATCATAATCTCATCTGCAGGAGTAAAGCTGGAGCATTCTGTTCGCTTCCAGTTCGCTGCCTCAAACAATGAAGCGGAATATGAAGCCCTGATATTTGGCATCACAATCTGCCGAAATTCAGGTGCCAAGGTGATCACAGCTTACTCTGACTCACAGCTCATTGTGGGGCAGGTGAATGGGGATTTTGAAGCCAAAGATGACAGCATGAAAATGTATCTGCAGAAAGTCAAATCTTTGATCGAGCCGCTGCAATTCACCATCAATCATATACCCAGATCTGAGAATGCTCAGGCAGATGCCTTAGCCAAACTAGCAAGCTCAGCTGATGGCCCACAAGCCCGCAACATCACATGGGAGATTCTACCCTCACCTAGCATCAATCAAAAAGTCGCTATGGTAACCAGGGACAACACTTGGATGGAACCCCTCATCCAATATTTCAAACATGGCACCTTGCCAGAGGATCCTGCACAAGCCTCTCTGTTCCTGAAGAAGGTAAAATGGTTCGAGTTCTTTGAAGACAATCTATACAAGAAAAGTTACACACACCCACTGCTGAAGTGTGTAACACCAGAAGATGGGAACTATATCCTCCGAGAAATCCATGAAGGGGGATGTAGCATCCATCAGGGCACCAGGACCATCATCAACAAAGTCCTGCGGAATGGCTACTACTGGCCAACATTAAGAGAAGATGCAGAAAAACTGGTCAAAACATGTGAAAAGTGCCAATACTTTGCAGAAATTCCAAGAAAACCATCAAACTATCTTTCTACCATCCAAGCAGTTCTGCCATTTGATAGATGGGGCCTGGATCTTTTGGGACCCTTTCCTCCTGCAAAAGGCCAGAGAAAGTTCATCATTGTGGCTGTAGATTACTTCTCAAAATATGTTGAGGCTGAACCTTTAAGCACCATCACTGACAAACAGGTATGTCAATTCATTTGGCGTAACATCATTACTCGATATGGCATACCTAGGGTTATAATCACTGATAATGGCCGTCAATTCATAAGCAAAAATACCCTTGATTATTGTGAGAAGTTTAAAATACAAATAAGGTTTAGCTCTGTGTCAAGACCCCAAACCAATGGTCAAGTTGAATCCGCCAAAAACCATACTTTCTGGTATAAAGAAAAAGATAGAAGGGGCCAAAGGCTCCTGGGACGAAGAACTGCCAGGTGTGCTTTGGGCTATGCGTACAACTGTGAAAGAGGCCACTGGACACACACCCTTCTCACTTGTCTATGGTTCTGAGGCTGTGCTACCAGTAGAAATAGGCATTCCATCCACAAGGATTACCTACTATTCTCATGAGGATAATGATGCTGCAAAAAAGGTTAACTTAGACCTCCTCCCTGAAACAAGAGGCAATGCACTTCTTCGATCTTTGGCTCAAAAACAGAAGATGGCCAGACAATTTAACAGGATGGTGAAACCCAAGCAATTGCAACTCCATGACTATGTTCTCAGAAAAGTGGAAGCAACTGGGAAAGCTACTGACAAAGGCAAGCTGGGGGCCAATTGGGATGGCCCATTCAAGATAGTCCGAATTGTGAAACCAGGAACATTTGAACTAGAAGACGCAGAAGGCAAACTGCTCAAAAGGCCATGGAACTCTGATCATCTCAAGAAGTTCTACATCTGAGTAACCCCTTGCAAGGGGCCCCCATCATAGCACCTATTAAACTTTATAGCTGAACATTTCATTTTATGCTGGTTTACTTTTATTTGTTTTTGTTGGATTTGGATGTTATTATATGAACCTATGTTCACTTTTATCATGATATCATATGAACCTATGTTCACTGTTATCTGAATTGTTGTTTGCAAGAGCTTGCTCAGATTCCGAACTATTTGTATTTCCATGATGTTAATGGAGGTCAGAGACTCCTATGAGTCTGACCCCCCCTTGGAAAGTTTGATAAGAACCTATGTTCTAACAAGCTAAGTAATTTTAATGCTTTGATGTTTGTGGAGGTCAGAGACTCCTATGAGTCTGACCCCCTAGGAAAGTTTGTTGAGAACCTATGTTCTAACAAGCTAAGTAATTTTCATGTTTTTGATGTTTGTGGAGGTCAGAGACTCCTATGAGTCTGACCCCCCTAGGAAAGTTTGTTGAGAACCTATGTTCTAACAAGCTAAGTAATTTTCATGTTTTTGATGTTTGTGGAGGTCAGAGACTCCTATGAGTCTGACCCCCCTAGGAAAGTTTGTTGAGAACCTATGTTCTAACAAGCTAAGTAATTCTCATGTTTTTGATGTTTGTAGAGGTCAGAGACTCCTATGAGTCAGACCCCCCCTGGGAAGGTTTGTTGAGAACCTATGTTCTAACAAGCTAAGTTATCTTCATGTTCTGTTGAAGGTCAGAGACTTCTATAAATCTGACCCAAATTCGATAAGGACTATGTTCTATCAAGCTAGAACGCCTACATGATGTAAAGTATTAAAGGACAGAGACTCTTATGAGCCTGACCCATTTCTGATAACTTGTAAAGAACCTATGTTCTGATAAGTCAAGTTATTTTCACACAGCTGGGAGGTCAAAGACTCTTATATGATGTAATAATTTAGAAGCCAGAAACTCCTATAAGTCCGACCTTCTGACTCTTCACCCTAAAGATTCAGAAAATTATTCATAAAACCTATGTTTCATCAAGTTATCAGAGAAATCCGAGTCATCACCCAGAAGAAGTGGATAATAGTTGATAAAGATCCGAATTCTCAGGCAGTTACAATGAAGATCCTTGTTTAGACACTACCAATTCTGTTGCTGGTTAATTCTCCGATTTATAACAGATCACAAGTTAAATGATAGCAAGCAACACATTCAAAATCAAAGACATTGAAGAAAATTTACAATCACATTTACAAGGGTAGGAGATACGAATCTCCTAATAATGTTTACAAATATTTCCAAAAAAGTTTTCAAGTTTCACCTAAATCTATTACAAAAGGTGCTCGAGGCACGGAAGAATCTTCACTCAGCCTGCTCATTGGCCTGAGATACCGGAGAAGGCGACCTGGGGGCCGGAGAAGGAGACAGCTTTAGAAGCTCATCCAAGTCTATGGTTAGAGGCTCGGTGGCTTCCAACTCTTGAGCCAAATCTTGGACAACTTCCCTCTCCATGGTCAAGTGTCCAGCAAGATCATTACACTTATGATCAAGAGAAGAAAAGTTTGATCTTGCCGGAACAGAAGGAGGATCGGAACGCTTGGGCTGATACACCGTGAAATCCATTTCGGAGGCCCGCTTCTCCAAGGCCGGGGGGATCTTTGCAGCCCATTGTTTCTTCTCTTCAACATCCCACTCCGGATCATCTAGGGCGGCAGAGCCCTTGTTGAAGGTATCAGTTAAGTTTTTCAAAGCCTCCCCCCTCTTGGACATGGCCAGAGCTGAAAGTTTCTCAGAGTCAACCCCCATCTCAATGGCTGCCAACCTTGTCGCCTCGGCTTCGAGAAGGATGCCATTGTTGATCATCTCCCCAGAAAGCTTGGCCATAAATGACCCACAGTCCGAGGAAGATAACCAATCCTTGGCGATCCGACCTCGTCGCTCCGACTTGGCCTTATAATATTGGGCGACCTCTAAAACCTCTTCCAGCTTCGCCTGCTCCTCATAAAGCAAGTCCAGCAGATACTTGCTTCTCACAGTGACCATGTCCAAGGCCTCTAAGACGTTCCCGATGTCGGTACACATCTCCAAAGAAAGCTGGGAACACTTGTCCAACTTCCCAGCAGTCTCGGTCAACATATCCTTCATCCGGGCTCTCCATTTCTCTGCCTGATCAAGCCTTTCAGACAGGCCTTTGCATTTATCCAGACGAGCCTTCAGATCCGCCTCCTTCTCATTCAGCTCGTCCACTCTGGCAGTCAGTGTCCGGATAGTTTCCCGGTCCACCTCATTCTGCTGGACTTTGGATGTCTCGAATAACATCCTGATCAAGCCCTGGAAAAGAAAACTATCAGTAAAAATGCTAAGTATAGAATATAAGCCGTGATACATATAACTGAAGACCTACCTCAGCCATAGCAGCCTGAGCCCTTTGCATCCTCTCTTCAGGATCCAAAGTGTCCATGAAGTCTAGATCATCTTGTGTGATCAAACATCGGCTGGCTTTGTTGTACCGGCCCGCCAGTTCAGCAGTAGAGAGGTTTACAAAAGGAACACCAGGCCTTTGTGCCTTAATGTTCCTGGTGTAAACCACCTCTTCCTCCACCAGAACTTGCTTCCCCTTCTCCTTGGGAGCAATCTTTGAAGAAGAAGCCGAAACCTTATATTTCGGCTCGTTTATTTTGATGCCCGGAAAGTTGGTGCTCAGAGGCACGGCATCAATTATTGGCTCCCCTGAGCCAGAAGAAACCTCATCATCATCGTCTTCCACCACCACCGGGTTATCGGGTGTGGGGGTTGCTTTGGGCTTAGATGCCCTTTTTCTTTTTCTCGTGGGCTTCCCAGCCCTGTTGGCGACTTCTTCAGGAGGGGGTATTTCCCTCCTCTTCTCCAGCAGCTCCCGAGCCTCCTCATGACTCGGAGCATCCTTCAGCGCATCTGTTACAGTCACTGAGTTCTGCAAATTATACAAACATGATTAATATCTACTCTAAGTATTTCAGCAACAATCTGTAAGTTGAACACTTACATTAGGAGGATTAGGCACGGCTGGAGGAGGAGTGACCGTCCTAAGTGCCTCAGCAAAAGCTCCTAGAGTGTTAAAGCCAGCCATCAGTTGTCTATACTTGGCTCCAACTTGCTCCCTTGCTACTCCTGCAAAATATTAACATGGGTTAATATCAAACTAAATCAATATCATAATGCGGCTTTGAAAAGAAACCTACTCTTATTAAAGAAGATGCTAATGTCAAAAGCTGCGAGAAAAAGCTCTTTGCTAAGATCAGGAAACCTGGGTATCCATCTCCGCTGTACAAATACCGGCTTTTTCCTCAGTTCTACTTTCATGGTAGCAAACCGGACTATTATCGCTTCCTCGTGATTGCAGATAGGTACGTTGTTATTAAAACGCTCTACCTTAGGGTTTATATCAAAACTTGTCTTGATATCCCAACCTTGCCTACTGTACAAATAGCCAAACTTTGTCCTAAAAAGTTTGTTGCTATCAGGCAAATCCCCCACTATCTTAAAACCCCTCCTGTGGGATAAGGTCACCCATCCAGGCCCATTCGTTGTAGAATTGCATAACCTAGCCCTGAATATGTGGCGAAACGCCGTCATACTTAGTCCTATTCCCAAACCCTTGCTTACTATAATAAAGGCCGAGATACACCCCCAGGCATTGGGATAAAACTCAGCCACAGTAATATCCAACATATCCAAAACTGCTCTAGCGAAAGGGTGTAAGGGAAATCTTAGACCCATTTCAAAAGATTTGTCATATACAGCTATACAACCCTCTGGGGGGTATCGTACAGTATCATAAAGTCCTGGCTTAACTACATCATAGCCATCTACGAGGCCCCATCTCCGAGCCATACTCTTCCTGTCACTGTCTAATATGTCCATGGTGGTTTTATCTACAAAATAGTTCAATGGTCCCCCGTTGGGAATATAAAAAGGATGAGGAATGTTCTTGGAAGTGTCCCGGCTTGGTGAACATTCTTGAGCCGCTTTCTTCTTCGTCATATCTACATGAACCACCTCCAAAAGTTTAGGATTTACACGTATGTATCCGGGAACAAATGCTAAAGAAACTTCCCAAGGATAAGGTAAAATAGTCTCCTCTGGGTAAAAAGGCGAAACATCAGACTCATCATCACTCGGAATCGGTTCATAATGCGGATTCACGCGAAAAATTGGGCTATCATCATCCGACTCATCAGAACCAACCCTGGTCTCTTCATTCTTGAATTCCGAGTCCTTATTAAGGTCAATGTTGGGAAATTCTCTACAGATATCCTCTAAGTAAAGGGTCTCCATGATAAACAAGTTTTATATGAACAGTGATGCAAATATAGATCAAACAATAATTATTCAAGAACAGATTGAAGATCTTCAAGAACAGCTTGAAGATTTCAAGAACAATGGTTGAAGATTTGATGAATTTATTGAAAATCAAATGAAAAAATTAAGAAATTTATGAATTTGATCCAAAAATTAGAGCATACCTGGTGTGAAATGTGTTTCCAAGTATGAACTGTCAGAAAATCTTCAAAGATGTCAGAGCCTCTCTCTCTGGAAAAGTTTGAAATTTGTGATTCTCTCACTAGAATGCAATTTTGGAACAAAATGACAAAAAGTTAGGTGAGAATTTAATATAGCCATTAATGCACTGTTTGGGGAAATAACACCATGGTTGGTGAAGACAAGCTTGATTCTGCATCTCCTATTAAATTCCGAGACTTCAGAACTTCTCACCCTCTAAGACCCACAGAGTGCTGAAATCCTACTTTGACCAAGTACACCTATGTGTACTTAAGGAGTCCGAGACTTCTATAAGTCGGACCCCCTCAGGACCTCTAAATGTTGAGGCCCTCTCTCTTTGACCAAGTACACCTATGTGTACTTAAGGAGTCCGAGACTTCTATAAGTCGGACCCCTCAGGACCTCTAAATGTTGAGGCCCTCTCTTTTTGGCTAAGTACACCTATGTGTACTTAAGGAGTCCGAGACTTCTATAAGTCGGACCCCCTCAGGACCTCTAAATGTTGAGGCCCTCTTTTTGGCTAAGTACACCTATGTGTACTTAAGGAGTCCGAGACTTCTATAAGTCGGACCCCCTCAGGACCTCTAAATGTTGAGGCCCCCTCTTTGACCAAGTACACCTATGTGTACTTAAGGAGTCCGAGACTTCTATAAGTCGGACCCCCTCAGGACCTCTAAATGTTGAGGCCCCCTCTTTGACCAAGTACACCTATGTGTACTTAAGGAGTCCGAGACTTCTAAAAGTCGGACCCCCTCAGGACCTCTAAATGTTGAGGCCCTCTCTTTTTGGCTAAGTACACCTATGTGTACTTAAGGAGTCCGAGACTTCTATAAGTCGGACCCCCTCAGGACCTCTAAATGTTGAGGCCCTCTCTTTTTGGCTAAGTACACCTATGTGTACTTAAGGAGTCCGAGACTTCTATAAGTCGGACCCCCTCAGGACCTCTAAATGTTGAGGCCCCCTCTTTGACCAAGTACACCTATGTGTACTTAAGGAGTCCGAGACTTCTATAAGTCGGACCCCTTCAGGACCTCTAAATGTTGAGGCCCTCTCTTTTTGGCTAAGTACACCTATGTGTACTTAAGGAGTCCGAGACTTCTATAAGTCGGACCCCCTCAGGACCTCTAAATGTTGAGGCCCCCTCTTTGTGGCTAAGTACACCTATGTGTACTTAAGGAGTCCGAGACTTCTATAAGTCGGACCCCTCCAGGACCTCTAAATGTTGAGGCCCCCTCTTTTTGGCTAAGTACACCTATGTGTACTTAAGGAGTCCGAGACTTCTATAAGTCGGACCCCTCCAGGACCTCTAAATGTTGAGGTCCCCAGCTGGCTAGATGTACCAGAGTGTATCTAGTTTGTCCGAGACTTACATGATTCGGACCCCTATGCTTCATCTTACCAAATAACTAGATGTCCAAACTTCTAAGTTAAATAAGCAGGCCGAGACTCAAAAGAGTCGGACCCCCCCTCTTTTGTCTTGGTATTTTACTTTCCTCCACAATGCAGTTAAGAAGTCCGAGACTTTATGAAGTCCGAGACTTTATGAAGTCCGAGACTCAGAGATCCGAGACATCCTCTTCATTAGCTTTTTGTGATATTCCGCATACAAATCAAGATTCATTCAAAGCAAACCATCATCTTACTTCGTATGCGGGGGCCAATGTTACGGGTCATATTTCCTATGTCCTATGAAAGAGCAAAATGACCTTAGGTCAATGAAGTCAAGAGTCAAACTATCTTTTATATTGGTCAAGGCTTACAGCTCCAGCTGAAGTCCAAGGAAGAAGACCTATTTGCAGGACGGTGGTTATATAATCTATTCAGGTCAAAGATCCTTCCCTGAAAACCACCTACGGTCTTGGCAATCGCTCTCCATGATGTCCCTTCCTGCAGATGTAACTTCCAGCAGTTATCTATCTAAGAATAACTGCCCAGGAAGGGTAACTCCCAAGACAGACCTACTTTAAAAGCAATCCTCGACTTCGATACTCAGGTTACGCAATCTTACCCAAAAACTCATATACATCACATTTTCCCTGGTCTGACTTAAGCATCGGAGAGCCCTTCCGGGACTAGGCCCCCGGGTTAGCTTTCTTTGTGGTTGCAGGAACACCACGCGCGGCGGTCGGACTACTACCAGCCCTTATTTCAGAAGATACTCACCTCTTGAAGTCCCCTTACAAATTTGACAGTTTCTTAGCAGAAACAGCCCTTATTCTTTTTTGTAAGGGTGATGTTCCTTTAGTGCACACTCTCCAGATTTGCATTTCTATCTTATCCAAAGTTGTGACGATACTGGGTGAACACTCAATTCTCCTAGCTAGAGATCCTTTCCCTTTGGGTATCTAGGCATCCTTTTCTCTAGTATAAGATAATCTATTATTGAATGTGAATAAGTTATAGATTAGATGACTAACGAAGTTAAAGGGTGGCGAGACAAAAACCTCTTGTATACAGCCAGGCTCTAGCTGATAAATTCACTTATGATGGGAAACGCTTCTTGGTGTCAGAAGTTTAACCTTTCAAAGAGAGTCAATAAATGTATTAATGTCATCTGTAGATACTTCTTATGGTTTGGTATTGCAGATTCCCATAACCTAGGAATTTTAACTAGTAAAAAGTTTGTAAGCCTAAGAAATATAAAGGTTTGGGCATCAGAGATGTGCATGTATGGAACAAAGTAGTTGTGGGTAAGATTTTGTGGCACATCAACATGATGAAAGACCCCTTATGGGTACCGGCGCGTCCACGGAGTTTACATTAAAGGGGGGAGATGGTTAATACTGCAAACATGATCATGATAAAACTTCGCAAAATTTGAGACATTTAGAAACAATGGGTATTCACAAACTCCTACTCAATTAATGAAGTTTATATGGCTACCTTTCAACTGCAAAGGTAAACTAGAGAGTGCTGGTATGGAACAAAATAACTATTCCATGAGCTCGATTTTGTTGTAGGCTCATGACCTTGGGTATGCTTAAAAGCAAGGACATAAGACACAACAGATGAGTGCCACCAAATTACTTAAGCCCTCTATGTACCAAAAGAAAGGAGAACATCCAACACATCTATTTTGATTACCCCTTTAGTCAAAGATCTATAGTTGAAATTAGGAAATAGACTGGCCTAAGGTTCAAATCCATAGCAAGGATTGACTTCCTCAAATACGAACTTAAAAAAGTTCAACAAGAAATTGTGAGTACCGTTTATAATTCCACTATTTATACAATCAGGAAAAGCAGGGTCATTTCTATCTAGGAAGATTTTGTACAAACCCGTCAATCCGTTGTATATAGTTTTACGCAAGAAATTAAACTTCGACTAAAGCTACTGCATATTCCTCTACTTCAACATAAAATTAATTTTCGAGCTGTTGGCCTAATGATGCTTCATCGATTTTGGTCACTTCACTAGTCTTTTGAATACTAGTTTATGTATAGGCCATTTTGATATATAGATTCTTCACCCCATCTTCGGGCTTTTTTAAGCTAGAAAAACGCTTCATAGAAGTTGTAGACCCTCTTAGGTTTTGATGATGACTTCACTTTTAAATAAATAAATCATGTTTTTAGAAATTGTTTGAAGGTTTATATCCAATTTTGTTAAAGTCGTTGATGGAACCTAAGACTTCGTCAATGGAAATTTCACTAAAAAAGTCGGATATAGAATATCACTTAGGATGTCAAATGGAGACAGGAGGTCTGCTGTTCTCAAGTTTGATTGTTTGATGAAAATTGTTTATGAAGACAATACAGTGTTCCAAAGACTGAAGTCAGGAGAAGACACTAGTTGAAAAATAACATAGAAAGTATTTTCTATTTTCAACTCTGTATTGATTAGAGATTAAGTAGGTTGAATAATTAGTTAGAGTTAACTGACAAAATAAGCACTTAAAATAACCTTGTGTATATTCTAAGTGTTCAGAATATGATTTCTTATTACTCTTCACAAAAAAAGGAAGTTAATTAAGGCTTTAAGTAACATAAACCTAAATGACTATTTTAGAGGAATATAACCGTGTGTTTTTTCTAAAGACCCTAGCATGTGATCCACTCTCCTAGATTTTAGGATCAAGGAGAAAATGAGGAGTTAGGGTTTTGAAAATTGCTACGGTTGGTGTGTCAAACGGAGTTCGTATGAGAGAAAATAGTTCAAAAAAATATTTTGTTCCTACATTTCCCAATTAAGTTGTAATATTTTTCTTATGCAACTTCTTAGTTTTTATCCTTACTAGAATATGACCTTGTAAAGGGTATTTTTAGTGTTTTGTTGTAACTAGACTTAGGGAAGTCTAGGAGTGAAGATAAAGCTTCTAATGAAGCGTGAAAAGAGAAAGAGAAAGAGAAGTGAAAGAGAAAGAAGAGAAAGAGAAGTAGGCCTAGTATTGTGTATTGTTTTTGTTGAACATTTAGTGTATAATAAATAATAATCCTGAATATTTTATCACTAAGTACTACTAAGGTAGTGGGACAGTTTATAAGTCCGTAATATATCAATTAAAGCTACTATAAGTAGTGGGACAAAACGTATTAATATACTAAGTCCGTAAGGCATTTATAGTAATGACAAAATGAGGAAAGGGACAAACCAAGTCAAGATTGGTCAGAAGCCAATCGCCGACTCGGCTGTCCCTAAGAGTGAGCTAAAGCCGAGTCGGCTTTTGCTCACTGGAAAACTCGTTTTTGGTCAGAAGGCTATCGCCGAGTCGGCGATCCTTTGTGAGGACCGACCGCCGACTCGGCGGTCTGGGCTGGGAAAAAGACCGTTGCTTTTCTTCCCGTTTTCTCGTGTTTAATGTCTTGGATTCTCACTAATGCACTTGATTCTCTGCATTATTAGGGAGAATTAAGCACCATAATTCTTCATAATTCTCTAGAATTATGGCATTGAAGATTATGATCACCATTATGATCATAATGGTGATTAAGGCTAAAGGCTCCTCTACTTAGTATAAATAGAGGGCCTTGGGTGATATTGTTCCTTGCATCTTTTCTATATCTCTTAAGCTTTATTCTCATTTGTCTTGTGCACTCAAGAGAGTAATTAACTTTTGTGTGCACTTTCCATTGCTTATAATTTGTTAATATAAACACATTGCTATTAAGTTATATACCCTAAGTACTAAGGGTATATTGGAGTTGTATGTATCTCGTTGTGAATTTCCACTTTTAAACCCAAGTACCTTTGTGGGGGAAATATCACAAAAGGAAAGTGAGCACACGCCTACAACTTGTATCAAGTTTCCGGGTCGGTGTTACAAACTTATCTTCACTTTCTTAGCATTGTAATAGTTGTTGTAATTTCAATATTGTCATCAACAAAGGGGTTTAATACAAATTCCCGATTGTAATTTGTATTGCATTATATACTACTCGTAATAGTTTTATGTAATTGTAATTGGTTGCCTAAAACATAATAAGGTAGTGTTTGGCAACATAGAATTCATTTGAAAATAGAGAATTTAAATTTGGTATTCAAATTCAAGAATTGTAAATGACACCTAAACACTTGGAATTTGCAAATCTTAATACTTGACCAATTTTACATTACTCTTGAACTTCTATGTAGGATTGATTCAATTCTACATTTCCAAATTAAAAATTTTCCAAACATAGAATTTGGGCCAATTCAATATTTGAAAATGAATTTCAAGTTGCCAAACATACCATAAGATTTCGTTTGAGAACAAGTATTTCATTTAGAAGTGTAGATTTCAATTATGAATTCATTAAAGAAGAATTTGAGAATCACAAGCATGGGGAAGTGATTCTCAAATACTTATCTTTAACCATTTTTAAAACATTGGTGAATTTGACGCAAATCCAAATTTGAAATCTTTTACTTGCCAAACACTAAATTTGAGTCAAATCCACATTTTCAAACGAAATTAACATTCCCAAACATAGCAAAATTTGAAATCCCGGAAGGTCGTAGTTTTTCGTTCTTTTAGGCCAAAAAGGTTTCTACGTAAAATCGTTGTCTGCTTTTATCTTTTTCGTTTTAAGTTTATATTTTGTTTCTGCATTATATTCCGCAAAAACATGGCTAAAATTCTTAAACATACAATGCATCAATTCACCCCTCCTCTTGTTGCATTCGCCAACTCTAAGTGTATCTACAGAAGTTGGGTCTCGTTTCCATACAGTTGAAGTTGAAAAGACCTACAAGGTTTAGGTTGTATAGACCTTACTCATATGAATGGAAAAAAATTATTTTAAAAAATTTAATTAAATGGCACAATCAAACAGAATATGTAAATTCTCCAAGGCAAAGTCACACAAAACGTGCGACCTGGGTTTAGTAGCATGTTTGAGCGACTAGGCCAAGGTAAAGTCGCAAGTTTTTTTCAACTTGCGCCAACTTCGATTATTTTAATATCAAATTGACGAAAATTTAGTAAAAAAATTACTTAATCATCATTTGTGTGATTACTGATTTTTAAGCCTTGAAATAGAAATAATATAGCAGAGTGTTGTTTGGGTATTTTGAAGAAGAAGGCGTTGGGCAGGGCCTTTTCAAAACATCATGAAAAACAAACTGACAACACAAAAAAAAGGTCGAACGTGAATCTACCAGAGATATCCTGTGAAGATAAAAACAGGACTTATCCTGAGTAATTTTATCGGGTAGCAATCAGACCGGCTTTACTATATGGGACAGAATGTTGGCCTGTAAAGAAAAGGTTTGAACATAAGATGGAAGTCACAGAAATGCGTATGTTGAGGTGGATGTGTGGACATACTTTATTGCTATCTCTGAAAAAATGCGCGAAGGAAGATTGAGGTGGTTCGGACATGTGAGGAGAAAGATTTTGGATGCCCCCGTGAGGAGAGTTGAAAGCTTTATAGTAGAGGGTAAGAGGAGTCGAGGAAGACCCAAGAAAACTTGGGACGAGCAAATAAGAGTGGACTTACGTGACTTAAACCTCTCGGAGGACCTGACTAGGGATAGAAGTAGTTGGAGGCGTCATATCCAGGTTTTAGACTTACGCTTTTCTCATTAGAGTCTTTTGAAGCGCCCGTGTTTTTCTTGTCGGCTATAGTCTCTTGTGTATCTTGCTTAGTTCCCTCGTTTTAAGTCTTATATTGTGATACATGCGTTGTGGATCTTTTATGTGTCCTTTTCTCACATCACGTGGCAGGTATGTAGTCTCTATCACTCTTTATATTTTCCGGAGCCGGGGGACTCCTTTCTTTGGCCGTGCTCCCCTTCATGGGTATGAGTTGCCGCCGTCCTTCCCTCCCCAGACCCTGCCCATAGTTTTTCTATGTGCGGGATATACTGGGTAGGATGATGATGATGGTGAAAGGGTATATAGTACATGATCTATTATTGTGATAGTTTTGCAAGAGTTGAATATTCAATTTAGTCATTATCCAAATTTGTCATTGAATATTCAAAGCGCGTACTAATTAAAATAAACCTATTTTATTTCAGGATTAAATTAGATGTTACATTCCACGACGACATGAGCAAGATGCACTTAAATCAAGGGCAATATGTGTTAAATTTTGATTTCACTCACTATTTTGGTCCACTTATATTGTCGTAGTAATATGAATATCTGTCACAAAAAAAAAATCTAAGTTACTCTTTTATATGGAAAAAATTAAAAAAAATAAAATATACAACAACTTAGTTTACCCTTTTAGTTCATTTTTTATTTAACTCAATTGTATTATTTGGTAAAAATTTATATTTATCTTTAATTTTTATTCAAATTTACAATATCTTGCATGTCATTATTCATACTTCTCCTAATTATATTTCATAAAATATTTATTTTATCACCTTTATTCAATTTTTTTACCTCATTTATGCATGTAATTGTATCTTTAATTTGAGAGAAGAACAAAGTTGTTAAAATCGCGATTCTATTTATTAGAATCGTTTAAATAGGTAGAATCGAATTGTAAAATCTTAAGATTCTACAAATAACTTAAATATAATAAAAATATACTGTTTCTTATCATTCTTATTCATTTGAAAAGTTTAAATTTATAAAGTAAGTTTCTTTTATTTTTAAGAATATAATAAAATCTTTTTAATGATTAGTTTAAATTTTCATACCGATTAAGAAATTTGTTTTTAATAAGTTTTCAAGATGGAAAATTTGAAATATATGTGTATATATGAATGAGATTAGGAAAAAATAGTACAAAAGAAAATTTTAAAATAATTCATACTAGATTAGTATAATCGGACCATTAAATTGAACAATCGTAGAACATGAGGGAGTATTAATATTATTAGTGTTTCGGTTAAGAAACGGTCGAATTTATAAAATAGACTTTAAGTAGAAAGTACCTTCAAATTAAGGGAAGTGAGATGATTTGACCGCCGCGGGTGGTGTTCCTGCAACCACAAGGAAAACTAAACCGGGGGCTGATGTCCCGGAACAGCTCTCCGACGCTCAAGTCAGACCGGGAATCCGAAATGTAATAAGTGTGGGTATATGTATAAGAGTAGAATTGTATACCTTTATCATGTAAATGAATGATATATTTATAGAAATATTGTGGAGGTGGTTACCTCCTTAATGGTAATCATGGTTGTGTAAGTGGCGGTAACGAGTGGTTACTTTAGGAGTAATGGGTAGTTATCGAAGGTGGTAGTTTACGCATTGACTTATGTATTAACTTTAACCTTTAGATATACGAGATATTTGACCCGTAACATTTAGATAAAACTTTATATGTTATCTTTAATATTTATCCACATTTAAAGTATCTTGTATGTAATATTTCATACATTTTTTCTAATTATATTTCGTAGAATATTTATGTTATCATCTTTATTCATTTTTTTACTCTATTTATGCATGTAATTGTTTCTTTGAGAGAAGAGTATATCAATTGTCACACAACTCATCCAAGTAATATTTGAAGTTCTTATTCTAAACTCTAGCTAGATCACCATTTTTACTTTTTTACGTACGAATTCATTATCACCAATTCTGATATAATTGGTTATGATCACCAACTTAAATATTCTTTTAGTCATATAATTGATTATTAATGTCATTTTCCCTATGATTTATTAGTGCGTATTTATAAAATAGTTAAAATAACAACAATAAAAATAAAAATAGTACTACGTAATCTATTATTAAACCTCTTTATTATAGGAGTATTTTACTCTGAAGATAAAAACAAGACATCCTGAGTAATTTACAAGAGTACGTACATGATCTATTGTTGTGATAGTTTTGCAAGAGTTGAATATTCAATATAGTCATTATTCCAATTTGTGATTGAATATTCAAAGCGCGTACCAATTAAAATCATTGTTGTTTTATTTCAGGATTAGATGTTACATTCCAAGACGACTTGGCAAAGATGCACCTGAATCAAGGGCAATAATAATGACGATTGTTGTTTATATAAGCGTTATATGTGGATTTCACTGATTGTGTACTCAAAATATATAAAGGGAAAATATATTGGTGCCTCTGAGAAATGCGCTTTTATTAATGGAGCATAAACTTTTTTTTTATTCCAATGGCACCCCTGAGTTTTAATGATAATAACAACCGTGACACTTTTGTACTTTTTCCATTAACTAACCGTTAAGTTTGAAATAAAAACGCATATATCAGGGGTACCGATGATAATTTTCCTTAAACCTCAGGGGCATCAATGATAATTTCCATATATAATAAAATCAAAGTTAACGGTTAGTTAACGGAAAAAGTACAAAAGTTCACGGTTGTTATTACCATTAAACATCAGGGGTGCCATTGGAATAAAAAAATAAGTTTATACACCATTGATAAAAATGCATACCTCATGGGCACCAATGATAATTTCCCAATATATAAACCGTTTATTTATTTCTACTTTCTCCTTTCCAATTTACTTCTAACATTTATTTTTTATGCGGTTCAATGCACTAATTCAATTTTTATTATCTTTAATCATGTGTAATTAAAAATTATAAAAATTTGATATTAATAATTTTTGCTTTATTTTAACCTATAGATTAAAAACTAATCACGAATTAAGAGTGATAAATGAATAATGTCGTTTTCAAATGTTTCAACTAATTTGGAACGTAGGAAGTATTACCTTAGGCTTAGAGGTGTTCAAAACAGAACCGATAGACACCCGACTTTATAACTGAATCCGATTTGACCTAACTTAAAAATGGATAACAATTATGTAAAAACCAATGTGAACACAAAACCCAATTTTAAACCGACTCGAAACACCTGACCCAAAATCAACCCGATGACCCGAATGAACACCACTACTTAGGCTCATATTGGTCCACATATATTCTCCTAGTGATATCTGTCTCAAAAAAAAAACTAAATTGCCTTTTAGTTTTTTTTTTAGTTCAACTAGTTCGTTTTTATTTAACTCATTCTCTTAGTAATATCCGTCTCAATTGTGAGACATTTAAGTTGGGCACGAATATTAAGAGTAGGAGGGTCCATCAAAAAGTGGTAATTGGGTATTTTAATTAATTAAATTAATTGTAACGTAGTTAGGGTATAGTAAGTAGTATAAGTGGGAGTATTTTGGTCATTACTTAGTGTGAGCATAAGATATTTAGGTGAAAAAATCATATCAAAAAAGAAAATGAGACCAAATAAGAAAATGTATCAATTATTGTGAATATGAGGGAGTATTATTAGATAAAACTTTATATCTTATCTTTAATTTTTATCCACATTTAAAATATCTTGTATGTCATTATTCATACATTTTTTCTAATTATATTTCATAAAATATTTATGTTATCATCTTTATTCAATTTTTAACTCCATTTATGCATGTAATTGTTTCTTTGAGAGAAGAGTATATCAATTGTCACTCAACTCATCCAAGTAATATTTGAAGTTCTTATTCTAAACTCTAGCTAGATCACCATTTTTACTTTTCTACGAATTCATTATCACTAATTGGTATCATCACCAACTTAAATATTCTTTTAGTCTTACAAACTAATGAATATTAATACATCTGAAAGGTAAATGTTCAAATGAATTAATGACATAATGCTATCATGCTTGTGGTTACCATGAATTATAGTGTCTGTTGGGCCGTTCTGACCATAGGTAATTAAGGTAGTCATTTTCCTAGGGCTCAGAGTTGAAAAGACTTTTTAAAATTAGAAAATGCTAGTTAATGGAATTATACACTTAAAAATTTACGATTTACGAATAGTTCTTTTATCATTTAAGAATTATATGATACGACTATAAGCTAATTGGAGTGTGGACCTTTCGGAAGCTACAACTGCTCTTTATGAATTGATTGTCGTCGCGAGGAGGATGGGTTTCAAGAATATTCACCTCGAAGGGGATGTACTCGATGTGATCGTGGCTTTAAAGAAGAAGATACAGGGCCTAGCTTTGTTTGTTTAGGAGAGCCTCAAGAATAGAGGTATACCACGAAGATACGTTGAGGTGATACAGGATATGTATGACAGAGTGACGACTAACATACATACACTGGTGGGAAATGACAGAGTCTTTTTCCAATTAAAGTTGGACTACATCAGGGTTCAGCACAAAGTCTTTTCATTTTCACGATCATTATGGAAGAGCTCTCTAAATCCATCTGGGAGACTGTACCATGGTGCATGGTTTTTGCCGATGATATAGTTTTAGTCGTGGAGACTTTACCTTGAAGAGTAAGGGGTTGCGCATAAGTCGTACGTAGACAGAATACTTGCGATGCAACTTTAGTGGGAGAGAAGCGATAATGGAGCCAGAGGTTACCATAGGGGAGAAGTTGTTACATGTACATCCAAGTTTAAATAATTGGGATCAGTGATTCAGAGTAATGGGGAAGTTGATGGAGACATTACTAATCGCATACAAGCGGGTTGGCTTAATGGCGTGCAGCTACCGAGGTGCTCTGTGATAAAAAGTTCCCAAGGAAATTAAAAAGTAAATTTTACTGCGTTGCGATTAGGTCGGCGTTGTTATATGGGACAGAATGTTGGCTTGTAAAGAAGGTCTTCGAACATAGGATAGAAGTAACAGAGATGCGTATGTTGAGATGGATGTGTGGTAAATACTATGATGGATAGGATAAAAAACCAGGAGTTTAGGAAGATATTATGGGTTGCACCTATCTTCGCAAAGATGCGGGAGAACAGGTTGAGATGATTTGGGCATGTGCAGAGAAAGGCACATGACGCCCCATTAAGAAGGATCGATTGCATCTTGGTGGAGGGCGAGCGAAGTCGAGGAAGACCTAGGAGAACGTGCGTGGGAGGAACAGATTAAAAGTGACATGAAGGATGTTCACCTCTCCAAGGACCTGACCAGGAATAAGGCCAGTTGGAGGTGCCTTATTCACGTCCCAAATTAATAAACCCGTCCCTTTTACCCCTAGTTTTTTTTTGTTTTGTCTGTTAGTCGCTCTTTACTTTTTTCCTTGATCTTACGTTTGTTTTTGCGCGTATGCTTGTTATTCTATCTATCAACTGCAGGTTCTCTCTCTTGAAGATCGTTCTCGAGCCGGGGGACTCTGTGATCGCACTCTCCTATATGGGTATGAGACTGTCATCGTTCTTCCCTCCCCAGATCCTGATCATAGTTTTCTATGAACGGGATATACTGGGTATGATGATGATGATGAAAGCTTTTTAATGACACAAAATATCACAAGAGACGGTCTATAGGATAGACCACAAAATTGGGCCAGCCCATTTCCTTAATTGGTTTTTTTTATTATAATATCAATTATATTATGTTATAATTAGGTATTATAACCTCGAATATACTATTCTATAACCCCAAATATAGGTTATTATAACCCCAAATAATTTATTATAACTCCAAATACAATACTCCCTCCTTCCCATTTATTTTGTCCACTTTAGTGTGGGCACGCAAAATAAGGAAAAGTGGTAGTGTGGTATTTTAAGTTAATATAATAATTGAAAAAAGTGGTTTGGGGTATTTTAAGTGAATATAATAATTGAATAGGTGGTAGTGGGGTATTTTAAGTGAATATAATAATTGAAAAGGTGGTAGGTGGGGTATTATTAAATAATATAAGTTGGGGTAGTTGGGGGTATTTAGGTAAAATGTTTTGCCAAAAAAGGAAAGTGGACACTTAAAGTGGTATAACCCAAAATGGAATAGTGGACAAAACTAATGGGAGGGAGGGAGTATGTAATATTTTGGGCTGGGCTTCATGGATTCCGTCTATAGAATAGACCGTCTCCCATGAGACTTACTGTTTTAATGATTGTAAAAGGTCTCAATGTGCTCTTTCTCCCAGGGCCCCAAAACTCTAGGGTCGGCCCTGCGCCTATAAAAACTCATCGAAAGTGATTCCATGAGGATGCGGGAGGAATATCATAAAAGATAAACACATCAAAAAATGGCGTCCTCTAAAATTTATGTTGTAATCATCGTTCTTGTTTTGTTTCTTTTCATCCTTCTTATTGTGCTTCGCATTTCATCCGGCAACCACGACGCTCCTCCTCAACTTCCTAGTACGTCTTTCCCAGGCGAGTTTGTTTAACCTTTTTTATTAACCAATCTTTATTTCTGCTAATTATGTAGACTATTAAATTGAATTCGTAATAGTATATCCTAACGGTTCATTTGATTAGTGGTACTAAATAGTGGTAATGAAAATGATTTATATATGATGTAAAATTTTATCAAAAGTTCCATACCATTCTTATGGTAATAATGAAACTTTGATAACAAAAAAATTTTTTGTTTACAAATTTATATGATCACCAAATATCATCTCTTCCAATGCTAGTGCATTAGAATAAATTTTATGAAAAAAATAAGATGATTGAAGTTGGACAAGCATGTCTCTATCTAAGTAGCCAAGAGATTTTTCAATAAAATTACACTAGTTTTGCATTTTTATTACTAGCGTTTATTACCACCTACCAAACTAGTTGTAATAGTTGAATTTATTAGTTAGAGATTCTTTAAATGGATAGGTAATCATCGAGTTTCACAGGATTAATGTTTTGTATTTCAAAAAATAGCAATTTCACCGAAATAGGAAGTAATTGTTTTCTAGTATATATGAACACTAGATAATCCCCGTGCGATGCACGGTTTTCTTAATTTTAAGTTCTTCTATTATAATTTAAAAATAAAGAATATAAATTATTAATTATTAATTATTCAATTTAATTGAATTAATAATTGCAAATAATAGCAAAATCTATTTCAGTTTTATTTTTACAAATATAATTAAATACAATTTATAAGACGTTAAATAATATTATTTTGATATTATTTTAGTATTTACTAAGTAAGCGTGACAAAGTATCTTTAAAATAAAATTTGATATTTAATCTATAAATTATTTTTACCATATATTACAATATTAAATCAAATGAAAAAACTTAAATAATAAAATAAATACAAAAATAAAGATTACTTCTCTTGTATGAGACTAACTTAATGTTGAGACTGATCAAAATAATTAGCTCAAGTATCTTATTGATCAATAATAGATTGTAATTGACATTTTAAAATTATAAATGTCCCATTAAATAAAATAAAAAGTGATCAATTTTAAATATTATAACTTACATCAAAAGTAGAATAAAATAAACATGAAGTCCATATTCTTAAAATACCATTGTATAAAGGGATGAACAATTACAAATACTTTTGGATTAATTATAAATTATAAATGCTACCAATTATCCCTTCCGATGCACATAGTCATTCTTGAACAATTACATTGTAAATGCTTCGATTTTCAAAGTTTTGATTATTTCCAATTTTCCAATACAACTCATAAGGTTGATTTAAAAATTAGGAATATGACATCATCTTTATCATTTTGAGGGAAACTTTTCAGTCACAAGGTGCCACCTCAATAGTTTTGGGGGTGGATGATGAAAGTGCTTTTTTTTTGTTTTAGTTATAGATATAGATATGACACCATTGTGGCAATGTATAGAAAGTCATTCCTTATTTAATTATAGAAAAAAAGTGGGGACCATAACTAATTAAAAATATTTTTATAAATTTATTGGAAACATATAGAGACTATAAGGGATATAAAAATAATAAAATGAAATTAATGGAAAATATGTAGAGACCATAAGAATTATTAAATATTAAAATAAGAATGAGCAAGGTTATTTTTGTCCAAAATTTATGTTATAATTAAAAAGATTCTTTATTGAACAATATATGAAACACCTAAAATAAAAATTGGGAACTTGTTTAGAGAACGGAGGTAGTATAGTAACTCTTGGGCATTTCACTTTTAACTCAAAAGTGAAGATTGAGTCTGTTTTTTGAGATATGTATCAACTATTAGCTTAATTGTGAAATGATTAGGACCGGGTGAATGGCCTATCCCATATGTCCTTTTAAGCTTGTATAAAGTATTGATTGATATATTCAATCCTGCTTGCTATGGCAAATAAAAAGTGTAAGTATTTTTCATCGTCTTAAAAGCTTTAGTAACCAAGATCAAAATAAAAGCAAAGATTTCAAGCATGGTTTTTTTATTTTGATATTGCAGATCATCAGAATCCTCCGGTGAACTATACTCCAACGCGCAATCGCAACAACAAAACACGGAATTTTTAGATGCTTATATACTTATTTTTGGACCGTTTTTTCCGTCTAAAATAATTTTTTCAACACTTGGAGAAGCGTCTAAAAACTTACCTTCACAACTTTTTCAGACTCTTTATTTTAGACGCATTTTTGTGTCTAAATAGTGTTACTTTATCGACACCTAAAGGTGTCTAAATTGTGTTTTGCACCTTATGAATACAACATTTAAGCTTTTGTTATTAGTCGCGTGAAATAGTTTAGAAGATTTAGACACCTTTATTCGTCTAAAAGGATTTTAGATGTTTTTTAGCGTGGGAAAACAATAGGTTTTTAAACGTATTTATGCGTCTTTAAGGGCTTAAATGGTTTATTTTAATAATATAATAGAAGGGTTTTTATACGCTTTAATACGTCTATAGTCCATTAAAAGTTACAATGTTGATGTATTCCAAATATTGCACTTGCTCCGTGCCATAATTATCAAGATCGTCACAAATGCATTTCTGTATACTGCAACCAAGAGTTTCATATGCTCAAAATGTTGCACTTTCTCTACGTATATCTTTCATAAACTTTGTGAAACTAATTACAATGATATTTTCAAAATTAAATCAATAATATTTTTTATCCAACAATCATAAGGGAACAAGAGGGAATACAAATGCTAATTGATAGCCAAAAAAAGCAAAAGTTGTGTCATAGTTGTTAAGTTTCAACCACCAAGAAAGATAATGTTCTTCTCGTTGATCTCTCTCGTTTGCATAGCCATCTCACTTTAGAATCTGCAAAAGAATTAGCAAACAAAATATCAATAATATTTCAAGTAAAATGAAGCTAAGTTACTATACTATTTATATATAAGCATGAATACTTTTCACAAACTATTGAAGCATTGTCTCCTAAAAACTCAATGGTTTGTAAGAGCTTTTCTACATTGAATTATAGTAATCAGCATCATTCAAAATTTATGATTATTCAATATTCAAATTTATTGATGAGGAAACACAATCATAAATTAAAATTCAAATTCCATTATATGTGCAAGATAAAAAATCAGAAAAGAGTATTGTTTCATTGGTGCTCTTATAAGCTAACATTTATGATTCATGGCCTATAAGCAGTACAAGGTTGGATCTAGGTCCAATAAATTTTATTTTATTTTTCCTAATTTTTTTAAATAGTACGTTATGAAGTGCAATTTTCGTCCATTTGCATAAAATTATTTAAACATTTTCCACTAACGAGGATCGTCATCTAATACTTTATACTAATTGAGCGAAACATATGGAGTTTTTCAACATTCAAGTTCTTATAACAAAATATTTATCAAATCTATAATTTTAAATTATTGATACAACGGTCAAATTTTAAATAACATGAACTGATAAAGTTCAAAATAGCGCAATATTAAAAAATATAACAAAATTTCAAATTAAGCAATCAAATACACATAATACTAATACATATTTTTTTAAAAAAAAAGATGTAAATGGGTCCATTGGTCGAATATGGGTCGAATATGGATCTTAAAGGAGAAGACCCGGACCTGGACGAGTTAAGCAATCAAATACACATAATACTAATACAAAATTTCAAATTAAGCAATCAAATACACATAATATATTTTGCACTAACAAATTTGTGCATTGCACGAGTTACTATACTAGTAAACTATAAGAGTATAAATCCTGAAATTATGATAGGTAAAGAGAACTTCATTTAAACATCATCGGCGCGTTTGATTATCGGTATTAGTTGGTGGTGATGAGAATACTTGCCCTGTAAATTTTATTATGTATAGTAATAAAATTTTGGTAATAAAAAAGTTTTTTTTTCTTTTTTTTTTTTATAATTTTGATTACCACATAATACCACATTTTCAAATGATAATGCATTACAATGAATTTTGTGAAGAAAATTTGATTGTTGAAGGAAATAAACATGACCAATTAACTTATCAACATATGTTTCTATAAAAATTACATTAAATTTTCATTATCATTCTACCATTTTATATCAATTACCAAACTGTCCCGTACGAGTAGGGATGACAATTCAGTCCGAATCCGACTCGATCCGAAGAAACTAATCCTATTCGAGTCCGAGGAAAAAGTCATTCGACTCCGACTTTATGATCCGAGTCCAAGTTAGAGATGGACCAGAGTTGGACCTTATTAAAAGTCCGACACTCCGACTCCGACCCTAAAGGAAATCCGAAAACTCTAGACGTGACTAATCAAGCTTTCTGTCACACTAATTGTAATTTTGGATGTTGAAAAACTACTTGGTACTTTTTTTTAGATTAATCAATCAGAATACGACAAATCAGATCAAGAGAAATAAAACACGTCAATTCAAAATACAAGTAAATTTTGTTTAATTGTAGTAGTAGGACTAATTCTGTTGTTAAACTTGAATTCCAAGTACATATTTTTTAAAACAGTTAAACTGTATTTGAACAAATATATTTTGTTAATTTTGTATGTTTTAAGATCATTAGTACAATATTACAACGATACTGTTTGATAATAATTCAACTCCATCTAATTCCGTTGGAGGTCTGAGAGTCCGTAGGGGCAAACTTGGAGTATGCATAACGAGTCCGAGTGGAGTGTTGAACATTTAGTGTCTAATAATCCTGCGTTTACAATCACTAAGTACTACTAAAGTAGTGGGACAATATGTATTAATATATAGGACCAAAATATATTTAAAAGATAGGACAAAACGAGAAAAGGGAAAACCAAGTCAGCCTGAAAAGTCGACTCAACGATCCCTTTTTTGGAGCTAAAGCCGACTCGGCTTCAGCTTCCAGAAAAGTTGGATTTTGTCTAGAAGGAAATGCCGAGTCGGCGATCCTTGGGTAAGGCCAGATCGCCGATTCGGCGATTTGTGCTGGAAGTGACCGTCGGTCATCTTCCCGTTTTCTTGAAGTTAATGCCTTGGATTCTCTCACTAATTCTCTTGAATTATGAGGTTACAAAGAGTATCATTCTCAATAATGCTCATGAATGTCTTGATTTATTCACATAGAGTTACATGATCATCAATATGATCATTAAGGTGATTTATTTGGGTCATGACTCTCTTCTATGTTCTTGTAGTATAAATAGAGGTCTTTGGTGATGAGTTGGTACACCCAATTTTCTGAACTCTCCTTCTTGTTTTCTTTCATTTGCTTGTGTTTCTTCAAGAGAGTAATTAACTCTTGTTCAAGCTTTCCATTTCATATAATTGCCAAACACAAAGTTGTTAAGTGATATACCCTAAGTACTAAGGGTATATTGTGTTGTTTGTATCTCGTTGTGAATTTCCATTTATCAACCCAATTACCTTTGTGGGGGAAATATCACAAAAGGAAAGTGAGCACACGCCTAAAACAAGTATCAAGTTTCCGGGTAACGTTTGTTGTTACAAACTTATCTTCAAGTCAATTTAGCATTGTTATTGTATTTTCTTTTTGTCATCAACAAAGGGGTTATATAAATTCCCAATTGTAATTTGTATATATATTATATATTCCTAATAATCTTTTGTGATACTCTTCCAGATGTCAACCATGAAAGACTTTACCTCTAACTTTGCTAAGTTAGAAAAATTTGTTGGTGTCGACTTACGACGTTGGCAAAAGAAGATGCTCTTCCTCCTCACTACCTTGAACATGGCTTATGTGATAAGTTCACCTAAGCCGGAGGCCCCTAAACCGGAGGAACCGGAGAATGAAATCCTTGAGCAAAATAGGAAGCGAAGTAAGTGAGATAATGATGATTTCATTTGCCGGGGTCACATTCTCAATGGAATGCAAGACTCAATGGAAAATGAAAAGAGACGTTAGAGTATTTGCTGCGGGTTTAACTTAGAACCACAACATATATTGGTTCTAATAATTAATTGTTTTTTTTTATTTGCCCTAAACATTATTTGCTGCGGGTGTAACTTAGAACCGCAGCATATGATGGTTCTAATAATTAATTGTTTTTTTTTTTATTTGCCCTAAACATTATTTGCTGCGGGTGTAACTAAGAACCGCAGCATATGATGGTTCTAATAATTAATTGTTTTTTTTTATTTGCCCTAAACTTATTTGTTGCGGGTTTACCTAAGAACCGCAGCATATGATGGTTCTAATAATTAATTGTTTTTTTTATTTGCCCTAAACTTATTTGCTGCGGTTTTAAGTGTTAACCGCAGCCTTTATATTTTTGTTTTAATTATCTGCTGCGTATTATTAAAACCGCAGCAGATGTTGCGCAGCAAATGCAATTTTTTCCACTAGTGCACACTAGTGGAAAAAAGCTTATTGGTTGCGGGCTTTTAAGGGGTATTGGCTACGGTTTTGTCTCGCAGCCCTTGGAGTAGCAGCAAATAAGATAAAGTTGTTGGCTATGTCCGCAGCCAATACCCCATTTTCAAGAAAAAAAATTTCGTTTTATACTTGGGAAGCAAGAACAAGAGAAAATTAAGAACATCATGAAATAATCAAAATCTGAAATATCAAACAACCAAATCAAGATCTAACAAAATGAAGAACATCAAAAAATGAAGAACAACCAAATGGGACTAACAAAATCAAGATCTAACAAAATAATCCATTAAAAAAACCGCAGATCTAAAATAAAAAACATCAAAAACTAAAATAAAGAACGAAAATACAAAGATCGAAAACTAAAATAAAGAACATCAAAAAATTACAATCTAAAATTAAAATAACCCAACATTTATGAACGAAAATACAAAGAACAAAAAAAACTTAAAAAAACAATAAAAATTTACAACACTTAATTAGAACAAAAAAACTAAAACAAAATAAAAAACGAAATTACATCACTTAATTAGATTTGGACAGACGAAAATCTTCACCAAAATCTTCAAGATCTGGTGGGCTTTATCTTCAAAAAAACGAAGGAAGGCGAAAACAGACGAAAATGGAGATTAGGCTTCATCTTCACCAAAATCTTCAAGGTATTTTTATGGGTTTAAGGAAGAAGGAATTTAAGAGAGAGAAGAAGGAGGAAGGAAGAAGCTAAGGAAGAAAGACAAGAGAAAACGGCTGTGAAGGAGAAATGAAGGAGCCCTTGAGTTTATGCCAAAGATTTAGGGTTTCACTAAGGAGAAATGGAGAAATGAAGGAAAAATATATGCAGGCGCCGTTTTTGTAGGGAAATTAGGTTTATGTTATTGGGTTGGGCTTCAATGGCTGCGGACCATAAAAAAAAACCGCAGCCCTTGAGTTTTTTCCATTTATTTGATGCGGTCACCTATTAAAACCGCAGCCTATTCTAATTTTTTTAAAAAAATTTATACATTAGCTGCGTATAGACTAAAACCGCAGCCTATGTCTCGCAGCCAATGACGTTTTTTCCACTAGTGCCAATAGCATGAATCTGCTAAGGCGTTATGGGACGCTTTGGAGAACAAATACATGGCGGAGGATGCTAGCTCCAAAAAGTTTCTTGCAAGTAATTTTAATTCTTATAAGATGGTAGATGATCGCCCTATAATTGATCAATTTCATGAATTACAAAGAATGCATGCCAACCTTAAATTACATAAAATTGAATATATGAAGTTTTTCTTGTTTCAAGAATTATAGACAAGTTGTCTCCCTCATGGAGGGATATTAGACATGCTTTAAAGCATAAAAGAGCGGATATTACACTCTCCGATCTTGGGCAACATATTATTGTTGAGTCTAGCATACGGGTTCATGAGAATCAGAAGGATGAGAATCCTAATGTCGGAAGCATTAACATGGTTGCGGAAGGGAAACCATCCCGTTCCGAAGATAAGAGGAAGAGAAATGATTCTTCAAAGGGGAAGACCATTATTCTTAATACCGAAAAGGTATGTTGGGAATGTGGTAAGCCCGGGCATCGAAGGAAAAATTGCTTTGTTCTCAAGAACAAGCAAAAGAAGGCAAAGGGGAGTGGTCAAGCTTCTACAAGCAAAGGACCATCCACTCAAGGTAATCTTGCAATTTTGAATGAAAATTCTTCTATGAATGTTTCTTGAATGAATACTAATCTTAGTGCTATGCAGGATGATTCTTTGTCTTGGTGGATTGATTTGGGCGCATCGAGACATGTATGCAATTCTACAAAATGGTTCAAATCATTTCACAAGGTAGTTGATGAGTATTGGGGAACTAAATAACTCAATACAAATTACAACTTGGGAATTTGTATAAACCCCTTTGTGTGATGACAAATAAAAAATTACAAGATGATAAAAGCAATAAACTTATCGAAGATATTTGTGTAACGATCACCGTTACCCGGAAACTTGATACGAGTTGAAGGCGTGTACTCACTATCCTTTTGTGATATTTCCCCCACAAAGGTACTTGGGTTGTTGTTTGGAAATTCACAACGAGATACAATCAACACAACACAACCTTAGTACTTAGGTTGTATTTCGTAATAACAAAGTGTTTAAGAAATTATAAGCAATGGAATGCACAAACAAAAGTTAATTACTCTTTTGTATGCACTAGACAAATAAGAGAGTATAGAAGAGAAGAATTCAGATTTTTGTGTATCTCGAACTCATCCCCCAAGGCACCTATTTATACTCAAAGAGTATATGGAGGAGCCTCCTCATAATCACCACCCATAATGATCATATTGATGATCATGGGTATCAATGCAATTGAATGACATTATTCTTAGTCATTCATGAGCATTATAATCTCAGAATTAAGGCATAATCAAGAGAATCCAAGGCATTAATCACATAGAAAACGGGAAGAAAAGCAACGGCACTATTTTGCCTAGACCGTCGAGTCGGCGGTCCCTCCAAAGGACCCATCGCCGACTCGGCTTTTGCCTACTGACCAAAATGGTTTTTCCAGTAGCCAAAAGCCGACTCGGCTGTGGCTACACAAGGGGGATCGCCGAGTCGGCTTTTGGCCACTGCCTTGATCCCCCTTTTTCCCTTGTTTCCTTTGTTTAAGAAATAACTTCAATGCCTTTTGGACCTCGTATATTAATACGAATTGTCCCACTACTTCTAGTAGCTTTATTGACGTATATGGACTAGTAAATTAATACGAATTGTCCCACTACCTTAGTAGTACTTGGTGATTAAATATTCAGGATTATTATGTTATTATACACTAAATGTTTAACAATGAGGAGCATCTCTTCATGGGAAACAATACACCTATCATGGTCCAAGGCAAAGGACAAATTGAGCTATTGTTCACTTCGGGAAATCTCTTAGTCTTAAGGGATGTGTATTTTGCACCCGAAATTAGTAGAAATCTTGTCTCAGGTCCTATTTTGAATCGATTGGGCTACAAATTAGTATTTGAAGCCGATAGGTGTATAATCTCGAAAAATAACTTGTTTATAGGTCGTGTTTTTCTATGTAATAGCTTATTTAAACTGTCTTTGGATTTGAATAAGAATTTTATTTGTAATATTTCAAATATGAATGATAAAGATGATTTGTATTATTTGTGGCATGTTAGACTAAAACATGTAAATTTTGATAAAATTTCTTTTATGTCAAAACAGGATTTGATTCCTATGTGTGTTAAATTGTCTAAAAATTGCAAAACGTGCATGTTAAATAAGATCACTAGAACACCTTTAAAGTGTTGAACTGAAATCCGAAATTTTGGAATTAATTCATAGTGATCTTTGTGACTTTCATAGTACACCATCATTGGGAAATAAAAACTATGTAATAACTTCTATAGATGATTTTTCCAAGTTTTGTTATGTTTGCCTTTCACATACAAAAGATGAGGCTCTTGATCACTTTAATGTTTACAATGAAGTAGAAATACAAATTGGTAGTAAACTTAAAAGATTAAGAACCGATAAAGGGGGTTAATATTATGATCCAAACTATTTTAATTCAATGGGCATTATACATGAAACAACCGCCGGATACGCACCACAATCAAAACCGTACTTTACAAGAGATGGTTAATTCTATGTTATCCTACTCGGGCTTGAGGGATGGATTTTGGGGTGAAGCAATGTTGACGGCTTGACACATTCTTAACCGAGTTCCAATGAGAACAAATAAGGAGACTCCTTATGAGCTTTGGTACAAAAAGAAACCAAACTTAAGCTATCTTAAGGTTTGGGGTTGTAGGGCCATTGTAAGATTGCCCGATAACAAAAGAAAAAAACTTGGTGAACGAGGGATTGAGTGCATCTTTATAGGTTATGCTATTCATAGCAAAACTTAAAGGTTCTATGTTGTAGAACAAAATGACTATATGTCGATTCATTCGATAATAGAGTCAAGAGATGCAATTTTTGATGAGAATAGATTTTCATCATTGAGTAGACAAAGAAATCAACAGGGTTCACCTCTAGAAGTTGATGAAAATCAATAGCTAGATGAACAAGAATTAGTTGATCCTATTCCCAAAAGGAGTAAGAGACAACGGAAAGCTAAAAGCTTTGGCCCGGACTTCCAAGTATACTTGGTTGAAGGTATTAGAAATGAAGTATCTTGTAGTGTTCCATATTTATTTAATGTGGAAGGTGACCCATTGACCTATAGTGATGCTATGGCATCACATGATAGCACCTTTTGGAAAGAAGCTATTGATGATGAGATGCAATCCATCATGGGCAATAACACTTGGGTGTTAGTGGATCTTCCTCCTACTTGTAAACAAATAGGTTGCAAGTGGATTTTTCGAAAGAAAATGAAAATTGATGGTACTATTGACAAGTTCAAGGCCCATTTAGTGGCACAAGGCTTTAGACAAAAGCTTAGTATCGATCATTTTGATACATATGCACCGGTTGCAAGAATAACCATTATTCGGTTATAGGTAGCTTTAGCTACGTTCTATCATCTAGAAATACATCAAATGGATGTTAAAACCGCATCTCTATATGGGGAATTAGATGAATAAGTTTACATGAAACAACCCGAAGGGTTTGTTTTGAAAGGACAAGAGCAAAAGGTATGCAAACTTGTTAAGTCCTTATATGGGCTCAAACAAGCACCTAAGCAATGACATCAATATTTTCATGAAACAATTTTTGTAACAGAAGCGACAATCTCGTTACATAATTAATGTTTAATAATAATGTTTATGCAAAAAAAAAAAAATATTGCGGAAGTCTTAAAATGCTGAACTGTTAAAAACTTTAAATCATAAAAACTAAAACTATTTAAAATAAAAGTAAAATATTACATCCGATAAGAAACATTGTTTGCTAACAATTAAAAAAAAATGTAAAAGTACATCCACATCAAGTCATCAATAAAGACACAAAAAACAGCTAAGTTCTCGATAAATAATAATTGTTGCGGCCTGGATCGGAACCTGAAACTAAATCCTGCAAAATGCTGCCATCCATGATACGGATGACAGCCGATTGAATCGGTCAGCGGTAACGCCGAGCATAACATCCTATCCAACTCAAAATATAAAAATTATACACTACATTTACAAAATAATAATTTAAGTACGAATTTCAAATTAATTGACACCATTGTATACTTTTATTATATATTCTTTTACTGTTCCATACTTTTTAGTCATTAAGATACCATTCTAAATCCTGACAGAAGTACGTTACTGCCATTTATACAATTTGGTAATCTTAACACTCAAGTAAATTCATTTGGTTAATACTCATAACCGTACCATGATTCATAGGCCACTAATCAAGTTCATCACTAATCAACAAACACAACAATATGACACCTGATATATGTAAGGGTCTGGTTAGGTGAGGGCCGTAGCCCTAAACCCTAACTGTGGTGGGAGTCGTCACTCCTCCAATACAATGTTTATGCTCGAGCTCCACAGGATAGGTAGCGAACCCCCTGTCTTACACCGCATTTTACGTGCCGGCCAACACGGACGTCGGGATTTTACATGCCGGTCCATGGTTCGACATTACCTTACTATCAGGGTCATTCAATCAATACTCATTCACACAGGTACATTACATTTTTATTACTACAAGTCGACTTCGAATTTGACTTTGACCATCCTAGGTGGTAATTTCATTTATTTAATATAATTCTTATTAATAACATTAATTTTTACTTTTATATCTTTATATGTTCATTACATAATTTTTTTACACACTAAACTTTATTTTAATAGCTCATAAAATTCACACTAATAACTTAATATTCTATTAATAGTCTCCAAATAAGTATTTTCCACAAGTAGCTACTAATTATCTATTTCTCTTGAAATAAGTTCCCAAAATCAACATTTTCATCCTTAAAACAAATAAAACTTTTGTTTTCTTCACCAAATCAAATATTCTAATTAAAATTCAAGTTAAAATTTGCATCCTTTGGATAAGTTTCCAAAATTCAACAAGCTTACAAAAAAATTATTTTTTTTTCAAGTTTAGAAAAACAAGTAAACTTATTAGATTTGCAAAAATCAACATTCTAGTTATAAAACAAATAGAGCTTATAATATCACAAAAATCAATATTTCAGACATAATTTAAGAGGCATGTTTACAAAAAAAATAGCTTAACATCTTTTATATAAATTTTGGTCAAATAGTTAGCAAATAAAATATTTTGTACTGAATAGTGATTAAAAGTTACTATTATTATGAAATCTCATATATATTCAAGAAAAACACTTCAATATTTAATAACTTATAAAAATTTCTAAACCATATCTTTTTAAATAATTATTTTATTATTATCACAAAAATTGGTTTAATAATTTAAAATAGTAAATCAAACTCAACATTTTTTTTTATGATATTGGTCGAATGACCTATGAGTGTTTGGGACCCTTTTCACATAAAAAGAACGACTTAATTTAATTTATCATACTAAATCTTAGATTAACATAACGACTTACAAAAATAAAAACTTTACGTAATAACTTAGAAATTTAACCTTGAGGATAAACTTAAATCTCAAAAATAACGTATAATAACAATATTATTAATATAACCATACTTAATAAAAAAAAAGTTCATGACCTTACTATCTTATAAACTAATTTGAAGGCTAACATAAACGTATTAATAAAGTTCTAAAAAAAAAAAATCCTAAAATATAATAACATTCCTAATGTAACATATAACTCATAAACATACTAGCACTAGTTTATAATAACATGAATCATACTTATAAGTATCACTAGAATATAATTTTGCACCCAACATCCTAAACTTGTTTAAAGATTATAAAATTAACACACTAAATATGTTTTTAGCATACACATACTTAATATAATCTTGATCATAGTTTTATTAAACTAACTTCTTACTAAAACGTATCAACATATTTCATACTTTGCATATTATAAAGTAAATATAATGTAAAATTTCACAAAAAGAGTAGGGTAAGAAGTTATACCATACTAACACCAAGGATTAGTACTAAGTACTAATTAGGAAAATAATAAGATATAAGACCCTTCAAGATAGATAATAATTTTCCAAATATAATTAGTCCAAAATCCCAAAATAATGATGATCTTCTAAATTCCCAAAATAAATAGATCCAAAACTCCAAAAATAATGATACATTAGGTACCCAAAGTAATAACCCAATAATACTCCAAAATGATGATGATTTAAGCTAAATAAAGAGTGTTCTAAGATCCATTTTCTTGAATTCTTTCAACTAATAATAAAAGTATTAAGGTAGTAGTATTAATGTAGTGAAAATATAAGAAAGAATGTTAGAAACATTTGATGAATTGTGATCTTATGGCTAAGGGGGTATTTATAATGGGTTTTGGGCAATTTTGTAGTTCATTGGATTGTATGAAAAATAGTGTTAAGAGTATAGAATATGGTTAACTTGTGTAAGAGATTTTGAGTGTGTAAGTGAAGGTGTAAGTTTGGAGTGTAGAAAAAGATTAACTTGTGTAAGAAAATAGTGATGACTTGTGTAAGTAATGAATATAATGGGTTAAATAGAAAGGATTTTGGTTCATCAAATTTTGTCTTAGTATGAACAAGTGAATATGCTTTAAAATGGGTAAGTTTGATCATGAAAAATATGATAGTATACTTAGAAATTTTGGATTAAAACTATACTTAAAGTTAATAATAAAAATACAACTCATTTTTAGGTATAAATTAATTAAATCAAAGTTATAAGGTTAAAATAATATGTAGTAATGTTAGTTTAAGGAAGAAAACTTAAAACGTAACATTTTACAAAATCGTAAATATAATAATAAAATTTTACTTTTCGTCTATAAAATATTAAAATAATATTTTAGTGTTAATAAAAAATAATTTTTAACCAAATAATATTTTAAAGTTTAATATTTGAAAGAAATTACAAAATCGGAAAATAAGATTTAGGAATTAAAGATGGTTTGAAATGAATAACCAAAGGATTAGGAATTTGAATTGAAAATTCGAAATAATTAATCGTAAGATTAAGATTAAGAATTTTGAGACTGTTACAACTCTTCCCCCCTTAAGATAGTTTCGTCCCGAAACTAGCTAGCTAGGACTTACCGAAAAGGTTAAGGTATTGCTCTCTCAAGTCTGCTTCCTACTCCCTAGTAGCTTCCTCGACTATGTGGTTTGACCACAAAACCTTGACCAACGAAATCCTAGAGTTCCTCAATTCTTTGACTTGGGTATTCAAAATTCTGATATATCTCTCCTCATAGGCTAAGGACTCATCGATTTGAAGGGGTTGAGGGGTTAGTACATGTGATGGATCATGAACATACTTCCTCAACTGTGAAACATGAAACACATTATGAACGTTTACGAAACGCAAAGGTACAGACAACCCATAAGCAACTTATATAACTCTTCTCAAAATTTCAAAAGGTCTAATAAATTCCAGACTTAACTTTTCCTCTTTCTCTTAACTCAAATGCATTAGTCTCATTTTCCTCATCTCTATGTTGGATTAATTCCATAATCTTTGGATCCTCAAGTTGTGCCTCATGATATGATCAAACAAAGTTTGTTTGTATGGTCATTGCTCCCAAATATCGTCTAACCTCATATTGGCTACAAATCTCTAATCCCAAATTCTTCATTTCAAGGTAAAGCTCCCAAGGTACAAATTCAACACTCTCGGTCTCCTCCTCAAAACATAAGCCAACTTGTTCGCCTTCCTAGGGTGGTATAAAAGACATAATCCTAATAACATCAAGCCATCGCCTTTAGTGCATGTTAAAATACTTTTGGTTGAAGACATACCTCAAGTTTTGACTATCGCTGTAGATCTTACACGGTAACTCATACAAAACAAGTTCAATACCGTGCACAGGGTAATTCACCTCATGTGGTCTCAAATACATCAATGGATAAGTTATGACCTCTACCTCTTGCATAAGTGCACAACCCAAACCTTTAAATGATGCATCACGATAAACCTTGAATGGTTTGCTACAATCATGCATTATCAATACATGAGAGGTAGTAAATCTCTTATTTAATACCTCAAAAGCAACCGTGTACCTCTCACTCTATTAAATTCGAATCCCTTTTCTTCAACAACTCAAACAGGGACGAGCAACATTAGAGAAATTCTCAAGATATTTCCTATAGTAACCAGCTAAACCCAAAAAGCTTTGAACTCCAATTACATTCCTCAGAATTAAAAATTTGATATCGTCTTAGTCTTTTCTGGATCCACAGAAATTTCATCCTTAGACATACAATATAACCTAGAAAAACTATTTCCTCAAGTAAAGACTCTCACTCAATAAATTCCCTAAACATTTTTTTTTTTCTCAAAATTTTAAAATAATCCTGAAATGCTCCTCATGTTTATTTATGTTTCTCGAATGTACCAAAATTTCATAAATAAATAGATATAAACTTACCCAAATAAGGACGAACATATCTCTACATCAAATCCATAAATGTTGTTGGCGTATTTGTCACCTAAAATGGCATCACTAACACTCATAATGTCCATAACTGGTCTGGAACATAGTCTTAGAATTATACTTCTCGGCTACCCTTAAATGATGATACATAGACCTCAAAATAAATCTTAGAAAACTCTTGAGTGCATAGCTTCTAACTAATTGAAAAGATCATCTATTCTAGACAAAGGCTTATGGTTCTTGATGATAATCTTATTCATCTCCCTGTAGTCAATGCACAACCTCAATGCACCATCTTTTTTTTTTTTTTTTAACAAATAAAACAGGGCTACCCAATCCAACACATTAGGACGAATAAAACTTCTTTTTTTTTGTTTTTTTTTTTTCCAGTATGTCATCCCACTAGCTACTTCTTTAATTTGGTTAACTCAACTACGGTAAAACGACACAAAGTCTTGGACATAGGTATAGCATTAGAAATTAGATCAATATGGAAATCAACGGCTCTTCTTAGGGGTAAATCAAGTAAATCCTTTAGATAAACATTAGGGTATTCACAAACAATCAGGGTTTCCTCAAGACTCAAATTGGTTTTCTCCTTACTACTGGAAATAAAACACATGCATGTCCCTTATATCTATACTTTATTATCTCATTGACTTGAACGGTATAAATGGTTTGAACAGGGGACACATATTTGTTCATAAACAAGCGCTCTCCTCCTTGAGTCTTAACCCAAACAATCTTCTTCTTTAAAAAAATCTCATGATGTCGTCTCTACAAATCCATACCAAAAATAATATCATAAGTACCAAATTCAAATACTATCAAGTCGAAAGTAGATGATGATCTAAAATCTTAAGAGAGAATTAGGAAATATACAGTCACATAGAAATGGTGAACCATTAGGTAAACAAATTTGAGGATTGAATTTCTGAGGTTTTAAAGACAGATGATTTGTGCAGAAAAAAGGTAGAGATTAAAGATCGGTCGACTTTGAGATCAAAAAGAATATGATTGGAAAATGTTTCTACCAGAAAATGATCAGAAATAACTTTTACCTTCAAACTCTGCATTCACGTCAACAGTTATTCCAACTCTCAAATCTTAGACTCGTGAGTAACGGAATATTATTACCTCTCTTGTCATCTCAAATGAAATTTAAACATGTGATCTATATTACGTTAACATAATCATAACATGTAATCTACACATGGTCACACAAGCACATAAAAAATTGAAAAAAAAAAAACTATTTGAAAATCATTTGAAAAAGAAAATCTTTTTTTTTTAAAGTTGGCTATCGAGAACATTCTTTTACATGGAACCGAAGTTCCATGATTCGAGAAACTTTAGCTCTGATACCACGTGTAACAGAAGCGACAATCTCGTTACATAATTAATGTTTAATAATAATGTTTATGCAAAAAAAAAAAATATTGCGGAAGTCTTAAAATACTGAACTGTTAAAAACTTTAAATCATAAAAACTAAAACTATTTAAAATAAAAGTAAAATATTACATCCGATAAGAAACATTGTTTGCTAACAATTAAAAAAAATGTAAAAGTACATCCACATCAAGTCATCAATAAAGACACAAAAAACAGCTAAGTTCTCGATAAATAATAATTGTTGCGGCCTGGATCGGAACCTGAAACTAAATCCTGCAAAATGCTGCCATCCATGATACGGATGACAGCCGATTGAATCGGTCAGCGGTAACGCCGAGCATAACATCCTATCCAACTCAAAATATAAAAATTATACACTACATTTACAAAATAATAATTTAAGTACGAATTTCAAATTAATTGACACCATTGTATACTTTTATTATATATTCTTTTACTGTTCCATACTTTTTAGTCATTAAGATACCATTCTAAATCCTGACAGAAGTACGTTACTGCCATTTATACAATTTGGTAATCTTAACACTCAAGTAAATTCATTTGGTTAATACTCATAACCGTACCATGATTCATAGGCCACTAATCAAGTTCATCACTAATCAACAAACACAACAATATGACACCTGATATATGTAAGGGTCTGGTTAGGTGAGGGCCGTAGCCCTAAACCCTAACTGTGGTGGGAGTCGTCACTCCTCCAATACAATGTTTATGCTCGAGCTCCACAGGATAGGTAGCGAACCCCCTGTCTTACACCGCATTTTACGTGCCGGCCAACACGGACGCCGGGATTTTACATGCCGGTCCATGGTTCGACATTACCTTACTATCAGGGTCATTCAATCAATACTCATTCACACAGGTACATTACATTTTTATTACTACAAGTCGACTTCGAATTTGACTTTGACCATCCTAGGTGGTAATTTCATTTATTTAATATAATTCTTATTAATAACATTAATTTTTACTTTTATATCTTTATATGTTCATTACATAATTTTTTTACACACTAAACTTTATTTTAATAGCTCATAAAATTCACACTAATAACTTAATATTCTATTAATAGTCTCCAAATAAGTATTTTCCACAAGTAGCTACTAATTATCTATTTCTCTTGAAATAAGTTCCCAAAATCAACATTTTCATCCTTAAAACGAATAAAACTTTTGTTTTCTTCACCAAATCAAATATTCTAATTAAAATTCAAGTTAAAATTTGCATCCTTTGGATAAGTTTCCAAAATTCAACAAGCTTACAAAAAAATTATTTTTTTTTTCAAGTTTAGAAAAACAAGTAAACTTATTAGATTTGCAAAAATCAACATTCTAGTTATAAAACAAATAGAGCTTATAATATCACAAAAATCAATATTTCAGACATAATTTAAGAGGCATGTTTACAAAAAAAATAGCTTAACATCTTTTATATAAATTTTGGTCAAATAGTTAGCAAATAAAATATTTTGTACTGAATAGTGATTAAAAGTTACTATTATTATGAAATCTCATATATATTCAAGAAAAACACTTCAATATTCAATAACTTATAAAAATTTCTAAACCATATCTTTTTAAATAATTATTTTATTATTATCACAAAAATTGGTTTAATAATTTAAAATAGTAAATCAAACTCAACATTTTTTTTTATGATATTGGTCGAATGACCTATGAGTGTTTGGGACCCTTTTCACATAAAAAGAACGACTTAATTTAATTTATCATACTAAATCTTAGATTAACATAACGACTTACAAAAATAAAAACTTTACGTAATAACTTAGAAATTTAACCTTGAGGATAAACTTAAATCTCAAAAATAACGTATAATAACAATATTATTAATATAACCATACTTAATAAAAAAAAAGTTCATGACCTTACTATCTTATAAACTAATTTGAAGGCTAACATAAACGTATTAATAAAGTTCTAAAAAAAAAAATCCTAAAATATAATAACATTCCTAATGTAACATATAACTCATAAACATACTAGCACTAGTTTATAATAACATGAATCATACTTATAAGTATCACTAGAATATAATTTTGCACCCAACATCCTAAACTTGTTTAAAGATTATAAAATTAACACACTAAATATGTTTTTAGCATACACATACTTAATATAATCTTGATCATAGTTTTATTAAACTAACTTCTTACTAAAACGTATCAACATATTTCATACTTTGCATATTATAAAGTAAATATAATGTAAAATTTCACAAAAAGAGTAGGGTAAGAAGTTATACCATACTAACACCAAGGATTAGTACTAAGTACTAATTAGGAAAATAATAAGATATAAGACCCTTCAAGATAGATAATAATTTTCCAAATATAATTAGTCCAAAATCCCAAAATAATGATGATCTTCTAAATTCCCAAAATAAATAGATCCAAAACTCCAAAAATAATGATACATTAGGTACCCAAAGTAATAACCCAATAATACTCCAAAATGATGATGATTTAAGCTAAATAAAGAGTGTTCTAAGATCCATTTTCTTGAATTCTTTCAACTAATAATAAAAGTATTAAGGTAGTAGTATTAATGTAGTGAAAATATAAGAAAGAATGTTAGAAACATTTGATGAATTGTGATCTTATGGCTAAGGGGGTATTTATAATGGGTTTTGGGCAATTTTGTAGTTCATTGGATTGTATGAAAAATAGTGTTAAGAGTATAGAATATGGTTAACTTGTGTAAGAGATTTTGAGTGTGTAAGTGAAGGTGTAAGTTTGGAGTGTAGAAAAAGATTAACTTGTGTAAGAAAATAGTGATGACTTGTGTAAGTAATGAATATAATGGGTTAAATAGAAAGGATTTTGGTTCATCAAATTTTGTCTTAGTATGAACAAGTGAATATGCTTTAAAATGGGTAAGTTTGATCATGAAAAATATGATAGTATACTTAGAAATTTTGGATTAAAACTATACTTAATGTTAATAATAAAAATACAACTCATTTTTAGGTATAAATTAATTAAATCAAAGTTATAAGGTTAAAATAATATGTAGTAATGTTAGTTTAAGGAAGAAAACTTAAAACGTAACATTTTACAAAATCGTAAATATAATAATAAAATTTTACTTTTCGTCTATAAAATATTAAAATAATATTTTAGTGCTAATAAAAAATAATTTTAAACCAAATAATATTTTAAAGTTTAATATTTGAAAGAAATTACAAAATCGGAAAATAAGATTTAGGAATTAAAGATGGTTTGAAATGAATAACCAAAGGATTAGGAATTTGAATTGAAAATTCGAAATAATTAATCGTAAGATTAAGATTAAGAATTTTGAGACTGTTACAATTTTGTCCTTTGAATTCAAATTGAATCAAGCCGATAAGTGCGTTTATAGTAAATTTGATGACCATGGCAATGGAGTCATCATCTGTCTATATGTAGATGACATGCTCATCTTTGGTAATAGTTTAGTACAAATCCAAGAGACAAAAGAATTTTTATCTAGATCCTTCCAGATGAAGAATATGGGGCAGGCTGATGTGATCTTAGGTATTAAGATCATGAGACAAGGTAATCGTATTAAGTTAAGTCAAGCTCACTATATTGAGAAGATACTTAAACGATTTAGTATGCTTGATAAAGCACCGGTCTCTACTGCCATGGAACCTGGTATGAAATTTGCCAAACATACCGGTCACCAATTTCTCAATTGGTGTATTCAAAGGTCATAGGATCTTTGATGTATGCCATGACCTGTACTAGGCCAGACATAGCATTTGCGGTTGGTAAACTTAGTAGATTTACAAGCAACCCGGGTCCCCATCATTGGATGGCGATAAGAAGAGTATTAAGATACTTGCTACGTACCAAGGATTATGGTATTGCGTAGAGCGGTGAACCTCCTATTTTAGAAGATTATTCCGATGTTAGTTGGATCACTAACGGAGAGGATAACTCTTCTACGAGTGGTTGGGTGTTTGTTTCTGGGGGAGGTGCCATTTCATGGTCTTCTAAGAAACAAACATGCATAGCCGACTCTACGATGTCAGCTGAGTTTATAGCTCTTGCTTCTACATCTAGCGAAGCGGAGTGGTTGAGGAACCTCATGTTTCGATTCATGCAGATTGCATGTCGGCTTTGGGTAGAGCTTATAGTCAAGTGTATAATTGTAAGTCTCGTCATATTGCTCTTAGGCATAGCCTAGTGCAAGGACTTATTATTAACGGGGTCATAACTTTTGACTATGTGAACACCAAGTTCAATGTGGCGGATTTGTTTACGAAAGCCATGAGTAGAGATTCGATTGAACAAGCTTTAGTTGAAATCGGTTTATGTTAACAAAATCATTTGGAAAAGCCCAATTCACGCATGAGTAACATCGCGTCTGAATTCAATTGGTAAATCCCTCTTGATTTTGTAAAAGCAACAAGCTCAATGACCCACCGTTGCTTTGGACCGTGATGGACAAGGTAGTCGTCTTTGAAAGTTCTCAAGATCAAGGGTTGAATCTCTTGGTGTTATATCCAAATCACGGGGATATGTTTTATACGTATTGAGAACCTACGTATATGTATTAATAGTCGTCTTTGGACCGTTGATGCGTGAACTGTATTATGAGTTTTGGTAAATGAGAGGCTTATTATACCCAAAATGGGGGAGAATTGTTGAACATTTAGTGTCTAATAATCCTGCGTTTATAATCACCAAGTACTACTAAAGTAGTGGTACAATATGTATTAATATATAGGTCCAAAAAATATTTAAAAGATAGGACAAAACGAGAAAAGGGAAAACCAAGTCAGCCTGAAAAGCCGACTCGGCGATCCCCTTTTTGGAGCTAAAGTCGACTCAGCTTTAGCTTCTGGAAAAGTTGGATTTTGTTTAGAAGGAAATGACGAGTCGACGATCCTTGGGTAACGCCAGATCGCCGACTAGACGATTTGTGCTAGAAGTGACTGTTGGTCATCTTCCCGTTTTCTTGAAGTTAATGCCTCTGATTCCTTCACTAATTCTCTTGAATTTTGAGGTTACAAAAAGTATCATTCTCAATAATGCTCATGAATGTCTTGATTTATTGACATTGAATTACATGATCATCTATTTGGGCCATGACTCTCTTCTATGCTCTTGTAGTATAAATAGAGGTCTTTGGTGATGAGTTGGTACACCCGATTTTCTGAACTCTCCTTGTTTTCTCTCATTTGCTTGTGCTTCTTCAAGAGAGTAATTAACTCTTGTTCAAGCTTTCCATTTCTTATAATTTTCAAACACAAAGTTGTTAAGTGATAAACCCTAAGTACTAAGGGTATATTGTGTTGTTTGTTTTCTCGTTGTGAATTTCCATTTATCAACTTAATTACCTTTGTGGGGGGAAATATCGCAAAAGGAAAGTGAGCACACGCCTACAACAAATATCAAGTTTCCGGGTAACAGTTGTCGTTACAAACTTATCTTCAAGTCAATTTAGCATTGTTATTGTATTTTCTTTTTGTCATCAACAAAGGGGTTATGCAAATTCCCGATTGTAATTTGTATCTATATCACATATTCCTAATATGGAGGTGGGCAGAAAAAAAAATTCAACAAGTATGTATAATACAAGTTGAAGTATGTATAATCCAAATCAAGTCCAATTCATTGCCATCTCTACTTACAAGTAGGGGTGTTCAAAATTACCCGACCCGCCCGACCCGACCCGACTAACTGCCCACCCGCCTCATAAACGGCGGGTCAAAAAGTAAAAAAATTGGAAATTGCGGGCCGGGTACCCGACCCGCCTTAACCGGGTCGGGTCATGGGCCGATATAAATTGATCCGGGTACCCGTTAATTACCCGATTTTTCTGCTGTATCATTCAAAGGTTTATTTAATTAAAGCATATATTATTAAAATTTGACCAGTAAATTAATCAACTAACATTTCCAAGTTTTGTTGAATTCTTAAATGGATTTTTTGATTTGTTGTACTAATAATAACAATATCCTCGGGTTAAAGCGGTGGTACAACAAAATCCACATTGATATTAATAACAATATATTATTAAAATTCAGAAGACTTGCATATTAATATTCATGTGATTCTTTACATGAAACAAAATCCACATTTATCTTGATGTTTAGACTTTTTTACATGAAACAAAATCTTGCATATAATATGTAAGTCTTCTGCAGTGATATAGTACATAATGAGATGGATCGAGGCAGTAGCTAGACATGGAAATTGATATCGACATTATACATTGCTTTTGTTTTGAAAATTAGAATAATAATTTTAAAATCTTCAAGCTTTGATCAATACGAATTAGAAAATTCTACCTAAATATAGCCTAAAATTTGTCCGGAATTCGATCTTAAAAATTATAATTAAATATGAAAATAATAAAAAAAATAACCGGGTACCCGGTGTCCCGACCCGTTTTTAATGAACACCCCTACTTACAAGGATGAACAAAAATAAAGAAATCTAATGTTCCTCCAATTTCATTTTAAAAAACTAACGAGCAACAAACCTTATCTTGAAGACTAGTAGAACTGATAATATCCTTACTCTTAAGCTCTTCGTCTTCCCCTTCCAAAACCATCAAACACCATGAACAATCGCATACTCAACCAAACTTTCCCCAATTCAGCATCCCCAATTTTCCACTTCCGTAAACCCAAACCCTTTCTCTCTCCTAAATTTCCGTCCTCTTCCTCCAATTTCTATCTCTTTCGCTCTCTTCTGTTTCATCAAACTTCCATTATCAAGGTACTCTTCTTCTTTCTTTCCTTTCTAATAATCTTGTTTTTCATGATTGGTTTACTTGATAATTGAGTTCAAATGCAGGTTAATCGGGATATGAATACGAATAAAATTGTTAATTCGTTTGGAATTGAGTCCTATGATGATGATTTGGTAATTGAAGCTTCTCTTACTCGAATTCTTCCACCTGCGTTGACGTTGGACCATGGCATTGTAGCTTTGAAGGATGCATTGCAGGAATTTAAGCTTCAACCTCCTTCTTCTTCTAGTGGATTGATTAGATTTCAGGTACCTTACTACTGTTGTTTCTTCTGATTATAAGTTGCTCTACTATATAAATTAATAATTAAATTATGTGCACCTCTTATTTACATGAAGTTGTAACTGATATCTGTCTGACCCCAAAACCCTCGAAGACCGTAGCCATGCAATGGCATTTGGGTAATGTTGTAAATTAGTTGATTGCATGGACATTAGCTGAAAATATTGATGAACCATTCGAGTTGGAAGATTTTTATTGAATTCATGTTAGAGTCTCATTTTGGATGGTTTATCTTATATCGATGAATTAAGATAGTGTGTAATTTATAAATTATTAGAGCCCTTCCTTAATTTTTCCCATTACCATATGGTTTTGGGATATCTCCTTGGCTTATTAGGATATCTCCTTGGCTTATGAAGTTTTATGAAGTGTGTGCACCTCATATTTGCCTGATTATTTACTCGCATTCACAATAAGTCTAGCTAAACTTAACATCTCGTTCTCGGAGGCTTTTTTTTGGGTGCTAAGGTATAATAATTACCTTAGCCATCGAGTTATTTTCCATGTGATGAATTGCCTTTTTTCATGATCTTGGGAAACCAATATCTTTTTCTTGCTTTGTTTAAGCTAGAATTGTTTTGAATTGCAGGTAGCTGTGCCCCCTAGTGCAAATTCTTTGAACTGGTTCTGTTGTCAGCCTGAGTCAACTGGAGTATTTCCTCAGTTTTACATTTCCAAGCAATCAGATAATCCAACATCTGAGTCAGCTCTATAGCAAGACTCATGGGGTTTTTGGTATTGGCGCTGCAGTTTCTTTTCTACAGTCACCCTCTAAAACTGATGAGTGGAATTTATTTAGAAGGTACCTTCATTCATTTATCTTTTTTATGCATTGTGAGATTTTTATTGGGACTTCAGTAAACAATATAAGCATGCCTGTTTTGTCTTCTGAATTGTAATTGTACCACAGTTTTTAGCTGGTGGCATTGGGAACAAAGAAGTAACAATAATAATCCCTAGTAAAATGTCTTTTACACATTCTGTGTCAATTATTATAAAAGTAAGTTTATAGGTTGTTAGTTATTGCGTGGAAGAGATTACATACTTTTGGTTATGCTATAATGAAAAGGAATGAAGAACTTGTAGAGAAAAAATTTAATTTGATTTCAGTTTTAGAGCAAATAGCAACTGGTAGTTGATATAATGATGGGCTTATATTGAAAGATAACTAAAAAAACATTAATTTACTAAATCAAACTTACTCAAGTGAACTTATGAACTGTATCGAAACAATATAAAATGTAAGAAAATAAGTACTTATTGGTACTATTGCTTTAAAAAATTAAAGGTAAAACCTGATTTTCTATTTACGGAATCAATGACGGTTTTTTGACCTATCAAATAGTCCGATCATTTTCGGTCAAGGTTATTTTGGACTGGGTCTAAGTTAGGCAAAGTCATTTTCTGGTCAAATCAGTTTTGGTTTCAATATGTCTGGGTCAACCCAACGGCTTAAGGGTTTTCAAAAATATATTTTCTTATCACTAAAATGTTTTGATAAAAACATAATTTTTTTTTTTGGAAAAGTCTCAAACTTTAAGTTTTAAGATGCCTATTATGTTATGCTTCATCTTGGATTTTTGATTTTCACGATGGCATCAGTTTTTCATTTTTCAATTTTCATTTTTACAATTTATCATGGTTTTTACAACCTTGCATGAGTTGCATCAGTTCATGTTGTACTACCTCCATTTCTCTTTGTTTGTGTACGTTATTCTAGCTTATGAAGAAATGCAATATCAAATGCATTCATGCATATGTAAAGATCTGTGTGGGGTAGGGAGAGAAAAAATTGTGTAAGGGGGAGATATAATGCTGGAACCAATTTTTGTTATAATGGGGGGCTATGTAGGAAAGACAGTTGTGGCAAAGATGGACATTTAAGTTGATAAATAAAAAGAAACTGGCCCAAACAAAATGGTGGACAAACGAGTCATATGGTTTACAACCAATGTACACCAAAAATGCTCCACAACTCTTTTCAAGCTAGAAAAATTGTTATAATATTATGCAATGTCAAATATTCATTAATTTAATAGGGTACATATTAATTTCTTCACCAGTAAGTTAACACATTTCTTCTTTGACTAGAAACAAATGAACACGAGAACAACCTGGAGACATTTACAAGGTTTTCTTGTAAGAAAAAATAGTCCTTCATTATTCAGATGATATTCAGTGATCATTCTTTCTGTGCAAGGGTTGCCTATTACCTAGTCATTCACTGAGTTGGATAATGATGACTGTAATGGGAGTGATTCGATGCTATATTGATAAGCTCAAGGGGTTAAGCATATTGATTAGTGATATAAAATGTATAGAGTGACAAACAACACTACAACAGAAAAGATGCTAAAGCTTTAATCCCAAAATATGGGGTCAGTTACATCTTACATCATGAACAGAAAGAAATTAATAGATGAGATCCCTGGGAGCCAACGAGATTTTAAAAGGATGGAAGACATAAACAAAGCATCAAGATTTAACAAATGAATTTCAATTATGGACAGATTCTAAAGTATGATTTCGACCTTAGGACCTTACTATCTTACAAGATGTATTTCTTGATCGTGATTGAACTAGATAAGTGTTGGACTAGATGCATGTACCATTGACTCTATTTCCTCTATGAAAGGGTCATGAGCATTTAATAGTTTCACTACGCTAAATAACAACTTATGCGTACATAATAAGGTTAGTTTAAATAGGGCACACAAACAACTACTTTTAATTGAAGTTAAAATAATAATTAAAGGAGCTTAACATGATCCAAACTGCCCATTATTGATCTTAACTAGGTGATTCACATACCATTTTCCATTAAATACCTTTTTCTTGCCAACATAAAATACATGGTGCAATACATGAAGAATGAAAATTAAATAATTTCCTTAGATAACTACTATAATTCAACTATGACAGTAGCCTATCCTTTTGTAACTCAAATAACATGTCCCATATCACTCTTTCATTTTTTGAAACATTAATGCTGGTGTTCATTTTGCAGTACTAGCAAAAGTTTATAGTATTTTCAACTTCTCAGAAATCACTTCTGATAACATAATACTAAATTCTTTTGCAGATATCTCTTGGTCGATTCATTCGATATAACAGCTTATGGCTTCATTGATGTCCATTATGACGTTAAATCATCTTTAATGACGCATGAGAATGGTTCAATGTACTTTTTAGTTCCTCAGGTAACCTTGGATTCTATATGCGTCAAACATTATTTTTTGCATTCCAATTATTGGCATTAAGCCAATGTCATTGACTGGAATTGACAATCAATTAGTTGTCTTTCATATTTTTATGGGTTCTGTAATTCGTGAACTGCTATTAACTTAAGAAATCGTTTGCTAGATAGAGCTGAATGAATGTGAAGACTACTGCTTATTAGCTGGAACACTAGTCTGGAGTGAATCTTTGCTGTGTAATTTTGAGCAAGCCTTACATTCTTATGAGATATCGCTCTTTCAGGTGCATCTTAATTTCTGCGATTCTTTCTTCTAAGTTGCATTGCTATTTTCATTTTCAAAAATATCTTCGGCATATCTGAAAACAAAAGTTATTTGATTATAAGATTAAATTAATTCCAATTACTTTTGAGTATATAAAAAGATTACTTGTTCTTTTACTTAGCTTTGAATTCAATAACATTATACATTTATCTTTTAGAGCTTCTTTCAACTAGGGTCTAGGATTGTTTAAACCTAATTTTATTCTGAAGAACATCACATTAAACTTGTTTAAACAACCCCTTATTATTGATGATTCTGCATTGTGTGTGGTGCATACTTATTAGAGTTTAGGTATTTAATTGTTTATTCAACAGACATATTGGTTCTCTAAGTTTCATTCCATGACCCCTTAACAATGTTTAGTTCGTGAGTGAGCGGATTCACATGTGAAACTAGTATTTTCTAAGTATACGACGACATGTACCTTTTCATTTCATAATTCAAAGATGCATTTCCTATTTCATGAACTGAAAATATAAATACAAATGATACTAAATGATATTTGGACACTTTTTCTATAATCTTCTTAGATAATATATATCTTATTCCGTCATAGGAAATTTTGGTTAAACTAGGATAACTTAACTTAATTGATTGTACAATTATTCTAATAGTGTTTCCATCATAATTCATCATGCACAAGAGTGTTGGGAGAGTCCCATCTTATTCCATAATGTGGGAGGTATAGATTTTCTTTGTCAATATCGTTAATCCTCATTAGGGAAAAATTACTTATTATTGTATCATGCCTAACATGCTTGTTAGTACTAGCATATGTACTTAAAATAAATCTTTCATGTACGTTGAAGAACACTTTTTGAACCTTTTCACAATGTTAGGGTTGAAGCAATTAAAACTATTATGTCCATGCCTAAAAAATTACTTCTCTTTCAATCTCTTTATCGAACTTTCGAAATATTTCTACATTTTAAGATATGCAAGCTTCTAACTTTTATATTGCTTGATAGAGTGATAAATCCTTTCTACTTTTAATCATTGGACAATTTCCAAAGTGATGAAGTATTTGGATATCCCAATATCACTTTCTTCACACAGTCTTTTGGATATTTCAGGATAGAAGGGTCTTTTGAGAAGATGGTTGCATAAACGTTCATTTAAATATTTTGGAAGGTTTCCTTATAATATTGCATTTCTTGATGAAAAGGATTCATTAACATTCGAGTAGCGGATACACTTTTATTAGGTTTATAGATCATGTGATTCCTAAAAGGAAATAAGGAATGAAAACCACTTTTGTAAGTTCTAGGCTATTTGAAAACAATTCATAGTTAATAATTTGCCCTGTCTCATGAGGCCTTTATTTACTCAATGCTCATTATTGATCCCCGCAACAAAGACGTCTTGATAGGGTTCCAGTAACTCATCCTGGGATCACTAGATTCCTAAATGAAAATTATTTAGTTTTCACTTGACCAACTACTAAAAACTAATAGTGAGACTTTGAGTAGACATCAAGCAATATAGTCTTTGAATACAATCTAAGTTAATTTTTGTTGTGGGTTGGTTACCTACATCAAATGCCATTATGAACTTAAACTATTAAATGATGGTAGACAATCAAGATCACGACACAAAGAGGTAGGTTTTCGGGATCCAACAACACCATACTTGTAGGGCTCACTTAAGATGTCATTTGAAGGGACAATCAATCAATATAGATAGATAAGATGTCATTGGAGATTTGGAGTAGCTCTTTGTGGTGATTAGTGTGACTTAATGTCCTTAATCATGGTATAATATGTTGTGATTTAAGAAGGGGCAAAATAGTAACTTCAGACATATGGTATAAGACTCAAAAGGAAGAAGTCTCATTTTGAGACAGAAGCAAAAGCCAAGTCGGTTTTCCCCTTCGCCAAAGGGAAGCCGACTCGGCGGTGAAGGCTAAAAGTTTTTCTTGTTTTGTTTCTCGGCTTTCTTGATTAGTTTTAGGATTATATGTAAGTGTTTAGCCCCTATGCATTATAAATAGGGTTAAAAACATAGATTAGGATGATAGCTTTTATTTCCTCATTCTCTCTCTACATATTTAATTCTCTACTCTCTATTCTCCTCTTCCTCAATTGTAATCATCTTCAAGTGTACAGCTCCATTGGAGAACTTTTGAAAGAAGCAATAAGACATCTAGGCTAGGACAATGGACGTAGCCTAGTTAGGGGTGAACTACTTAATTCCTTGTGTTGTTTTGTTTGTGTACTTTATTTGCTCGTATTTGAGGTTCTTGGGTTGCACATATACAATTCTGTTTTGGGTGTTTGTGTAAGACGTGTTCTTGAGATTATACCTTTGATCATTGGGTGTGTTGTGTGTACTTTGTTCACTATCGAGTCTCTCTCTTAAGAACCCTAGATTACATTCAGCCAAAGTTCAGCACAAAAACATACCATCATCAAACATGAATTGGATATAGACGAATGAATAAATTTCTACGTTAGTTTCCTCTTTCAAATGGTCAAAGTAACATAAAGTCATGCACTCCATATTTCTTACACCTTTTTAGGCAATAAGCATGTTCAATCGCCATCACCAAATTCAACAAGCAAGTGAATTTCAAACATAGATGTCATTTAGCCAAAATATTCTGAATTTTCTTAGAAGTTCCAACTAGTTCAGCGTGAGGAAAGAGGTCTTTTGTGCTTCTATTTGCTGCTTAAATTTTATTAGATATGGAATTAGAATTAGAAACACAACTATGTGGGATAAATAATTTTAGTAAATTCACAATGTTGTGTTACAAAGCAATTATGAGGTTAAAGCTAGGTATGAAAATTTCCTAGAGGTTGACAGTCGGTGGTTTGGTGATTTGTAATAGCTTGTCTCTAGCTTTTTGTGTTTTGTGGGTCTGTCCTCTATTTAGGCATTTTCATATGTTCTTGTTGTGTTGCCTGATTGCCTCCCTGGTTTTCGACTGGCTTGTACGCCTTCTGTCCTTTATTGTTTGCCCCATTTGACGAACTCTCACAAAAAATGGTCAAAGTGGAAAAACTGTAAGGGATGCAATAGTAATGATTTTCTTTGTTTGGTGTTTAATCGACATATCTCATTTCCTAAGAAAAACATAACTTTAAATTGAAAACTAAAACGTAAAGTAAGATTGAGAACTATACTCAAAATTGCTTTTGATTGATTAACCAAGGATACTTGAAACTTGAAATTACAAAATACAGCTTACGGTGTTCAATGAGAATGTTTGTCAAGCACCAACAACAACTTTTCTTAAAACTAGCTAAAAACACCAACTTTGAAGCTATTAAGTGAACAACGCCTTATCTAAGAGACCGTATTTATAAGAGATAGCTCTCCAGGCCTAGGCCCAACATTTAAAAAAAGGAAAAACTTAAAAACTGACGCGCGTTTGACCCTATTTGGAGTAGGTGTTATAACCTATTAAAGTTGGTATTATAACCTATTGAAGTTGGTATTTAGAGTTAGTGTTATAACCCGTTAAAGTTCATATTATAACCTATTTGGAGATACCAACTTTAATAGGTTATAAAACCAACTCTAACAAGTTATAATACAAACTTCAATAGGTTATAACACCAACTTCAAATAGGATTACACAACGCGTGTTTTTCTGATAGTTGTTTTTCTAAGTAACATTGAAGCGGCCCATTTGAGACGTGTCTCTTATAAAGACGATAATTAAGATCTTCTATCCTTTAGGAGAGAGAACAGAGGCTTCATGGAACCCTTGAAACTAGCACCCAGAGCATATTCCCTTTCACTTAAGTGCTAATACAAGCACCCTGAGCGTATTCTCTCTATGTACACAGTATGGGGAAAAGTACTGGGATGAGAACTTGGGATGCTCGAATGAGAATTCAATCTAGAGCTCCTTGCATGCTAATGCTACTTTTCTGTGCCCTTGAGAAATTTATGAGCTAAATAAGTTTGTTCAAACGAAACTCCCTACATCAATTTGTGCAGTTATGAGCAGCATGTGTTCTTGAACAAGCACTGTAGGAATGTTGGACGCCTGCTGTAGATTTCTTGCTTTAAATTAACCATCGTTAAACCTTCATGCAAACCTAAGGGGCACTTCCATGAATCTATGAGAGCATTCATGTAACACCCCGGCCCAACGGACCACCAGTTACTACACATGGAGACTGTAGACTAGCCTCACAAACCAACACAAGTCTTTCCAGCGCACTTTGACCTCACTCGTGCGCACCCAGGAAAACTTCCCAGGAGGTCACCCATCCTAAGATTGCTCCACACCAAGCACGCTTAACTGTGGAGTTCTTAGCAAATGGGCTTCCATGAAAAGAAGATGCACCTTGTTGATATGAGTAGTCTATCAATCCCTTTTCAAGCTAAATCTGGGGTATCACAATTCACATGTAGCCAAAATCATCCCCAAAGTGGGTTGCATATTCATGTGCCCCCAACAAAAGACGAGGGAGGAAATAAGCAACAAAAGAAATAGGGGGAAACGTACATGAAAATGCTACACTAAAATGCACGAGGGAACCTATATGCAATCTAACTAAGCCTAGTGACAAAAATGTGCAAAAATGAGTGAAAGCGAGTTGAAATGGTTAGAAATAACTCAAAATAAACTCAAACGCTACTGTAAGAGTGAGATGATCTCACTCATTGATGATAACAGGTGTCGAAACTCGGAGGAGAGAGAGTGGAATAAACACATAGAATGCAAATTGCAGACATCTATTTGGAATGGAGTGTGTGTTCTCCTTTCCATTTTGTATTACCATGATCTTAATTTATTACTGATAGTGCATACTGATAATGTTCAGCTTTGTTTGTGTTTTATTTTTCAACACTGTTAAGACATTCTTTGTCGTTGGCTCATTACTTTATTTTAACATTTTACTTCTTTTGTTTCTTCTAGGCAATCAATCATATACCAGCTCCACTAGAGAACTGCCGTACAAACTTCATACATTCTACTGTGCAGAAGTTCAATGTGATTGAGGATGAAAAAATGGAAATGGTATGATTTCAGCTTGCTTGTAAGAGATTTTTTATGCAACTAAATAATTTGATTTTCTTGATATGCTTACTATCATGAGTTACTTTTTTGAAAGGTTTACGTGGAAGCCTCAATGTTAGGAAGTTGCAATAGCGCAGCTAGTATTGTGGAAATGGTATCTTCTTCTTCCTGGTAATGTTTTTGCATGGTACTGCATCATACTAAGCTTATTTCTTTTTCTTATTAATTGGATTCTCAAAAGTTTTTGATTTTAAGCTTTTTAACTTGATTCACATTTGATGCAGAAAAGTATATCTTCTTCACGTCAATTTTGCATAAGACTTTCCCACGAAAGTGCGGTTTCTAAAAATATGGTATATTACTATTATTTTTCAGTTAATATAATGTTCTTTCTTTGTTAAGTTTTAATGCATGATCTCAAATAGTGAGAATTATATCTCATAAACTCTATATGGGCATCCACGTCTGGGAAGAACCATCCTAGATCTTACTGAAACGACTTGATCAAACTTTGCTGTTTTGCTAAAAATAACATGTGCATGTTTTTTGACTATGCCTATTAGTTTTCTTATTCTTCATTATAGACAATTTGGTGAGCAGATATAGTAAAGGTTGAAAATTCTTGTGAAATTGATTTTACTCCAAGAAGTTGCTAAATTGAAGTTATAAGGTGTACGTCCCCTTCCTGTTTTGACTAATTATATGTACAATATCTTGATGTCTCACGTATTGGACCTATCTTTCCTTTTATATGGTTTTTTTTATATGAATATAAAATATTTCAACATTGCAACTTTCCCCTTTTCTAAAAATTTATGTTGCTTTTTCTCTTATTAGTCTTCCATGACGATCACTTCTTCGAATGTCAAATATTTTTCTATCCTCAATTTAGTAAATTTTGATTCCGTGGTTGCAAGAAGAGGATATTATTCTTCTCTTAAATGAAAAAAGACTTCTCACAAATTAAGGACAACAAATCTGTGTAAATAACTCATATGTGTCTTGTCATGATAAATTATGAAAAAGATGAGACTAAGACACAAAGCTGAATGTACCCCTAAGGATTATGGGAAAGTTGAAACAAATCAAAATTTGACTTGTAATAGTAAACGGAAACTGCCTTAAGTTCCTAACTAGATACCGATTCGGGAATTATATGTAATGGATTTCATCTTTCCATGGGCTAGAATATTCGAAACTGATAAAAGTACTTTGAATTCGTGCGATTAAACATTTAATTTTATTTTGTTTGAATCTGGTGGATAGAAGGCAAATTTTACTTTGTCCAGCTAGAAATGGTCTTCTTTTTGCCATTTTGAGGTTGTCTGGATCCGAATCCTAATTAAGATTGCATAATGGTGGAAAGCATTCAAATTTAGCGATGGAATTTTATGATCTTGCCCACCTATTAGTTTGTGTCTGTCATAACTATCAGTTTCAATTACAAAACGTCAATGTTTTGATGCTGCATTTAGACATTTTCGACAATCGACTTTATATCCTTTAAAACCACTTTGTTTTTACAAAGGTAAGGTTGCGACCATTGCGTACATCTACCCCTACCCCTCCCCCCCCCCCCCCCCTCCCCACCCAAAAAAAAAAAATCGTGCCTAGGTGATAGCAAGGTTGTAAGGATCGGGATTCTACGTAGGATCGTTTAGGGGGTAGGATCGAAATCGATAGAATCGGATCGTAGGATCGTATGATCCTACAAATATGCATTCATATGTTATAGATAATTAATTTTCAATTGTATTTGTTCTTTTTTTATGTTTTAAGGTTTAAATTAACACTTATTTGACTTTAACTATTAAGTTTTGTAAAAGATACCTCTAATAATCATTTTAAAATTGCGAATCAAGAAAAACTTAAATTTTAGTCATATTGATATAATTGTTTAGATATATACATATATATACATAAGTAAAATCAGGATTATAGGAAATTTTAATACGATTGAAACTACCCTTGTAGGATCGGATCGTAAGATCGTGTTATGATCCTATCACTCAAATCCTGGAGCTAAGTAGGATCGTACGATTCTACCAATTTAAGATCCTACCTACGATCCGGATCGGTCGCCTAATTTTGGATCGTAAGATCGTAGAATCGTTGATCACCCCTAAGTGGGAGTCACTTATTGATATTGGGATGATGGAATACTGTCGAAAATTGACTAGATATGCTCAAAGTGGGTTTTTTGAGTAATGAAGAAGTCCTAAAACTGTATCTAAAATTGGAGGCAGTGTTTGCTTAAAATGCGACAATAACATTGCTAAATGCCTATACGGTCATCATTTTTCATCTTAGAAGTTGGAAGTAGTTAAATATATATGTTTGAACTTTATATATTTAGTTACTATAAAATTAAGTGTTCAATAATTCAAACCATGAATCGTAATAGTTTAATAGTTAATACACATATGCATGGGCAAATATAACAAGTAAAATATTAATACAAATCACATATCTTGTCACAAAATGTTGTGATCCTATTGTAAGATGTTAGAACAGTACTAAGTTCCTCTCCCTCAAACTCTTGATCTAGTTATTTTTGCAAACTACAAATATTAAATTTCTACATTGAATCGACATCATACTAATGTTTTGGAACTGAGATTTTATCAATCACTATCATAGTTATTCATTTATTCTATATGCCATTAGTGCTCTACTCTAAATAAATGTTTGTATCAGTTCCTTTGCTTTCCCTGTAGTTTCTCTGCTCTTTTTACTCGTAACATTTGACACAGCAATTGGGAGTAGATTGAGGTTGGGATATAAAGATGAGACATATGATTAGAAGAGAGATAGGATGTAACTATAACCTATAACAAAGTGTTGCAACTAAGTAAAGCTCATGAAATATCATAAAAAATATATCCAACCAAACAAATATACAAGGCTCATGGTTTTTTTTTGTTATACGTTAAGAGTTATATGTAGGAATGATGGGAGAGTCTTTTAATGAAGTTCTTATGTTTTAGGGATGCCTTATCCCTATTCTTCTACTTTCTTCATTTAGCCATCAAAACTTCATCAAAATTTGAAAGAATAATTGTATCCAAATAAGGTCATTTCTTTTTTTTTTTTTTTTTTTTTCAATTCACACTCATCGTTTGCGATTCCACTTTAGCAAGAATATGCTTAATTCAATCTCTTGGCCCCACTCACCTCTCTAATCTAACCCACCCGCTCAGTCATCCAATTAAAAGAATACCCCACTAACTCTTGTGATATCAAAATACATAGATAAGTACACTATAAAATCCTCTCTAAAAACTATTTACCAAGATAAGTGTTTAAACTTTATTGAGGATAGATGGAGTACCTTTTTTAATATAATAAGTAACTTTCTCTTTTTTTCTTTGGCTGTGCTTATAGTTGAATTAATTTATGTCGAAAGTACCTAAAGTGCATCCTTTAGATGATGAATAATGAGGACCTGTTATTGATTCAAATATGATCAAGTGGCTCTGATAGTGAAGCTGTCACATGATAAGTTGTTGCATTAAATGCAACAGTCTAGTAATCTGTTGCATTCATGTTTTAGATAATCAAACTTGAGATTAATAGTTTTTGTTTCTTCATAAGTCCAGGACATTCACACCAGCAATGCAAAGTACAAAATATTGAATTTCCTTAAGCTATCTACGATTCATACCATAGATGCCATCAATCTAGTCTTTACATGAATGTTCTGCATGCAGAGGGATCTGTTATGAACGGATAATCTAGACTAAAACAGAAAAATAGAGATTGAAATGATAAAATGACCAAAGAGGAAATATACTAATTGATTGATTATTATCGAACGATTACAAGGAAATAAAAGATAAATCAAGCAATTCGAGAAGCTTGAGATCTCCTAAAATGAGTAAAACCCATCTATTTAGTGTATTACAATATTCATGATGATAATGAGCCTCTAAATCCTCTTATTTATAGAAAAACTACCACTTAAAGCTATCTTATTCCCCAAGTTACTCTTAATATTGTAATTACTATTTTACCCCTTTGTAAGACCAATATCGATTAATAACAGGATCTAGGACTCAGAGGCAACCCTACCTCGTTACATCATTGTAGGATTTGACTATTTTTTCCAAACCTTAGTTTGAAAAGCATCCACTTATCTGTTTCTCAGTCTGAAGTCTGAACAACGAAAAAGGCAATGTTTTATTCGTTTTTGTCATTTTAGTACAAATGATATATAATATGTGTGCACTTTTGATTATTGAAATACTCCATCTTCAAAAAATATGCCTATCTTTTTAGGCACGTAGTTTTAATAGTGGGTAATTTTAATTGAGGAATATTGTAGATGTGAACCACACTAGAGGACTACCCATCCGCTTTGTATGGGCTTGTGTTTCCCTCTGGTGTTATCATAGTGCAAAAATACGGTAGCGCTCGAGGTTGCGGTGACGAACACGGTGATGCGGTAACGGGGATGATGCGGTTAAACAATGAATTATTGCTTGTAACGATCTAAAACGTGGTTTGCTTTATGCCTTACGACGCGGGTGATACCTTTACTGTACGGTGGATACTATACGATACGATTTGACCTTGTTTTTTCACTATGGATGTTATCATGTTCGTGGCCACACATAAGATTTATAACATCAAATCATTATGTTATGCAGTACTTCTGTTCTGATCCCAGTCCATTATATATTTTACTTCTGCACCCAAATTGAATGTTCTTAGACAATGAGTTTATTACCCTCGTTCATACTTGATTTTGTTGATAATGGTGACTCGAACGAGTCTTTATCATGGGGAAGATGATTCATGAGGTCACGGGGTGCGAATGGACTCGCGGGGCTCGCGTACATGGAGCAAAGTTTCTGTTTTGAGGTTCAGTATAGTCGCGGCACGCGATCTGGGCCACGACTCGCGAGTAAACGGCCAAAAGTTTCCGTCTTGGTTTTTCATGGAGTCGCGGCCCGCGACAAAGGGAACGGCTCGCGAGTGCACGGGGATTTTTGCTGATTTTCTTTTCTTCACAAGTGAATGACGGTTACTTTGTAATGTTTATGTAATAACTTCTTTTATGGGGTAATTGATATAAATACCCATTTTAGGGTTAGGGCATAATCAAGTCACAAAATTTAGAGAGATCACAAGAGAGCCATTATTCTTTGTGATTGTGAGATTGATTCATCTTGTAAATCTTTGCGGTTCATAGTGAAATTGTTTGATCTCGGTGCCGGTGGACGCAGCTATCACATTGATAGTGAACCACGTTAAATTTCTAGTGTCTTTTCTTATTGTTTGATTTGAATCTTTATTGTTTCGTTATTGTTTTACGATCTTGGCTTCCGCTGTCGCACAATAGATTTTATTGCCATTTAAACTTAGACAAAGACAACTAGGGAATATGGTTAGTTTTTTATATTGAAATTGTAAATGGAATCTTACATGGAAACAAAATCACAACCCTATAAGTCTTTTTTATAGAAAGTGAGCAGTCTGCAGTTGCTTAGTTGCAGTTTCGCTGATACTTATGGTGGACTAGTGTTATCTAAAACCTTTCTCAAATGCCTTTATGTTTACCAGTTGGATGATTCCAGTGAGACAAGTTCTATCCTCCAAGACTGTGCCAACATCAATTCTGTCTGGGCATCACTTATAGTTGAGGAATGTTCTCGACTTGGCTTGACGGTGCGGATTAGTGTCCTATTTAGATTTGTCTGCAAGGTGTACACACACCTGATCTTTTTTCATTTTAGTATTTTTGTATAGCTCCAGGATCAAGATCGTCTCCTCTTGCTGTTGCAGCATCTACTCATCCTCGCATTACTTGTGTTGCATGCTACGATGAGCGATCACTTGCTTTTCATGCCATTGGCTATGCCAGAGGGTCTCAGATTCCTGCTGTTGTTATTACGACGTCTGGAACTGCTGTTTCAAATCTTTTCCCTGCTGTAAGTTGCTCAAAGTTTAGTTTCTTATTTTGAGTATATATGTGAGTTTAGTTTCTTGGTTTTATTTCCTGATATTAAGTACTATTTTTGCTGAGTAGTTGAAGTGTGAAGTATATAAACCGATCAATCCTGTAATATGTTAACATGTTTGAAATGCAATTTTGAGTATATGAGTTCCAGAGTCCAGACATAAAGATTTTGGAAAGTGGGCTGGGCTTGAATTTCTTAAAACAACTAATTGGCTGATGTTTCTCAGGTTGTGGAGGCTAGTCAAGATTTTGTACCTCTAGTACTTCTCACTGCTGATCGCCCATCAGAGTTGCATGCAACTGGAGCAAATCAAGCAATAGACCAGGTTTGTTAACTCAATAAAACATAATGTGATAGGGTTTACCATGTCTAATATGGCTTTATTTCCTTATATCTAGTCTTTGAAAGAATTGATGTTCTTGATATGGGATGTATTTCCTGTCCAATATGAATCGTTCACTGTATATATATATATATATATATATATATATATATATATATATATATATATATATATATATATATATATATATATATATATATAAAGAATAAAGAATAAAAATATTGAACAAATACAACTAAAATAGAAAAAAATCAGCTATCAAAATCAAAATGATAACCATCGCATTACAAATACGATGCTATAACCTCGAAGCTAAGCGGGCCATAGAAATTCTACATTCACTGTAATTATATAAACTATATTTTTATAGGCTTATTCAATTTTATTCTTTTATGATGCAAATTTTAAATAACTATTTGAAATAAAATAAATAGAAATATTGAATCACGATTAGTAAGCTTGTACTCCCTTTGTCCCATTTAATTTGCATCATTTTCTATTTTGCTCTGTCCCTCTTAATTTGCATAATTTTTATTTTTGGACTATGGCCCACCACTTCTTTCTTATCTCATCCATACATTTTAACTCTCTTCTAATTTCAACCGCATAATTCATTCTCTCTTCATTTATTGCCATTATCTATTTTTTTTCTTAAAAAAACACCATCTTTCTCTATGCTTCAAATTATATGGGACGGAAGGAGTATATTATCCTTATTTGAATGTCCAATTCATCTCATAACTACTCTTCTCGTTTAAGAGGGTACTTCATGTTCAGAATTTGAGATATAGCTTTTTAGACCGCATCATTCCATTCAAGACGCACATATGTGCATATAGCGCAAAAATACGGTGTTGCTCACGGTCAGTGGCGCTGCTTCTGAAACAACTTTTGCTGTCAAGGCAGATGGTTTAATGGTTGTCGAAATCTATATTTCAATCACAGTAAGCCCAAAAACCTTTATAATATGGTCACATAATCGTGATGTAAGCGATACTTCTCACTATGTGCATCATGGCCATGAATATTCTGTGTAAAAACAATATATCTAACAAGTTCAGGCGATGTGGTGTGTATCTTCAAATGTTGTTAATCATGTCAACTATCAACGTCTATCACTTGGGTCTTTATCTTTCCACATTTCTTGGGTTCTTGTGACCATAAATAACGGTGAAGCATAGCGAGCCTAAAAATATAAATATATCATATTAAAGTTGGGGATTCAAAGTTTTTGTTAAAGTTCTTCTACTGTAATTATGATTGACTAGGGCTTTAGGAGACACATTTTAAGAGAATAAGGGTGTTTGTCAAGATTTGAGAATGATAGTGAATGTAAATTACAAAAACGAGTACGAAAAATGAATTATGAAGGGGCTGTTTGTGCTATATTTTATGCCGTAAATTGCCGTCATTTCATTCATTGTGTCTTCATCCATATCCTTTCAATCAAACTCCTTTTGTAATATGAAACATATCTACCTAGTCTAACAGATATATAATTGCTCTCAAGCTCATTTGGTGTATTACTTCATAATTTCTTTTTTTGTTCACTTTATACTGACGTCTGATGCAAATTGGCATATTTATTTCAGGTAATTTATTTAATGCCGAGCAACTATTTAATATCAAGCCAGCTTCCAGTTCTTTTATTTTTCAAGAATCGTTAAATACTTTTTTGCATAATATATATAGGTGAACCATTTTGGTTCTTATGTGAGATTCTTCTTCAATTTTCCGGCACCAACTGATACTATTCCTGCAAGAATGGTTCTCACAACAGTTGATTCTGCTGTGTATTGGGCTACCTGCTCACCACGTGGACCCGTTCATATCAATTGTTCTTTCCGGGAACCACTGGAAAATAGTCCAAGAAATTGGATGAGAAGCTGTTTTGATAAAATGGAATCATGGATCTCAAGCACTCAACCTTTTACTAAATATATCAATGTGCAACCTTATGCACACAACGCCACAAATGTCTTAACAGCTGAGGTTGAAAAGGTGATTAAGAATAGTAAGCGTGGGCTTTTAGTAGTTGGTTCAATACACAGCGAAGAGGATATGTGGGCTACTCTTGTATTAGCTCGCCATCTTTCTTGGCCAGTTGTCGCAGATATTTTGTCGGGCTTACGGTTACGAAAGTTATTAACTACATATCGTGAATATGAGGAGAATTTTCTTTTTATTGACCATTTTGATCATGTGCTGCTCTGTGATGCAGCCAGGCAATGGGCAGAATTGGATGTAATTATTCAGGTAATTCTTCTGTTTGCTTTTATATATATATATATATATATATATATATATATATATATATATATATATATATATATATATATATATAGGAAGAAGTTCCAGTGAGAACCATCCTTATATGAGAACCGTGAGAACCAATCTGCCTGACAAAAATGTGTTACTTTTTACTAAAAACATGTTACTATTAGGCAAAATTGTGTTACTTTTTTTTAATAAAAAAAGATGATACTTTTAGGCAAAAATGTGTTACTTTAGAAAAATTCTGAAAAAAAAACTCACAAAAGGTGTTACTTTAACATAAAAAGGTGTACTTTTCGAACAAAAATGTGTTACTTTGTATATATATTTTTTTCTGAAAGTAACGTTTTTTTGCTTATAAGTAACAGATTTTTTAAAACAAAAAGTAACATATTTTGTCCAAAAGTAACATCGTTTCTGTGAAAAAGTAACATATTTTATCGGAGAGATTGATTCTCACATTCTCATATAAGCTTGGTTTCACACTGGAACTGACACGATATCTATATAGATAATAATATATATATATATATATATATATATATATATATATATATATATACATATATAGGATTTGGATCGTGTGAAAACCAATTAAAATGGTGAAAAGTGAAAACAGGGGTATATAATAGCTCAAATGGAGTACATATTTGGGGTGGCAGTTTTGTAAATAATTAGACATATGTTAAAAATGGTACATAACTGCTTAAAAGGGTACATATTCAGATGTTATTTGTGTAAATAATATGAACTTTTTATTCACAAAAAATATGTACACCCTATTAGATGATATGATCTCTTTTGCTTCAATATGTATACCTCTGTGTTTGTTTTCAGTTTTCACCACTTTAAGTGTTTTCACTTGATCCTACCCCTATATATATATATATATATACATATATATATATATATATATATATATATATATATATATATACATATATATATATATATATATAATATATATATATATATATATATATATATATATATAGGGTCAAGTTCCAGTGAGAACCAAGCTTATATGAGAACCGTGAGAACCAATCGCTTTGATAAAAATGTGTTACTTTTATATAAAAAATGTGTTACTTTTGAACAAATAAATGTTACTTGTGTTTTAAAAAAATTTGTTACTTTTTAGCATAAAAGTGTTACTTTTCGAAAAAATATTTTTTTTCAAAAAATAAAGTAATACGTTTTTTTCGAAAAGTAACACATTTTTATGTAAAAAGTAACACCTTTTTCTGTGTTTTTTTCAGAAATTTTTTCTTAAAGTAACACTTTTTTGCCAATAGTATCATAAAATAACATCTTTTTGCCCATAAGTAACACCTTTTTTAGTAAAAAGTAACACTTTTTGTAAGGCTTATTGGTTCTCACGGTTCTCTATAACGATGGTTCTCACTGGAACTTCTTTATATATATATATCTATATATATATATCTATATATATATATAATATATATATATATATATATATAGATTTAGGATCAAATGAGAAGGGGTCTCAAAATGAGAAGGGTGCGAAGGAATCTCATCCGTCTAGATCCAATATCAATGGTCTGGATTACGTTAGCTCCTTGCACGCGGTTCATTATCTCCTTGCACGCTGTTCAGCATAATTTTTTACAAGTTTTTTTACATTTTTAAAGATACATAGTATCAGTTTTTTAAATTATAATATAAAATGGAGACAGAGGGGACAACGCCGAGAGATGATTCTCAGTTATTTCCCCCCCCCCCAAAAATATTATCTATTTCACATTCTTTATGCTCTCATAATTCCTATAAGATATAGACTTATTTGTATAGATACTTTCTCTACGATAGTTGATATCTGATATTATTAATGCATAGTAATATATATATATATGATTATACATATTATACGCATCTATATATATATATATATTACATATATAATATATATAGTACATTATATACTGATACATATATTATAAAGCGATATATCTATATATAATATACTTATCTATATTATATCATATATCTATATATATACTATATATATCTATATATATATATATATATATGATATATATAATACTATATATAATATATTATATATATATATCTATATATATATATATATATATATATAGTTATATCTATATCTATAATATATATATATAATATATCTATATATATATATTATATATTATATATATATATATTATTATATCATATGATCTTGCAAGTGTTTTTGGTTTTTAGCGAGTCTGAGCCACTTTTCTGTATTTCTAATTTCTACACTTCTTTCTCTCTTTCCTTGGTCTTGGGCGTCATCTCTATGAGCCAGTAGCCTCTTCACTGTTTCAAAATCTCTCTCAATCTTACTATCTGATATTCTAGCGCGAGAATCCTTTCCATGGAAACAAAATCATGGTTGCGGATGCGTATGCGAAAACGGACGCGGTGTTTGCGGAAAACGACTATAACGGAGAAATAACGCGAACCGCGGCCGATGCGGTGTGATTTAATAAAAAAAACTCACAATAAGAGGAGTTTTGAACTTATAATTGCATTTTTGTTGCTGAACTATTATTATTATATACAATAATATGCAACTAATTATAATTGCAATATATGAGTAAATATAATTTAAGTGAGTATAATAATTAAAGTTAATGGGTATTAATGAAATTTTTATAGGAAGACAAATAACGTTGTAATCGTGAAATATCCTTATAACGGTAAAATAACGGACGTCACACGTTACGTAACGGTCAACGCGACATTTTGACCATGGAATTTCATGCACGGTTATATGACGGGCGTTACGTAACATAATGGAAGAGTTTTTATTCCATGATCGTTTCTAACTGCCAATTGTTAGACAACTATCCGTCTATCCGTGGTCACCCCTTGTGTAGAAAATAAGTAAGGTGTGACCTTAAATGATCATTGTGATAACTAGTTTTTGTGGTTGGAGAATCTTTGGGAACCTGAAATCTAGCTATTATTTCTTATGATTTTCACTATACTTTTTTACTGAAGGAATTTGGACAGCTGTTTTATTTAAGCTGGAATTTGCTAGCTTTTGTAGCATTACAACAGATTTTCCAGTTAAGATTATTGAAAATTACTTGAAGCCTACCATGTACCATTGCTTTCAATAATTATTTTTCAAAAAATATTGATCAACAAGAACTGGCCTTTTCCAGTGTCGCTTGATATTCAACTTGTCAAAAGGCTTCTCATTTTTAAGTTCAAAAAGGGATAGATTATATGCTGCATGTGAAAAACTTACTCGATGTTTATGTGGGTTCAAGGAAGTTTTGACTTTCCAAAATTTTCCTGTATTCTCTTTTAATTATAGGCAGTCAAGCTAATGATGTCTGATGTGAATATTATAAGGTGTAGCAGTAATTTGTTATTCATAGGACTCATTTAGTCTGATTCTCATTCATTGCTTGTTTTTTTTGCATAATTTTATTGTTTGCAGATTGGGAGCAAATTAACAAGCAATCAGATTTCTAAATTTTTGGAAGAAAGCTTTCCTTGCTCGTATATTATGGTTGACAGGCATCCTTGTCGACATGATCCCTCACATATAGTGACCCACAGAATCCAGAGCACAATCTCTCAATTTGTTGGATGTCTGCTGAAAGGTACCTCTCAATGTACACAGAGAAAATGGAACAGATTTTTGCAAATCATGGATTCTGCGGTAATTGGTCATCTCCTAAATGCATTTTTTACAATCATGGTTTCTGTTCTCTTCTTGAACATTCATCTAGGAATTTGGCAAGAGTATAAGCTTCTTTTAAGAGTCGACAATTTCAATATTAAACAAAAAACCTTGTTACAGTATATTTGGTTAAATGACTACTATTGTAGCAGTGTCTGACAGAAACAGCATTTTCTGGGCTGTTTCAATCATTTTCAGGGTCTTGAACAGATCCTAGAAAGTGGTCAGCTTTTAATTTTTTTCTTTTCATGCTAATCACATTTCATCGTAACTTGTAAATAACATTAAACAAATCAAAATTTATGACAAGCTTGTACACTAGTCTCTTTTTCCTTGGTTAGGATTTGTAATATTTCAGTTCCTTTGCCTTTTTGTATATCCTACGTTTTGATTGGATATTCCGTTTCAGGTGAGCTGGGAATTATCATTCCAGATCTGCTCTGAGTATTCACTCACTGAACCGTATGTCGCCCATTCAATTTCAGAAGCAATTGTCTCTGAAAGTGCTTTGTTCATTGGAAACAGTATGGTTATTCGTGATGCTGACATGTATTCTCAAGGTGTTGTAAATTGCACCAATGAAACCTCTCAGTTATTATTACCATGTCAATCAATACACATCGTGGGCAATAGGGGAGCTAGTGGTATTGATGGTTTGCTGAGTACAGCAGTTGGTTTTGCTGTTGGATGCAAGAAAAGAGTAAAGATTCTTTCTTTTATTTTCTGATGCTAAATTATGATGTAAATGTTAGTTGTTAGTTGTTATATAGTTTTGTGGATCATGTGTAGTTTTAACACCTTAGTGATTAGCATGTAGGACCAACACTTTTCGTGATCAGGTGGCAAACACCTATAATAAGATGGTGAGCTAGTGAAGAAAATTCATTTATAGCTTTGTGGATCATGTGTTAGATTGAACACCTTAGTGCTTATCATGTAGGAGTTTCATTTCCACCTTTACTTACTTAGTCTTTTGAACAAGAAGAGTACATGTTAATAATTTTGAAAGGCATTTTGCTGACTTACGTTAGCTAATAATTTTAGAGAACATGAACATTCAACTCTGGGTTCGTGGAAGTTGTTTCTGTATTGTCTTTAATTAATTAATGATTGTAAGTGAAAACTTCAATCTTCATAGGTTCAAAAGTTCCACTTGATAATCTAAGGTGTACCTCTTATTTTTGTAAAATTATGTAACTTGATATCCAATTGATATGTCAGGTATTGTGTATATTAGGAGATGTATCTTTTCTTCATGATACAAATGGGTTGGCGATCTTAAGCTCAAGGTATATATCTTGTTCATTTGTGTTTCCTTTTCTTTAAAATGCTGTCTTTTGTTTGCTTATATATAACCACACGCCAAAATGCAGTCAGTTTCACTCTGAAATGGTCACCATTTTTACTTGGAAAACTATATATCCAAAAGAAAAACAAATGACACAATTATCTTTAGTTTCTTAAGGATTTTTTTTTGTTTGCGTTGCTGTTCCCGAAATGTGCCTTTGGCACATGCATCTGGCCCAAGATTTATGAACATGCATCTGGATACTGGAGATGATAAATCTAGCATTGAAGATTCGAGCTTTAAAATTTATGAACAGCCTCGATCTTGAAGCTGCTTGCTAGAATCTAAATCTATGAGAAATTTTATGCTTCTGCTCTATAGCTCTGTTAGTTTCTAGTAAATCTGCTCTATATACTCCCTCCATTCACTATTAATCTTTTGTGCCATTCTTATTTTCTTCTAGCTCTAATTTGTTCTTGACCCTGCTAGCAATAGGACCTAGGCTAAAGAGTTTCTGACTGCAACTTGCTATTGTAGTACTTTTAATTCTGGTTAGGTTGATCGCCAAACATAATGATGCCTTTGTATCAAAACTTTAGTGTCTGAAAATTGATCTTGTAGGATGAGGCGAAAACCTATTACGATACTTGTCATAAACAATCATGGTGGTGGGATCTTTAAATTCCTTCCGATCGCAGAAAAAACTGATACGGAGATTTTGGAGAAGTATTTTTACTATGATCACAACATTTCCTTCAGCAAGTTGTGCGCTGCTCATGGGTAAGGGTAGTTCTATATCCATGTCTCATTTTCCTTTCTATATCATTCGTGTTCTATGTTTTGGTGCTCCTTTCCTTTCTGTTTTGTTTTGATATTTGATTGTTCAATTTTCAACACTGGACGATGTGCAGTGTGAAACATCTATTGGCAGAGACAAAATTGGAACTTCATGAAGCTTTATTGAACTCTCAACAAGTTGACACTGATTGTGTCATAGAAGTCTCAGGATCAATTAATAGCAATGCGGACTTTCATAGGTTATTAACTTCTTTTCTAGTTTACTAACTTTCCCATTCTGTTTATGCAATCCGTTCTAACTACCTCTTCTGTATTGCAGTCTGTTGAAAACATATGCTACTCAAGCAGCTTCTCATGCTTTGACTACTCTCTTGCAACTTTCTACTCCAGAAACTGCTGAAGATGATTTTTTCAATACGATCATAAAATTGGAATACTCATTATATGGGTTAGTTTTCAAATAAGTAAACGTTTCTTGGTTGTTCTCACTATTAAGATAATCCAGCGTTTATGTCCATGGAATTGTGATTGTTACAGAATCAACCTAGCTGCTCCACCAACATCCGTTCCTCTCCACTGTATTTCATCAAATTTTGTTAGACAAGGGTTCATTTTAGCTTTGACTCTTGATGATGGGAGTACTGGGTTTGGTGAGGTGAGCTGCATTTATTAGGGTCAATTTACATACTAACCGCAATGGTTTGTCAAAATATGCAAGTTATAGATTAAGTCATAATTTTTTAAATATTTTTGTGTAACAGATTGCGCCTCTTGAAATTCATGAAGAAAAATTTCAAGATGTGGAAGAACAAACTGCGTTTTCTTCTTCATGCCTTAAAAGGAGCTAAAATCTAGTATGACCTCCCCTTGTTGAGAGAGTCGTTCTCTCTATGGATGCAGAAAGTTATTGGTATTCCGGTGAGATATCATAGTGGCCATTCTATTTTGTTCTTTCCCCTTTCCTTTCTTTTATTTTTCCCTATTCAAAAAACACACTGCAATGCAACAGGAAAGCATTCTACAGAAACAAACACATGAAAAAGGCTCTTCTAAAGCAAACCATTTTAACATGAGGCCTTTAGTTGTTTCAAGGATTGCATGATTGTCCCTAGCTTATAATCTTGAGATTGTCCTCTAGTAACTTTTATGTGATGTATATGTGCACATTCCTTTTGATACTGCTTATTGTTATAGAGACTTGAGACAAACCATTCTTACTGTGGTTTCCCCTCTGAATAGTAGCCTCAATCTTTCTTGTTATTTTGTTTGTAGTCATGGAGTGTAAACGTAAATTCTTACCGAGTATGATAGCAGGCTTATGAACCAATTTTAACACATCATATTTCAGCTCCCTAATTTCTTGGGAGAAACTTGATGTCTTAGACAGTAATGGCCACAACTATGCGCATGGTCTTCATTTGAACATTGTTTGTATCATGCACATAACATATTCGACTTAACATGATGTAAATCTGTCCGATCGCTGTACCGTTTTCTGAACTCTAAACGAGTTGAATAGGCTTGTTCCTTCATGCATACATTGCTTTATAGACCACTACTAGAAGAACAATTTGAAGTTTAAAGACTGTTTTTCCTAGCTAGTGTGCTGTGACGATATATTACATTATTACTTTTAATGCCTATATTGGAATCCTTTATTGATATATTAGCATGCTTTCTGAATTCTAAAGAACTCTACAACAACCTTCTGGTGTAGTTTACTATGCTTAGGCTTGTAAGTGTTCCTGGCCTTGTTAACTGGATTGTTAAAGCTGAAAGGTTGCACAAGTTTCTCTACTTATCACCCTAGATTTTTATTGAATTACCTATATGACCGTGGGAAGTTGGATCACCCATATTTTATACTTTATATTCCCTCTTCATTTCCCTCTCATTCCTCTCTTCATAGTCTATATTCTCCTTCTTTTACCCCAGGAAAACAGAACTACCACCTCTATTCCCATTAAATCCTGCCAAGGTTCCGAAGAGCTGCTGTCTTCGTATGGCCATCATAGGGCCTTGAATGTCCAGCTGTCACAATCGAGGCTCAACTTGGTATGGCCATCACATGTCAAAAAACACTATCTTCACTTTTGTTCATTCTCAGTGAAAGTCACATTGCCTTTCAAACCTTATCTTTATGTTTAGTTATTTCTACTTTTTTTTTAAGGTAATTGGTCCCTTTTTGTTTATCCCTTCTTACTGTAGCCACACATATCATGGTTGGTGAAATTGATTGTACAAGGTTGATGGGAGCAAAAGGTTTGACAGTAGGTATAAGAGAAAAATATAAGAGAAAAAACAGTAGGGGTATATATTTCAAAATAAAAATATTTTTTTCAAAAAACAAACATATTACATAGTAAAATGTTTTTTCCGAAAATTAACATCTTTTTATGTAAAAAGTAACACCTTTTTCTTAGTTTTTTTCAGAATTTTTTTCTTAAAGTAACACCTTTTTGTCTAGTAGTATCATAAAAAAGAGTAACACCTTTTTGCCTAAAAGTAACACCTTTTTAGGCAAATTGGTTCTTACGATTCTCATATAAGGATGATTCTCACTTCAACTTCTTCACACACACACACATATATATATATATATATATATATATATATATATATATATATATATATATATATATATATATATATATATATATATATATATATATATATATATATATATATATATATATATATCGAGAAGTTCATGTGCGAACAATTCTTATGTGTGAACTGTGCGAACCTGTTACTTTGGGCAAAAAGGTGTTAACTATTTTTTTTCCTGGATTTTTTATGGTTGAAAAGTAATACATTTTTTCCAAAAAGTACACTTTTTAAAAGTATTACATTACATCAAAAAGTGTTACTTTTCAAATTTCAACCATAAAAGTTCCTTAAAAAACCAATAGTACCACTTTTTTGCTAGAAAGTAGCAGGTGAGCACAGTTCACAATTAAGCACTATTTGCACATGAACTCGACCCTATATATATATATAAATAGGTCGGTAGGTATAGGTATTAAGGAAAGAGAGGAAGTAAGGGGAAAGGGGAATGAATGGAGTGTGGTAAATAGAGAATTGACTTGAAAATCAAGGCAATAAGTTAAGACACACTTGGCAATGTTTAAGTGCACCTTTTTTATATCAACTAGTAGAGGAAACTTTCAAGTGTTTTGCTAGAAACTAGCACCTCATAGGAAGAAAGAAATGCATAATTTTGAGCGATTGGGGTTGGAGAGGAGTTACTAAATGTTAACCTCACTGTGAGAAACCTTTGTATTGGAAGCTCTTTTCCTTTGTTACTTTTTAAGTAATTTAAACACATGAGGCGTTACTGTCTAACATTACTGGTGCTACCCTTTTATCCTATCTCTGCAGCCTGGATCAATATTCCCAAGTGTTCGATGTGGCCTAGAAATGGCTACTTTAAATGCTATAGCTGCAAGGCAAAAATGCTCTTTGCTTGATGTACTTTGGCCTCAACCACATCAAGATGATGGCATACACCAGCAGCCACAAAGCATTGATATCTGTGCCCTTGTTGATTCTGAAGGGAGTCCACTAGAAGTGGCGAATACTGTTGCTGCACTTGTCAAAGAGGGATTTCGCGCAGTAAAAGTGAAAGTAAGAACAAATTATTGATATTTAGTTGTGATGTATGTATCTAAAGTTTTTGGGTATTTTAAGAATGTACGTTTTGATGCACATAGTTGCTCTTGTAGGTGGCCCGTAGGAATGATCCAAAGGATGATGCTGCAGTTATAAAGGAAATACGAAGAAGGGTTGGCACTCAAGTTGAACTTCGTGTGGATGCTAATCGGAAATGGACCTATGAAAAAGCCATCGAATTTGGCTCCCTTGTAAAGGATTGTGGCTTGCAATATATTGAGGTATGCCTGTATGATGTATTCTTCATTTCTTATTGCTTCATGAAAATGTGTGCATGGAGCATGTTTAAGGATATTAAATGTACATATATTCAAGCAATGGGTTTTGAATAATTGATCCAAGAATCTCTTATTTTCATACCTGTTTGGGCTATTTACAATTTATACACTAATTTGGTAGAGGAATCGGACATAAATATGTTGTTGATTGAATTTTTTCTCAAAAAAAGTATCTTCTTGCCCAGCCAAAATCCATTATGATTCTTCATGTTTAACTGGAGCAACTACTGTGACTTAAACAGATCTACAAAGTGTAACTTGATTGTGAGTTTGGTTGGAGGACAAGAACATTAATTTCTACTTTGTTGTTGAACTAGAAGTCATTTGATTGAATTAAGCCTACCTAATATTGAATATAATTTAACAGTGAATACTTTATACTCACTTTTCTCAGGAACCAGTTCAGTATGAAGATGATATTGTGAGGTTCTGTCAAGAAACCAACCTGCCTGTTGCACTAGATGAAACTATTGACAGAATTCAAGGAAATATTTCTGATTCTTTAGCCGGATTCACACATCCAGGAGTGGTGGCTCTAGTAAGTTCATGAAACTAGGTCTTTTTTCTGTAACTTCGTTTTTCCTCTTCTTTTAGCGGACGCAAAATGATCCCTTTTTCTACATTGGTATCTATTCTCTGAACCTATGAAGCTAAATTCCAAGTTTAATGACCTGTAAAGTTAGTTCTGATTATTTTTTATTAGTACAAGACATTTCAGGAATAGTAAGTTTAGAATAGTTGAATTAAGTTTGGAACCGGGCTAAATACTTTCCTGTTTTGTCCTTGAGATCAACATTCATCCTTCCCTTCAGAGACGATCTTTATGTCTCCTAGTTTTAGCTTGCATGTGATTTTTTATTGAACTATTTAAAAAGCTCAAATAGTTCCTCTGTCTGCTTTATTGAATAGCTAATTGATCTTTTGTCTAGAATGAGTATGCTGTATAAAATGACTTTTGTCTTGTTTAAGATGCTGCTGCTTCGATATGATTCTGTACAAACTTTCCTTGATACTAATTCTCTACAATTATTGCTGCTCCTCTTTCGTTAGGTGATAAAGCCAAGTGTTGTTGGTGGCTTTGAAAATGCAGCTTCAATTGGATTGTGGGCTCATAGCAAGGGAAAATTGGCTGTTGTCAGTGCAACCTTCGAAACTAGTCTTGGTTTGTCTTCATATGTTCAGTTTGCATTTTATCTTGATATGAGAAGTGCAGAAATATCTCGAGCATTAGATAAGCCACTGGCAAAATGTGTTGCTCATGGTCTTGGAACATACAAATGGCTTGTAGAAGATTTAACACTTAATCCTCTAGTCGTATCTCGACAGCCAAAAAGTAGGTATTTGGGTGCTTCAATTCAAGATGCTGATCATGTCCTCAACAAATTTCAAATTAACTGCAGTACTATCTCAAAAAGGTCTATCGAAGAGCATATATCTACATATCAAATTATTGTGAAAGTAGAGGATTATTCTTATGTTGTCAATGTGCAAGAGATTGGAGAAACCAGAAATGTATGCTGTTTTTTAATTTTATTTTACTGTTTCTTCCATATTATCTCTTGTAAACTTGTTAGTCGGAACCCAAATAATGATAGATTTGATTCGATAATCAAAGATCACCTAATGTAAATTTTATGCTCTACTATTATCATATTGTTAATGAGACTTCTAGAGTCCCTTCAACTATAATATTCTGGTTGCATTTCCAGAACAACTTGTATTTTTTCCACTATGTCAAACAAGACTCTGTAAATGCCTCTATACTTGCATGTCACCATCATTTTACAACAAATATATTTTTATGATTAACCCATGATAGCAAACACCATCTGCAACTCACATATATAAGTGCATATTATTTAACAAGCTATTTTACTATAGTCCATTATACGTGTCTGCTTTAATCCAGATTATTCTTTGCAGAACAATGCACTTCTATTTCTTCATGGTTTCTTGGGCACTAGTGAAGACTGGATTCCTATCATGAAAGCGGTCTCGGGTTCTGCTAAATGTTTTGCAGTTGACCTTCCTGGTCATGGAAAATCAAGAATACAGTCGGGCGATAGTGTCAATCTGACTGGAGGACTGAGTTTATCCATTGAAGTTGTTGCTGCAATATTGAACCAGTTGATAGATAAACTTTGCACACGAAAAATCACACTTGTTGGTTACTCTATGGGAGCCAGGATAGCATTGTACATGGCATTGAGATTCCCTGGCAAGGTATCTCCATAAAGCTTCAGTTATATGCTATCCGTTGTGTTACCAATGTTTTAAATTTGTATTAATTAACAAATGTGTAATAGATTGATGGAGCTGTAGTGATTTCTGGAAGTCCTGGTTTGAAGAATGAGACAGATAGAAGGATCCGTGCAGCTAAAGATGATTCTCGTGCACGCACACTCATTTCCTTTGGTTTGGCGTCTTTTCTGGAAAACTGGTACCGTGGGGATTTGTGGAGAAGGTATTCTCCTACTCTCCTTTAGAATCTTAACCTCTGTGGTCGATTTTCTGTAATCTTTACACAAAGGATGTTATTAAACATCAACTTCAGTTTTTTACTTTCCTTTTTTTTTTCTTAACAGTTTTAGGGAACACCAATGTTTCAAGAAAATAGTTACAAGTCGCTTGGAGCATGATGATATTCATGGTCTTGCAAAAGCTTTATCTGACTTGAGTATAGGAAGGCAACCGTAAGTTCTACCCCTTCTATCATCAAGTAGCCTGCCCTCCCCCGGATAATACAAGTGTGTTCTTGGTATTAGGCTTGTATGTGTATATGTTATTCAGGGGAGAGAGCAAGGTCAGGAAAAAAGTGTAGATTATTTCTCATAATTTGTTTGCAGATACTATATATCAGGTGTTGTGTTGCAAAGATTATCTTGCAAATTGTAAGCATTAGCTGGTTTTTGACAGCCACTCGGGATGCACCAAAATTTAAATTGGATAAATACTAGGAAAAATTACCGTGAATAATGCAACCTTTTGTTAATTTTCCTTCAATAATACGAACTTTTGATTAACTATGAATAATACCAACTTTGGGGGGGTTTGTTCCTAAAATAATACCAACTTTAGTCTATTAATTAATTTACTAAATTTTTTGTCATATAATTACCTATAGTTTGATTTTTAACATATTAGGTATATTGTAGGAAAACACCCCTATATGTTGGTATTATTCATGGTAAATCATAAGTCGGTATTATTGTAGGGAAATAAGCAAAATGTTGTATTTTTACTGGTAATTTTTCCCAAAATATTATCCTTATTTTTCAAGTGTTGTTCTTTAATGTGATATCAATCATGAAATGCCTTGAAAATGTTGGATGATATCAGGCCTTGTCACAATGTGTAACCTACCATATTTTATTGATGACCAAGTCCACTAATTTTCAGAGTTGGTGTTGCATGTTGATTCAGTCTTGCAAACAGGACAACACTAGCATCCAACTGTTGTCATTTCTTACAGCTAGGGCTTTGTTTTTCTCTTGTATTTTTCCTCACTATGATTGATTTTGTTTTAGTTGCTATATGCCTGGACCTTATGCTCTTGGGTCAAAATTTGTATATACGGATGAGTCAATGGATTTGTGTCCATTCACATGTGTAAGAAGTTTGAGTTTCTTTATGTTCGGCCATATTCATGTCTAGCATAGATGATTTTGTGCGAATTATCGAAGAAAAATCATTTATTTGCATATATGTGATTCATATATTCTAAAGTGTGTTCATCGTAGCCATTCCTTCAGTTGAACATTTGTTTAAATATGTTACAGGTCACTCTGGGATGATTTGGAAAATTGCAGTATACCACTTATGTTCGTCGTTGGAGAAAAAGATGTGAAATTCAAGAATATAAGTCATGAAATCTTCCGGAAATTAGGACCGACTTCGAATCATGAAGCAGTTGAAGTTCCCAACTCTGGACATGCTGTTCACTTAGAAAATCCTCTTGCTGTTGTTAGACTTGTGAGACAGTTTCTGACAAAAGCAAGTCACCTGGAGAACTGAAATTCTTGATGATTTTGTTCATATTGTTTTTCGTGGGATCATAAGCAGTTTTCACATCTTCAATCCATTCTAAAATTCAATCATTTTTGTATTTATCATTGACGGATTCAATAGATAATTATAATGGCTGTCAAAAAAACAATTACTAGTTTGAACTTTGAACTATACTTGACAAAAACCATACATATTCGTTTATGTATTTTCATGTCAATTGCTCAAAAGAAAAAACATCATGTATAATGGTATACTATTGTGCTTCTATTATTTATATCGCTTCTTTGATGAAGCTTTAATACTTTATGTTTCTTGCGTTTCATTTTACTCTTCAAATTCTTTTCCTAAATTTTTGTTATGAAAGTTTATATTATGTTATAAGATAAGTAGGGGACTCTCAAAAGACTAGCGTAGTGGCAGGGAGAGTCTACTTATCTACAAACTTACACTAATTGCCCATATAACTAATTGCTCAAAAGAAAAAGCAATGTTGTCACACACACACACACGCACCATATTTTAACAAATTTAACTAGTACAATTAATTGTTATAAGCATATTTTGATAGTGTGTGATATTGTCAGTTGAGACTATTGATTAATGATCCATTTGCCCTGCCACTATATTACAAATATTGAGAAAAATAGAATTTTTGAAGGTTAGATTAAAAGACATAGCAAATAGAAAAACAATATGCGATAAAGCGTTTTTATCGCTTATTTTATCACATAAGGAATTAGACGAAAAAATAAGCGAGAACACTTGTCGCATAAAAAACATTATCGCCTATTTTGTCGCTGAGCTCTGCGATAGAAGTAAAAAAAATGCCGCCTATTGTGTCGCATAATTACTTTACATGTTACGAAAAAATTTGAATATTTGATATTATTTAATAATACATAAAAATAATATACACACACACATAATTAAATAAGGAAAAATTACCCTGAATAATACGACCTTTCACTGATTTTCCAAGAATAATACGAACTTTCAATTAACCACCAATAATACGAACTTTGACATGCATTTTCCGCTGGCATACATGACCTGTTTATAATCGGTAGTACAGGTCTTTTTTTGACCGTTGCTCAGCATGTTTCAATCGGTAGTACGAACTTTCAATTAACCACCAATAATACGAGATGAAACTTGCTTAGCAACGGTCAAAAAAAGAACTGTACTACTGGTTATAAACAGGTCATGTATGCCAGCGGAAATTGCATGTCAAAGTTCGTATTATTGGTGGTTAATTAAAAGTTCGTATTATTCTTGGGAAATTAGTGAAAGGTCGTATTATTCTGGGTAATTTTTCCATTAAATAAATTATTCTTAATTAAAAATTTAAATACTCATGAACAAAAAAAATTTATCGAAGAAAAAGAATAATTGAACTTAAGATCTGGACACACTACAACATAATTTGCTTTTAGTGGGATATATTTAGCGACATTTAATTTAAATTTTGCTATTTCAAATTTCTTATAGTGTATATAGAGGATTTAGTGGCATTTATTAGACCCTTTAGCAGCATATTAAAAAGTTACACTAAAACTTTTAGCGACATAGGATCTAGTGACATTTCTCACAAATGCCACAATAAACTATAGTGACAATTACATTTGTCACTAAAGATCAAATTAAGTGTCACTAAATCAATTTATGTGGAACTAAAAATAAAAATCAATAATTATTACACTAAAAATATAATTTAGTGTCATTTTTTTAATGCCACTAAATACAATGTCGCAAAAAGCTAAATTTGTTGTAGTGACATGAACAAAAAAAGAACCCAAATCTAGACATGAACAAACAAACTCAGATCTGGACATAACAAACGAACCTAGATGAAACAAAAAAAATTAAACAAAAAAGAAAAAACAAAATGATGAAAAAAATCAAAGAACAAAAAAAAAGTCATGAACAAAAACTCACAAAAATAAGTTAGTAAACAAACAAACCACATTGAAGCATGTACATGAAGAACACAAAGAAAATGGAACAAGAAGCCAGAAAAAAAAAAAAACAAAAATAACATACTCATATGAATTTGAAAACTTGTGTAAAGATGTGAATAACATGACAAAATTCCACAAGTACAATAAAACCAGGTTTAAAGAAGTAAAGAGAAGGAGGAGAATTAGTTAGTACGATGTTAAAAAGAAATTAAAGAAGATAAATGGTTTGAAGAATGAAAAAGTAAGTTAAAATGTTTGAAGAATGAATTTAAAAAGATTTAAATTGTAGTTCGAAATTTAATTGTCGGATAAAAAAGCTTAGCGTCAAAAGACTTTGTTGTCTATTTTATCGCTAAAATGAATTTCAAAAGTGATGCATTCCTTAGTGACAAAAGTAGTGACAAATTTTATCTTAATGACAAATTTGCCGACAAACTGTTTTATAGCTAGTTGGTGATAAAGACTTTTGTTACCATTTTTGTCACTAAACATATCTCTTCAAAATATGATTTTGTCTCCAAAATGAATTGTTTTTGTAGTGAGAATTTTTGAAGGTTGTGAGAAAATTAATATCTTTAAGAGGTGTATAGTACGTAATAATAATTGTATAGAGTATTTATTAACATAAATTTTAAAATTGTTTCAAAACCAAAACTATAACTATTACTAAAAAAATATTGATGTCATCATCATAAATAAACTAATTCAGAAACAATTGTGACAAGTGTCACTATTTTAAAACCACTATGCCAAATGTCACTCTAATAGTGTTGATTGTTGTTTTGGAACTTATCTCTTCATCTTCCCTAATGCAATCTAAATTGTCAATGAAGAGTTTTATTTAAAATGGTTTTATTGACATAGACTCTACAAATTCATATTCATACTAATTTAATAATGTTGTGTTTATCTTTATAAGAATTATCATGTCTTATCATGCAATAGTGAAAAAATTTCATATGAGTATTTTGTTGAATTTTGTAAAAGGTCCTACATGTTATTAACCAAAACAATTTATAAAACTAAAAGTACACCTACAACGTGCATTGCACGGGTATAATCCTAATTACTTTTTAAATTGCATATACATCATTATCTAATTTAACAATAATTTTTCCTTGAAAATTCTTTGATGATGGCATTAATTGTTAAAATAACTATGTTTTTTTTATGTTTTTCGCTATACTATCATTTATTATTACAATATTAATTTTATCACTCGGTGAGAGTTTAACTCAAAATCTTATCTAAAATTATGAAGCTTTTTTTTTTGACACAGTCCAATATATTGATTCAATTCTTAATATCTCTAATAATTGTGTCGAAATAAAATAATATAAAAAATTATAAAAATTTGATATTAATAATCTTTGCATTGAAATGAATTAAATAAGATCCGAATTGGCTATGTTTTAACTTATAAATTAAAAATTAACCATAATTTAAAAATTTAATAATTAAATAATGTAATATTTTCAATGTTATACTCTCTCCATTCTCTAATGTTCTTCCCATTTGGAATATCCATCTTAAGGAGAGAGAAATGTGATTAATGTTTTTGACACATATTTAGACTATAAAATATATCCATGTGAGATCCTGTTAGATTCGTGTTAATGTATATTTTTTATTACGTATTTTTAATAACTTTTTACTATGTGTATTAAAGGATATTAAAGTTTGAAATTTACTTTAAAAATTGGGTAAAAAGTAAACAGAAAGAACTAAAAGAAAGGGATGGAAGAAGTAATTTGAACGAATGAAGTAAAAATATACAAAAACTTCTAATCAATAACCGTTATTTGTAAATCACCACAAAAGATAAAAAGAATAATATTAAAATAAATAAAACTCAAAAAGATAAATTAAAATAACAAAAGTCTCACCCTATCACATCCTACCATATAAGAGTGATTTATTAACGTTACAATCACAAATAACCGTTATTTACTAAAACCTTTTCCATATTATATAGTACTCCCTCTTATTCAGCCTAAATGTCCCATTTAGTTTTTTCACACTTGCGAAAACAACATTTTAACCCTTAATATCTCAAATTTTTCTTAATTAAAAATTATAAAAATTTGATATTAATAATCCTTGTGTTGAGGCGAATATTACAATATCTCACATGACTATATTTTAACTTATAGATTAAAAGTAAAATATAAATTAAGAGTAATGAATGAATAGTGCCGAAAAAAATGTCTTATTTAGATTGAATAGAAGGTAGTATTTCATAATGGATGGAGTAACTTTTAACTTGTAAAAAGAAGTGATTTATAAAGAACATTTAGGATTGACTAAGGTAAAAGGAAAAGAATAACAATAATTGGAGGGATCGAAAACGATAGACAATAAATTGATGGGTCTACACGCTACACGCCACCGTCTACGTTCTTCCAAATTCATTTATCTTGCAACCCTATCTCTTTGTAGTTACTATTCTGATGCTGTCCCCAAGATTTATGCTTTCTTGGACGGATTTTCGTACATTTTATCTCTTTAAAATTTTTTTATTTCTACCAGATTTGTTATAAATTTATTTTTAATCAATATTCATTTTTATAATATACGCATTTAAGTCTTTTTGTTAATTTCATTTACATATTTTATTTATTATTCCGAAAATCCCACTTTTTTGTTTATTTTTATTTTTTTATGGGTTTTTCTAATCTATATCACAATATTGGCATAGACTAAGATCATTAAATGCTTTTATGAGCTTATTTTATTCTTTTAAATATGCTCTTGTGAATAAAGATTTTATATTTAATTAAAATAAATAAAATAAATAAAACACCCTATTCGATAAGCCATTTTTATACTTCCTCCGTTCCAATATACTTGCTATATTTTATTTTTTATGCATTTATATGTTGAATTATACAAATCTAAAAACTATAAAAAGTTAATGTTATGAAAGTATGCGATTAGACAATTCAAACAAGATCTCATTTACTATATTTTTACTTACATATTAGTGGCAATTTATAAAATAAGCTTGAATGATGAATAATGCACATAATGGAAATGTAATGAGTATTTCAGAACGGAGGGAGTATTTGGCTAAATTCTACCCTATCTTATTAGTAAATGCTATAAACTTCATCCGTTCTGAAATACTTGCTACATTTCAATTATGGGCAATACTTATTGTTCAAGCTTAATTTATATATTACGGTGAATGTGTAAGTAAAAATATAGTCATGTGGGATCTTATTTTAATCGTCTAATAATCATGTACTTTCATAATATTAATTTTTTATAATTTTTAGATATGTATAATTTAACATATAATTAACAAAATAATATATTAAAATTGCGTAAAAAGTCAAATATAAGAGGTATAAAGAATTGGCAAATAAATTTATATAATAGAGGAAGTAGTAATTAAATGCTCTCACCGACTCCTTAGAACCCTATTCAAAAATATCCTTAATAGTTAATGCCTTTAATAATGCACAAGAGTCAAGACTAGACTAGAAATTGGAGGGCCAGGTTTGTATTTACTATTTACTACTAATATATACTGTGATACTATTTGTACTCAGAAAAACCTATTAAAAGTAATAACAGTAAATTATAGAATAGTTTAATGACTTATTATTTTCATTTTATGTTTATAATAAGAGTTTAATCTTTACCAAATATAATTGATTAATTCTTTCTAATGTGTAGGTTTCTATTCTAATTCTATGACCATATTAAAAATATAAGTAAACTAAATTTAATATTAAGAAATAGTTAATTTATATATTATCATTATTATATATGCATCATATATAAGTTGAAACAAATATGAAATTTCAACTTAGCGTCCTTATGTTTATACATATTCCCTTCACTACTCTATGAATATTACAAAGGGTTCTCCATGCTATTTAATTAATGTGTAATAGAAGTATCTCTAATTATTGTTACATCATTTAAAATTATAAAACTTAACTTTTACAAAATTTACATTGAAACAATCAAATAAAATTTCAAGTGACTAAATTTTAACTCATAGATTAGAAACAAAAGTTAACAAACACCTTAAAACGTATTTGTTAACAAGAATAATAACATATTTGAAACAATAAATTATATATATATATATATATATATATATATATATATATATATATATATATATATATATATATATATATATATATATATATATATATATATATATATAATTACTAGAGGTTTTATGATGAGATTATAATGAAAAATATAATAACAAAAGGTATTGGTGACTTTGGTTAGCAGGATCTTTAATGAAGATCAAATTACAGAAACCTTTAATTCCATAACGTTAATAAAGGTTATTGTCTTTTATCTAATAATAACAAACCAAGTAATACTACATCAACCAAATCATATAAAAACAACAGCAAATTAGGAAAATAATAACACACATGATAGAATTACAATTTACAATTAATTAAGAGTATATATATTACTTCCTAACTATCCTACGACAAATAATTAATTAATTAATTAATTATTGTCATAATTAATCCCTACATAAAAGCTGATATGAAATGTATTTCTTACCCTTTCCTCATTGGGTCATTACTCCCGAAAACGAGGAAGAATTGCGACGGATCCGTGGGTCGGAAGCGGAATAGTCGCAATGGCACACGCAGTAAAAGGCAACGTCGTCAATACAAGTAAACATACAGGCAGATGATTCACATTTGGATTGGCAGACATTAATATCATTATCTTCACATAACAATAATGCAGAAGATGATGAATTATCTTCCATTGATTGACATGAAATTAATGTTAGTAGTAAGAAAAATGTGATGAAGAAGAAGAAGAGTGTTTTGAGATTAGTAGACACCGACAGTGTCATAGTGAGTGATGGGTTAAGCATAAGATTAGATGGGTACAAAACTACAAGGTAACAATAATATGTGTTGGGTGTATGCCCGTTTTATAAGGGGCTCACATTACATACCACCTTCTCCAATTATTTTTGCATTTATTACTATTCAATTCTATTTATTAATCATGAATCATATTCCCTTCCTTATATATTGTTGGTTAATCTTAATAAACACTTGTATAATTAACGTCATTTGCTAGTATATAAATAAATGTGTTTATTTGCGGTTCAATTTGGACTTGCGGCAAATAATGGGGCAACAAATAACTAAAAGTTTTTATCTGTTACTTACAGGACATATCAAACAAAACTTATTATGTGCGAAGAGATTTAGAGTAAAAAATAGAAGAGTAAAGAGCAATGTAAGATTTTTCAATTGAGAGAAAAAAGGAGGGTGAAGTGGGTGACTTGTGTTATAGTCTTTTGTTATTGTTAAATAGAAAAACAACAATAAGATTTTTTTTTAAAATAGTTGCAAAAAAATACTTTTGCTGTGAATTATCAAAATAATAACAATAATTAAATTATTTGCTATGTTTGAGATTTAAGTAGCAAATAAATAACAACAAATATTAAATTTATTCTACTAATGAAATTTTAATTTGTTTTGTTTTTCTTTGCGAGGTTTTTTGTCTCTATGTTTCTTTATGGATATGGTTTGCCGTTTTCCTTTCATCCACAGATATTGATCATAGTTTTATTAGCGGGATGCATTAGGTATATTGATGGTGATGATAAAAAGTTAAATTATATTTATGAATTTTTATAAGGAAAAATTATCTAAATAAATTAAGGATTTTATTGATTTTCTACAATAATCCCAACTTTATGTTCATGAACCATGATTCCCAATAATAGGGTTACTTACCCAAGAACATTATTAATGGTGACTTTTTTTTGCAAAACAAAAAAAAAGAAAAATAAATCTACAATCAAAAATATTAAAAATTAATGGTTAAAATCAAAAATTAAACATAAATGGTTTACTTTTAAATTTTTTTTATAATTTTTCAATTTTTGTATTTATTTCTTTTTTTTTAATGAAAATGACTTGTTGTATAGGTAAGAGGTTACCCTTGTGCATTCTTACCAAATACCACAAAGTCTAAGGTAGACCTGATCCACACTAATTTTTGGGTGGACCAAGTTTTCACTCCTACTCTATACTCTACTTCCAATCTCTCACTCCCTTATTCTGCTTCCAATTTTTTTCAAAAAAGAAAAAATAATTTAATTCAATTTTTTTTAATTTTTAATTTGAATCAAATTTTTATAAAAAAAATTTTTTGAAAGATTTTATTTAAATTTTTAATTTCTAAAATTTTTAATTTTCACATTAATTTTAAAAATTTAATTTTTTTTATTTCTTAAATTTTTTATAAATTTTAAATTTTTTAATTTAATTTTTTTTTAGTTTTTAAAAAAGTAATTTTTTTTAGTTTTTTATTTATTTTTACTAATTTATTTTATAAATTTTACATTTTTATTTTAACTTTTTAAATTTTTATTTATTTTTTAAAATTTTTTTTAAGTATAAGAGTGAAATAGACGAAGTGTGAAAGTATAAGAGTGGAATGAAATAGAGTAGAAGTGTAGAGTGAAGTGAAGTGAAGTGGAGTGGAGAGAAGTAAAGTGGGGTGTGAAAACCAGGTCCACACAAGTCCTTTTCACCAAATACTCCTTATAGTTGAATGTTGAGATTTTTCGATCATGTTTAATCCAAAGTTGTGATTATTATAGGGAAATTAATAAAAGAGTTTATTGAAGCTTGAATTATACTTAAAAAAATGTGTAAAAATAGTTACAAGTAACTAATACCGTAAAACATAGAATATATTACTATATTTCTAAACATTTTATAAAAAATGGGAAAATTATAAAAAAAACTACCTATTTTATTCTACCTTTTGCAAAAAAAACTACATATTCTAATTTTTTTGCGAAAAACTACCTTATATGACCCCAAACGTATGCAAAACACTACCTAGTAACGAAATCCGTTTGTTGACCGTCAAGTTTTAGTTTGACCAAATACGTTTTCTGCACGTGATGTTATTAATTGCACTTAAGTGACAATTGCTCACTCTCCACATCTTAATCCTTCATTCTATTTGCTTCTCACTGTTCATGGAGTTAATCTATGCATGCAACGATTCATTTAAGGTGATTTAGCATTTACTCTTCTAATCTATTGATAAGTTAATTATTCTTCATTGATTGCATCGAACTAACAACCTATAATTTCTTCTTTTCTCTGTTGCATGTATTTGCAAAATAATATGTTTCTCACATTTTCTTAAATCATGAAATTCTCTGATTTTATCAATCTAATCACATAACGAAGATCTTCAACACAATCTCTTCTTTAATTTGCTAATAATATAATGGTTAAAAGAGAAGAGTGATGAAAAGAATTACAGTTGATTTGAAATGGGTAACTAAACAAGGTATGTTTTTCTTTACATTTCTTGATTGTTTGTTAGGGTTTAATTGATTGACCTTGTCATTAATCTTGATTTTTTTTATTTTTGCTTCTTTTGTGTTTAATTGTAGAAACTTTGCTACTATTGTTTAACCTATGAGATGGTGAAGCCAAACAATACTAGATGGTTTTGGGGATTATTTTGTGACTATGAATCACAAGACAGAGAATAGACAATTAGGTTCATCTGGCCAAATGAAACTACTTAGCCCTTCAATTTGTATCCAGGTTAAAAAACTTGCATGTCGTGAACCTCCTTCTAAAATGCTCCTTGGTCCACAACCACACTTATCAACCTTCAATTTTCCTATTGAAGAAGATGAAGGCTAGTTTGAATGCAACAAATAACGATGAAGATGTGAAAGTTATAACTAGGGCTGTGCAAACTTAGACCGGACCGGCGGTTCAGACCGGACCCGGATGGACCCGGACCGGAACCGGACCGGACCGGAAGCATCAGGTCCGGTCTCCGGTCCTCTAAAATTTACAATTCCGGGTTTCCGGTCCGGTCCGGTCTAACCCGGAAAATTCAGGGTCGACCCGGTTAGGACCGGTTAAAATATAAATATTTTTCTAACTTCTTCACATATAAATATTCAACCTAATTTGTAGGGTTTTTTTTCTTTCATAGAACTGTGCGGCGCTCTAGCTACTGTGTCTTCTTTCTCCTTTCTACTCCTTTCTTTCAAAACTGAAAATCAGGCGCCTCCTTTCTCCTTTCCACTTCCGGTCCGGCAGCCTGTCACCTACTCCTGTGTGCTTCACGACTCGCCCCTCGAGCCTCAAGGAGCTGCTGCTGCCAGTTGCTGTTGTCAGTAATAAATAATGAGTAATACTCATTATCTGATAAAGTTGTAGTTGGCTAGCTGCTGATCTTGAGCATACTAATACTGGAACGGTGGAACCTCTAATCATCCATACTCCATAGCATGTTGAGTTTCTTGAAGCTTCAATTCAATTACCACTCATTTTTTGTTGATTTTCTTGATTATTTTCTTGATTATTTTCTTGAAAAACTATGTTCATTGTTGAAATTAAATTAAATGATAGAGAGATGAAGTATTTTAGTGTAATTATGGGTTAAATAGATGAATTTATGGGCAATTAAATTAAATGGGTGGAATTTTTGAATTTTATTTTGAATTTATTTTTTATTTTACTATAATAAATATCTTAAAGTTTGAATCGAAATTCCAAAGCCGGTCCAACTGGTCCGAACCTGGACCGGACCGGAATTTTTCAGGGTCAGACCGGGACCGGACCGGATGAAACAGGTCCGGTCTCCGGTCCTCGAATTTTTTAATTCCGGTCTTCCGGTCCATCCGGTTCCGGTCCGGTCCGGTCCGGGTTTGGACCGGTGTTCAGTCCTAGTTATAACAGGGGCTGAAGTCTACTTCAAAATATGGAAAATGGACTCAATTAATAAGGAAAGGGAATAGAGGGAAGAACATGAAATTAGAGGGAAAAATAGAACAAATATGGAGGGAAAGGTACATTTAGTGATATCACGTGGAATAAAACGTGCTTGGTCAAAAAAATTTTAACGGTCAACAAATAAATTCCGTCACTAGGTAGTGTTTTGCATACGTTTGGGTCATATAAGGTAGTTTTTCGCAAAAAAAAAAAAATTAGAATATGTAGTTTTCTGCAAAAGGTGGTATAGAATAGGTAGGTTTTTTTTTTAATAATTTTCCTGAAAAAAATAGTTTTTAAAATAATCTAATACTCCCTCCGTTCCTTTTTGTTGTTCCTATTTGGGTTTTTCACCAAAATTAAGAAAAATGGAATCTTTAGTGGTAGTGAGTGTTATTTTAATTATATAGTAGTGGAAAGTTATGATTGTATTGGAAGTATGAGAGAAAAAATAATTAAATAATAGTGTAATGTAATGATTGTATTGGAAGTATGAGAGAGAAAATAATAAAATAGTAATGGAAAGTAGGGAAAGTGGGGTTTTAAGGGGTAAAAGTGGGATAAAAAATTTCCAAAAATGGAAAGTATTCTAAAGTAAAAGTTTATTTGCTAGTATATAAATGTGTTTATTTGCGGTTCAGTTTGGACTTGCGGCAGATAATGGGGCAGCAAATAACTAAAAGTTTTTATCTGTTACTTACAGGACCATATCAAACAAAACTTATTATGTGCGAAGAGATTTAGAGTAAATAGAAGAGTAAAGAGCAATATACGTAAGATTTTTCAATTGAGAGAAAAAAGGAGGGTGAAGTGGGTGACTTATAGTTATAGTCTTTTGTTATTGTTAAATAGAAAAACAACAATAAGATTTTTTTTATCTGCTTTAATGTTAAAAATAGTAGCAAAAAAATACTTTTGCCGTGAATTATCAAAATAATAACAATAATTAAATTATTTGCTATGTTTGAGATTTAATTAGCAAATAAATAACAGCAAATTAAATTTATTCTACTAATGAAATTTTAACTTGTTTTGTTTTTCTTTGCGAGGTTTTTTGTGGAGGGGTTTTTTGTCTCTATGTTTCTTTATGGATATGGTTTGTCGTTTTCCTTTCATCTACAAATACTGATCCTAGTTTTATTAGCGGGATGCATTAGGTATATTGATGATGATGATAAAAAGTTAAAATATATTTATGAATTTTTATAAGAAAAAATTATCTAAATAAATTAAGGATTTTATTGATTTTCTACAATAATCCCAACTTTATGTTCATGAACCATGATTCCCAATAATACTTACCCAAGAATATTATTAATGGTGACTTTTTTTTTGCAAAACAAAAAAAAGAAAAATAAATCTACAATCAAAAATATTAAAAATTAAAGGTTAAAATCAAAAATTAAACATATATGGTTTACTTGTAAATTTTTTTTATAATTTTTCAATTTTTGTATTTATTTCTTATTTTTTTTTAATGAAAATGATTTGTTGTATAGGTAAGAGGTTACCCTTGTGCATTCTTCCCAAATACTCCTTATAGTTGACTGTTGAGATTATTCATCTTTAATCCAAAGTTGTGATTATTATAGGGAAATCAATAAAAAGTTTATTGAAGCTTGAATTATACTTAAAAAATGTGTAAAAATAGTTACAAGTAACTAATACCGTAAAACATAGAATATATTACTATATTTCTAAACATTTTATAAAAAAAATGGGAAAATTAAAAAAAAAAAACTACTTATTCCATACTACCTTTTGCAAAAAAATCTACCTATTCTATTTTTTTTTTGCGAAAAACTACCTTATATGACCCAAACGTATGCAAAACACTACCTATATAGTAACGGAATCCGTTTGTTGACCGTCAAGTTTTAGTTTGACCAAATACGTTTTTTGCACGTGATGTTATTAATTGCACTTAAGTGACTATTACTCACTCTCCACAGCTTAATCCTTTCATTCTATTTGCTTCTCACTGTTCATGGAGTTAATCTATGCATGCAACAATTCATTTAAGGTGAAGATTTAGCCTTTACTCTTCTAATCTATTGATAAGTTAATTATTCTTCATTGATTGCTTCGAACCAACAACCTATAATTTCTTCTTTTCTCTGTTGCATGTATTTGCAAAATAATATGCTTCTCACATTTTCTTAAATCATGAAATTCTCTTATTTTATCAATCTAATCACATAACGAAGATCTTCAACACAATTGCAATCTATTCTTTAATTTGTTAATAATGGTTAAAAGATAAGAGTGATGAAAAGAATTACAGTTGATGTGAAATAGGTAACTAAACAAGGTATGTTTTTCTTTACATTTCTTGATTGTTTGTTAGGGTTTAATTAATTGACCTTGTCATTAATCTTGATTTTTTTATTTTTGCTTCTTTTTGTGTGTTTAATTGTAGAAACTTTGCTACTATTGTTTAACCTATGAGATGGTGAAGCCAAACAATAATAGATGGTTTTGGGGATTATTTTGTGACTATGAATCACAAGACAGAGAATAGACAATTAGGTTCATCTGGCCAAATGAAACTACTCAGCCCTTCAATTTGTATCCAGGTTAAAAAACTTGCATGTCGTGAACCTCCTTCTAAAAAGCTCCTTGGTCCACAAAGTTTTCGTTAATTTGCAAAAGGAGCACCACAACCACACTTATCAACCTTCGATTTTCCTATTGAAGAAGATGAAGGCTAGTTTGAATGCAACAAATAACGAAGAAGATGTGAGAGTTATAACAGGGCTTGAAGTCTACTTCAAAATATGGAAAATGGACTCAATTCATAAGGGAAGAGAAAGAGGGAAGAACAGGAAATTTGAGGGAAAAATAGAACAAATATGGAGGGAAAGGTACATTTAGTGATATCACATGGAATAAAACGTGCTTGGTCAAAAAAAAATTAACGGTCAACAAATAAATGCCGTCACTAGGTAGTGTTTTGCATACGTTTGGATCATATAAGGTAGTTTTTCGCAAAAAAAAAATTAGAATATATAGTTTTTTGCAAAAGGTGGTATAGAATAGGTAGTTTTTTTTTTTATTTTCCTGAAAAAAATAGATATTAAAATAATCTAATAAGTAATAACATATCAATGGATCAAAACTCCTATAACAATAACACCTTTTATAAAATATAATATTCAATTTGAAGTACTTTTATTGTTCAAAACTCCTACGGATATAACTAGGGTGTGGTTCTAAAAAATATTCAATTCGGAATATTCGGCAGATCAAATTTTAAAAACCAAATATATTATTCGGTTTTTGAAAACCAGATAATTCAGACCTGATATCCAGTTTTGAATCGGATCCGAATCAAAATATTGGCAAAATCAGATATATGTTTTCTTTTTTTTTGAAATTTACTATTATGTACAATTCTCATTTATAACTAAATTGTATCACTAATTTATTGTTAATTAATATAGACTTTTAAAAATCCAACCATATTTCAAAAATGATTTTCTTTCAAAGTTTAAAAACCAAGCTTGATTAAAGAAAGAAAGCAAAATGAGCTTAAATATTTATGTGGAAAAAGTAATAAATTGTTTTAAAAAAGACAAAAGAAATTGAAAATAGGATATCTGATATTCAATCCGAATTTCAGATTTTCAATTTATTCAGATTGATCCGATATTCGATTTTGAATAGCCCTAGGTATAACAATATTATTTTTTTGGATCAAAACTCCTACCACAATATTTATTCACATACTTCATATTAATGTTAATATCATAAATCTTATTAAAAGAACCGTGAAAATCCACGTGTCATCTCCTCAAGGGATATGTCAAAGGTCAAATCATCATAAATTTTATTAAAATAACTGTCAAAATTCACGTGTCATCTCCTCAAGGGATATGTCAAAGGTCAAAGGTTTATAAAAGGCAGTAAATTAACTACAAGGATTCAATTTTAAAATAGCAAGTCAGTATTTAAATAATACACTTCTTACAAGTTACAAGTTACAACCAACTCTATTAATTAATTGAAAATTAATATTTTCAAAAATATAATCACATATCTGATTAATATCAAAGACCTTAATTTGTAATATTACACTCTTAAAAAAATAGACAATATTTTCTATATATAATCAAATGAAAAAAATACCTTCATCAACCCCTATAATAAGGATGGAATTTTGATACATTTAAACTATTTATCATTGTGAACAAAAAACAATTGTCTTGCTGAACAAGACTTTTCTTTAAAATTATAAAAACTAATAACCTACTTTACACTATTTATAGAATCGCAAACTTATGTAATTGATATATTATAATTATGTAATTGATATATTATAATCGCAAACTAATAACCTACTTTACACTATTTATAGAATCGCAAACTTATTGTATATTGTATATTAATTAGAAAAAGTATAAAAATATTGATAATTTAAAATTGATAATCTTAAATTTATACTTTATATTTAAAAATTTAAAGATCCATGCAATGCATGGGTTTCTAAACTAGTATTATTATTATAATTTGAAAGGAATTAATGGTATTTTGTGTTTATATTCATTGGACTTCAATGCAACTAGGATTATAATTGTGCTATACATGGTTGAGGTTCACTTTTATTTTTTATTGATTATTTGGTCCGTAACATGTTGGACTTTTGACAAAATTTAGCAAAGTCCTCATATAAAACCTTTTTACCACTTCTTGAATATGTATATAATTATTAAGTAGTATAATACCCGTGCGATGCACGAGATTTTTAAAATTTCATATATATAGTAATTTGATTAATTTTTTTTTGTATCATAGTAATTTGATTATTTTGATATTTGTTTCTCAGCCTAATTACTCCTTCCAAGTCACTTTAAATGTTCACTTTCCTTTTTAGATCAATTCCCCCTATTTGTTCACTTTCTGTTTTTTGGCATAAATTTTTACCCAAATACTCTATGTTCACACAAATAAAGACCATAATACCCCTACTTATATTACTTAAAATACCCCAATTACCACATTTACAATTATTATAATCACTTAAAATGCCTCAACTACCACATTTACAATTATTATAATCACTTAAAATACCTCAATTACCACATTCTTAAAATTCGTGTCCAAAGAAAATAGACACTTAAAGAGAGTTGGAGGGAATATTAATTATTTAGATAAAAAAAGTTATTCGAAAGTTTGTATTATTATAATGAGATCAGTTAAAGTTCGTATTATAGACGGTAATTTTTCCTTTAACCTATCATTCCTAAAAATAGATTATACCATATTTGAAACAAAAACAAAATTCTAAACATGTGCTCTCAAAAATCAAGTCCAAATCTATATTTAAAGTTGTAACAATATCATACAATATAATAAAAGAACTGTAAATTTTCAAATGGCAGCCCCACAAATGCATGATGATTTGGCAAAAATCTATTCGCTACTTATTACTTAGATGTTTTAATAAATCATATCATACAATCATCATACAAAATAATAAAAGAACTGTAAATTTCCACATGGCAGCCCCACAATGCATGATGATTTGGCAAAAATCTATTCGCTACTTATTACTTAGATGTTTTAATAAATGTCTATTAGTTTATGACAATATTATAAACTTGCTCTCTTACAAAGCTTCTCCTACAAGATTGATTTTAAATTGTCTTAAATAGAAAATAGGAGAATCATATCATATCATACAATATAATAAAAGAACTGTAAATTTCCAAATGACAGCCCCACAATGCATGATGATTTGACAAAAATTTATTGGCTACTTATTACTTAGATGTTTTTAATAAATGTCTATTGATTTATGACAATAATATAAACTTGCTCTCTTACAAAGCTTCTCCTACAAGATTGATTTTAAATTGTCTTAAATAGAAAATAGGAGAATTTATCATAATTGAATATGAAATATCTCTTAAAGCTACTAAAACTCCAATAAAAAAATGTTCTCTTGCAAGCTTAATTTAAAATATGTTTTATTAAATAATAGTATGAGTATCTTGCATAAATTTTCACTAAAATTAATTGTCTTTTGTATAAATAGATTTCATTCAAATAATGGAGATTTATTTAATGTTTTTTTTAGAATTTATCACAATCACACATTATTATTAGTTTAGTCTATTATTACATTTTTTTTATTATATATATCTACATACTTACACATTCGTGCATTGCACGAGCATATAAACTAGTATATTCAGAATTGAATTGGACTTTTAAAAGCGGTTTTTATTTAAAAAAAAAATGTCTAAAGTAAGAATTTGTGAATTTCAAAATATCTTCCCCTCCCAACTCCCATCCCCAAATGTTTTCTCTCTCCGACTCGTATCAATTTCTATCGCTGTTGGCAAATCTCTCCCATTAAAAGAATGGAGTAATTTATAACAAAAAATTAATCATCTGCCTCTACTGATTTGGAATTCCAACTTCACAATCTCATCTTCTGATTCTGATTCTGAGATCAACCCAGAAGACAAAATTCAATTAATTGAAGTGGGTGTAATATTGATTTTATAAAATATGAAGACATTAGTAGTAATTTCAATTGGGGTTTTCTTGTTTGCTCTATCATCACCCTCTTCCGCAAGCATAATGAGGGAGGAAGAGTGCAAGGCATGGCTTGTTCAATCCATCCCTACTGACATGCCTCATCTCTCACTTGTTCCTGGTGTTCTTTCTACCGGTACTTTTTTCAATTCAACTACTTTACTTTGCTTCCTTTTTGTTGGAATAACTAATAATTAATCATATTACTCATTTATCTGTTCAGTTTTTTAGTAGCATTCGTTGTGTTAGAGTATATTCTTTGTTTTTGGTGTGCATTGGCTAGACGCCAATATGAACTGTGTAGTGTAAACCATGATGAACGTGATTAGAACTTTACTTATAAAGGGCTCATGCGTGCTGATGTTGTTGGGTTCATAAAGATGTAGCTTACGATTGACCATATAGCCTACCGCAGAACCTTGATACATGGCAACTTGTGAAGCTGTAAATTAAACAGTATGCTAAAAAAGATAATGTCATATATTAAGCTCAAGGAGAAGGTACACATATCCATTGTGATAGTGATTCTTTATAACAATTTCTAAGAATCAAATCATTCATCATAAGACAAATCATATTAAAGTCAAGTAAAGAGCTTAGAACCGCAGTAAAGTTAAGCTAGTTAAGATTGACTTGATAAGATTAGTTGGTTGAGATTTTTCCCAAAGTGCTTTCAAAGAGCGGAATTGAGAAGTTCAGAGGCTTACTTGCTATGAAGACCAAAGGTTTCAAGGAGGAGTGTTAGTTGATAAGACATATAGAAGGTTTAGAGATATTTAGCATGGATGAAGACTCTTAGTGTGCCTAATTAATAAGTTCATGTATTAAGTCTAGATTAATTAATTACATGAATAGTTAGGAGTTTATAGTTAGATTAAAGGCCAAAGCTTGTCACAGTTTGATAGTTGCGATTATTATTTGGCATCCTTCTACCCCTATACAAAGGGATCTTTTACTTATCATATCATAGATTAACAAACACAATCTTTTCATTACTTTCATCTTTTTCTCTTACAAATTCCTGTAGTCTTTACTTCCCTCCAACAATATCATACTTCTCAATCAACTCTTGGATACACTAAATATCTTATAAATCTTAGTTTGTCTTAGCATCCCAATTCACTTATTTACAATATTATGCTATGACTTGATATTTGGATTTACGAAAGGGCAAATTAGTCATTGTCACATCACATTAGGGGAGATTTGGGGAAAAAGTTACTAGTCATTATAAATAAGGGGAATTAGAGACCCATAATCATGAAGAAACTAGTAAACACATTTTGGGGAGTTTTATACTCAATGGGGAGATCTCAAGCGTCTCGAATGGCTTGAATTTATCTTTCGTTATCTTGTAATTGTTCTTTTATCATCAATTTCATAGTGTAATTTCTCTTTTGCTATTTGATCTTTTCCATTTCCGTTTTACTGTTTTAGTTCAATTACTCAGTTCATAACATATTATAAAGGAGAGCTGAAATTAGGTTTTACACTTAATTTTTTTGTATTACAACATTTTTTGTATTCTTTTTCAGCTGATGTCTTTCGATGGTTAGCTGGTAATTCAACTACAAAACTGGACATCATGGCACAGTATTGGCAATTGGTTGCTGGTTCTGATAATCCTCTTTCAGGAGATTACGGGTACTCAAAAGAGGAAATGGAAAGTTTTGGCGCCGAAGATGGTTCTAGTGTATATAAAGCTATTGAAGACGCCGCTGATCGCAATGTCAAGCTCAGGTTTAGATCCTAGTTCTTTTTGTAGTTCATAAAAATATGTATGTACATACTATGCTTTTTATTATTCATAATAGGCTTTTGCAGCACTCGGGTGTATATCCTGATTTTACAAAAGAGGTATCTGACCTTACAAAAGGGAGGCCAAATGTTGAGAATGTTACTCTTTTACTAGGAAAATGGTGGGGATCTGGCATAGTCCATGCAAAAGTATGGATATCAGATGACCGAGATGTATACATTGGATCCGCCAATAATGATTGGAAATCTCTCACTCAGGTGAACTTTAAAAAAGTTATTATTTTTTGGTTGACTCCTATATGAATATCAAATTAACCCAAACATTTATATATTTTCTTAGACTCATGCATTTAAGGTTTGCATTTTTGCGAATGTTAATAGGTTAAAGAAGTTGGGATCTATATTGCTGATTGTCCGAAGATTGCCAAGAAGGTTGAGGTTTATTATAACAATTTGTGGAGACTTGGTTTTCTAAATGCTTCAGCATATACGACAAGAACATGGGATCAACAATGGCAAATTAATAGAACAGTTCCTTGTTGGTCGCATTTTGTTGTTTCTAAGGAAAGATGCAAGTATGGTATTGGAAATGCAAATTTTTGTACATTATGCTTCCGTTAAATTACCTTCTAATTCCTGCAGGATTTTCAAACTTTTTTCATCAATGCTCTTCTAAGGACGATTTTAATATATTAGAATATTATTTCAGATCTCCTCTTCTTCATGAATACGTAAATGTTAAGCACGTAGCTGGATATCCTTTACTATCAGACCCATATATGTTTAAGCTACCAATTGAGACTCCTGGATGTAGCAATAGCTCAATGACTCAACGTTCCAACAGCTATCTCTCTTTTGCTCCTCCAGAGGTAATGTGGTGTGGTTGAAGCTCTTGATGCTTCCTTAATGAGTTGAATTGCGCTAGATCCTTGTTGCTTACTATAAAAGATGTAGAATTTAAACCTTTTCTTAAGACTTCAAGTTTTGCTAAATGAATGTAATATGCACGCTGTTCTTTAGATGGTAAGTTAAACATAGAAAGACTCATAAAGGAATGAGGAATGGACCACACCTCATATCCTCAAGGATAGAAAGCTAAGGCTCATTATTGCCAACTTGAGGTTTCCTCCCTTCTCATACCTTTTTGGGTTTACTTTAACCGTTAATAAAAGATTGAATGATAAAGCTTATTTGGAATTACTAGCTAGTCATTTTGATTGACTCTTTTTCGATCTTTGCATTATTTCCTGTGTCCTTTCTTCTTCATTCCCAGGTTCAATGTTTTGATAGTTGTTCCCCAAATCACTTTTTTTTTTCTCCATCATTTTGTTGACAAAAATATTTTTGCAATTTATCTCTAATTACTGTCTGAATTAACTGCTTGGTATGCCAATGGTTAATTTTTATCCATGTGCACAATAATATGTTGCCGCTATTCGTTTTTCTTTTCTTTTTTTTTTTTTTTAATTTCAGTGGGTGAATTTTTAATTTATGAGATGCTTCCGTTCTGTAGCTCTCCTTTGGAACATTCCAGACAGATGAGCAAGCATGGATGGATACAATAAGATCTGTGGGAACTGGATATATTGTTAGGATCAGTACAATGGATTGGCTTGGTCAGTCTCAATTTACAGAACAAACTGTTTACTGGTCTTCTCTTTCATCAGCTATATCTGAGGTATTATTGTCAATAATCTGTTGTATCTATGGGTTTTATTGTTTGTTTGCATCTGTATTTCTTTTTAAGCTTATATTAGAACTTTACAAAGCATGGAAGATTATTTTTTGTGGTGATAATACCACGCAGTAGCTATTTACCTTTAGGCTTACAGTTTTATCTTTGGTGCTTAATTGTTGATACTTGATTGTATTATTTCATCTATAGAGATCTTTTTAAGAAAGTGATCCTCAAGCTCCTTGTAGGCTGTAGCGCCATTTCATGAATTCACATGTAGCACAAGCAATCATTGGCATGATAGTTTTCATGCACACATGTAATCCTAGACTTTGCTTAAGTGAGATTCACTTGATTGCATTTGGTTAATCGATAATTGTTATTGTGCATATTTTATAGTTTGGTTGTACATATTTGAAGATGTTAAGCATAGGATTTAGTGAAAATAATTCAAATGGAGTTGAGACTGAAATATTGTTTGGTCAAGGTGAGTACTAAGAGCATTTCTAGTGGGGTGATAACATTTAGGGTGATAACTATTTGCAAAATTGAAAATAGGGGTTACCTACTAGACAAAGGGTAACAAATTTAGGTAAAGCGTGACAGTTTTTCACCTTTCGTACAAGAGAATAGGTGATGGAACCCAACTTTTTTCTTCCTAGAAGAGAGAAATGAGTGTGAATAAAGAAGATAGTCTCTAAAGGAAAGAGGAGAAAATGCGGTGAAAGGATTTCAAAGTTGGTGGAACCATGTGCAAAGAGGACTGAAATATGCATCAGCTTCAAAAGTGGAAAGCTGGAATTTCGAAAAGCTTAAAATAGGAAGAACTAGGCATTAAATGAGATATTCAGAAACAGGACAATAAATAATAATAAATGAAGGAGTGGTTTATGAGTGCATTTGGATGGATACAAGGAAATAGAGAGAAGGAAAAGGGAGGGATTTGAAGGGATAAAGGGATCTCTTAGTTGGATAACAAAATAGGAGGAATGGAATTTGAAGGGAGGGATTTGAGGGATTAGATGAATAATTTTTGATAAGGTCTGAATCTCTCCGTAGTTGATAAAATTTGGAGGAAAACTCTCATCTTCGTTCCTTTTGCTTCCCTTTCCTTCTAAACAAATAAGAGTTACATTTCTTCCATTTCTCTCCCCTTCCTTTCCCTTCCGCCTTCTTCTTATCCTTTATTTCTCTAAAATTGTTATCCAAACATAGTGTATATGTGGATGCTCATAGAAAATTGTTATACATGTAAATTAGTACTTCATAATTTATAGTGAATTATCTTCTATGAATATAGTCATGGGAAATCTTGATAGATTCTTCTCTATATATAGTTCCAATATTTTTTTAAAAATTTTTTACATACAGAAGTCATATCTAGCGATAATATTTATTCAAGTATTGAGGATTGCAAGTAAAAACAATAAGAGAAGGTATTAGATAGGATTGATTAAAATACAATTCACATTATCGATAATTGCCCAAAATTTGTTTAAATTCTTTCAACAGACCCTGTGTGTTGGGATTGTGGCTTTGGTGATGTTATTGAGTTGTTACTTGGACACTTTTTAATCACTAGAACTTATAGGTAGTCTTCTCCAAAAAGGCAACAGTCAAGCTTCTTGTGGCAAGATGGGCACATATGATCGACAACACAGATCAATATTTAAAGTCTCTGCTCTACACAAATGTCCTGTGCCATTCATCAACCTATAACCATTGCTCAGGCAAAGTGGAAATCAAATACTATGAGGTGCCTGGTAATAATTCAACAGGACCAGCCTTTATCAATGGAACTAGAACTGGAAACCTTTACCCTGCTTATACAAGAGTGAATCACGGAAAATATGCAGTCAGTGATGTTCGAGCTCACATTGGAACAAGTAATCTCGTATGGGATTATTTTTACGCAACAGCTGGGGTCAGTTTTGGCACGTACAACCCAACAATCGTTTCTCAATTGCAACAAATTTTTGATGCTGATTGGAATTCCCCATATGCTCTTCCTGTTCAGCCACTGCAAGTTGATGAATCTTTTTCAAGCTGGTAATATGTCTCTTGCTGGCTGCTGCTCTTGTTGGAATGGAGTCTTAAATCTAATGATACAGATTCAGAGGGACTGTCGCGCGTACAACCCATCCTTTGTTCTTTTGGTATGTTATTCTCTCTGTAAATAGGTATATTATGTTTTCATTTGTATCACTTTAAAAATTGATTTTATACGAACTATTATGGATTTTGATTCCTCTACCATGTTCAAGTTCTTATCTGCTACATGTGAGCCATTTTATACCATAGTATTTGGGATATGTTGCTTTGGTTGTTCTTTAGTTCTATTTGGATATCTAGAAGCACCACTATTTTCAATTATTGGACTTAATGTTTGGAAAGAAAGCGTGAACTTTCAAGGGTGTTTTTTTGATACTTTTAAGGGATGCACGTTAGAGGAGTTGTGCATGAACCTATCGGGTTGGTATCCCAATGATAGGATTCAAAATTCAATTGGTTAGAGCTTTTTTTACATCTTGAATTGCATCTGGATCACGGATCACCTCTTGATACGACTTACAGCGCAATTTTTTACACCTTTACAGCGTGGGATACGATGTGATACACCTTGTTTGTGCAGGATAGTTAGAGGTTTTTGAATATTAAGTAGCAAAATCAAAAGAACATACAGAAGTATTTTAGTTGATAATACTCATATTAGACTTGTTTGTTAGAAAGCACTGAAAAGATGTTTATATAAATAAGTTCAAGAGAAAATTGACATTAATAATCTAACATTTCATCCATCCTTTGTGAATAATACCACCTTCGGATTATTTCTAAACAATTTAACCCTCGTCATACATTTGCCTACAACATACCAAATTACTAATAATAGGTAATTATAGGGTATGTTGCTATCAAACTAAGAAAAATGTTGGATTATTCACAACGAACTAAGGACAATAGTTGGATTATTAGAAAATAATCTCTAAGTGAGATTATTCACAGTGCATGAGTTAAAGGTTGTATTATTCATAATTTCAAAATGAATATAATAAGTTGATAAAAAGTTGAAAGGAGAGTGAGTTCAGTCATTTGTGATCAAGTGATCCATTTAAAAGCTAATCCAAGCGTAAGTGTCCTCAAAATTGGTTGATAACTTAATAGTAATATTTAACTTGTGTTTCTTGCTCAACATAATCTTAATTTCCTTGTGTATTATTCCATGTTCCATTAGATTTATGGTTTGCTTTGATATTTCTTACGAAAAGTTGATGTGCCACTCTTTTGGTAACTTGTTTTGTAAGGAAATTAAGGGGAGGGGAGTGATTGGTTTATAATCTTTCAAATCTAATTTTATTCATTTCCTAATCAAAAGTTTAGCTCTATAAGATGTCAGAATCCATAGATTTGTTTAACACAAATTCTTGTCAGAGACGGTTTCTTTGAGAGACCATTTCTAATTGGGCCGGCCCATAGATTGATTTACGTGGGCATTAAGGAGATTAAGACATTGTAAATACTGCAAGCTTACTCGATGGTCACTACTCACTAAAGATATGGTAAGTAGATATTTAAGATATCATAAGTAGGCTTTATGGATACGATTAGAGACATTTAAGGATGATATAAGTAGGCATTAAGGACACTGTAAGTAGAAATTAAGGATAAAATAAGTAGGCATTAAGTTTTAGTGGACAAGGGCTGAAAGGCGTCACTCAGAGAGACGGACTCTTAGGAGATCGACTGTTTATTTAATAGTTTAAGAACCCATCATTTAAAAGGTTATGGTTTCATTGTGTTCTTGATGTGTTATTGAACTATTAAAACATAACCATTCACACTACTCATTTAAAAATTTTTAATATTTCTTTTTAATAGCAAAATTATTAATTAAAAGTTAAGACATCAGTAACTATTAAAACATCTTCTATGTTACAACACAAAGCTAATATATGAAAGTTACTCCATAATTGCCGATATAATACTACCCATTACTCTAATGCATAGCTTAAAACAATAATCGAAAAACATGATTATATATATAAAAGCATGAAATACATAGATGAAAATGTAAAACTACTTTTCAACAATGAGTTTGGCTGAAAGAAGGCCACGAATGTTAGGTTTAGGTATACGATAGCCAAGATGAGTCATGAACAACCATACCAAAGTAATGAGTTCTCCGCCTTTGCTTAGCTGCGCAAAGTGTTCTCTTGGTGAGCTGTGTATGGCTGCATAACACAACATTTCTACCCAAACCTTGAATATTATGTCCCATTTCTTCTCACCGATCATGTTTAGTTGCTTCGCTAATTTACAAGCTTCATGAAACACAGATTGGTTATCGTTTGCCTTGTCTATTGTAGCTGCTATTTTATCATCCTTCTTTTTTTTCAATACATATTCACAAAACTTTTTCTGCTCCATTGTAGCTTCTACTTTATCATCTTTCTTTATTATTCTCATTAATTTTTTACAAAACACTTTGTGCTTCTTTTCCAAGTCCGAATCTTTCTTTTCTTGCACCGAATCCGAGCCTTCACACTTGTTTATTTCCTCCTTTTTATCTTTCTTATAATTACGGATTTCGGTAATGGTGTCTTCATATTGAACATCGGACTTACCCACTAACTCAGGCACCAGGTCATGACGCCTAAGTAAAAGGCAAGCCATGTAGTCTGAGAGCTGTTTACAATATTCTGAAACACGAATAATATCCTCCTTGGTCTCGGAATTAGTCTCCGCATCACATTTTAAAATATCAGTAGCAACATGCCAAGTAAGCAAGCTGTTACTATAATCAACATTTATAGTCCATGGTTTCAAGTACTGAGAAGCTAGGAAATATTCATCGTTGAAAATCAAGTTACCTCTAGCTGAGCATACATCATTTATTGTTTGATTCGCGTCCTTGTTGAATTGACTTGTAGCTTTCTTGGCCGTGTTTTGAAGCTCTTGAAATATCTTTCCAAGAAACTCGGGCTCAACTGGATTGCTTCTTTTGCTGTATTTACAATCGATAATAATATCATTGATTTGTTTTATGGGAATCATTTTCATGATATTTTCGATTACTTTACATGGAGGCTTGAAGCTGCAACGAAGCAAGTTGTAAGTCGGGATTGTCTGTGACCATCTTTTACTCTCGACTTGTCTTGCCTTTTTTATTACCCAAATGTCAGCAAGTTTTAACCACTTTCTCTCGCTAAGATATCTAAAACACATTTCCTTCAGCTTGAACTTTGACGGAGCATTCTTCCAAAAGTAATCATGTAGTCCATCTAGCTTTATAATAAACCAATCTGAAATCAAGAACCTAACAAATCCAGATAATTCTAGTACTACAGCACCCAAAAGCAAGGCAAAGGTTATTCCGACATCAACCGACTCGAAATTCTTCTTGGTAATAGTAATAGAAAACAATACGGTAGCTGCTATTAATGATATGAAACAGATAAACCGGTAAAAAACCCTTCTATGCCTATTTATCAAAAGTGCTTTGGTATGCAAGACATCGTAGAGTAAACTAATCTCGATCTCTAGAATGCTGAGTGCATCTTGCACTGAATTACTGAGGAAGGTCTCACTTAATTCCCGATCATAATCCAAGTTTATGAGCGCGTCAGCTGCTAAGCCTCTAATATGCTCATAAAGGCGGTAAGCAATTCTGATCTTATAGTGATCTTTATTATCATCTGGAATGCTTGAGCTTGAACCACGAGCTTGCATCTCTGTATCACGCTCACCTCTCTCTTCTGTGTTTGATTCTGAAGTCGGATGATATTTCACTTCAAATCGACAAGGAATAGAAGCAGCATGTGCAGAGTAGTAGTGATTAGACCATTCGGTGAATGATGAAGAAGGTTTCGGTTTCCCCAGGGAGGTTCTGATGCCATCTCTACTTGCATAATATAAGCAAGTAATTCTCTCAGAGTATTTGAAGAATCCAACGATAAACACAAGAATAACAGGAAGCCAGAGAGGATTATGATTACCGTTTCTCAAGGACGAGAGGAAAACATAGATGGTTACTCCAACTTGGGTAATAAGCTGAAGTGAGTGTCGAAGCCAGAGCTCGTTGTCTTCAAGGGAAAGAGCTGTAATTGTGTCGGGAGCACCCAAATGAAGCAGCAAAAATGGTGCCCAAAATGCGAGGATGTCGGGCCTATGATGAACATTGGTGTTAGTATAGTTGTTGACACGACCGATCAAACCGATGGTGTATAGGGCGATGGAATCAGCAGACAAATATAGCAGCCACAAGAAGATTTTTAGAATAGGATTTGTGCAGTGTTTTCTAAAGGGTGAAAAAAATGCGAGTAATATTTGGATTGACAAGCTCAATATTAACAGGATGTATATTTCTGATGCTTGCACTGCATCCAATGGGTTTTTATCATTCATATGCATTGTGGTGACTGGTGAGATATCAATTTGAGGCTTGTTATGCTGCACTTTATAATTCTAAACAAAAGTAAAGTTTACTTGTAATTAAAGGGAGTTGTAGCATAGAATTAAAGCTTTATTTCGCGCTTGTGGCTCAATGGATAGAGCATCTGCATGTGGAGCAGAAAATTTGAGGTTCAACTCTTACTCGAAGCAGGTATTAGTTGGGGGTTTCTTAACTGCGCACATTTAATGTGACCACCTCATATTTACATAATATCTATTAGTTGCGATATTTCATAATGAATTCGCCAAAATGTAACATTTAGAATCGCTCCTATGAGATGGGCTATTGGTGCGACGTACATGCTATGGGATCCTTCACATGTAATGTAACTACCAATTAGCCATAAATAGGCTAAAATATTTGCAATTCAAGCAAGCTTAATAAATTCCAAGAATCGTTGATTGTTGTATTATTAAATTCCAAACTTAATGAATTTTTCTTATTATTAAAAATAATTAGATATTACATAGAGTATTTAAAAATAACAAATGACTTCTAGATATTTGATATATATTTTTGAACCCAAACTAATAAGGAGTCATTTGGTAGCTTTTTTAAAAATAACCATCAATAATCTCAATTGAATATTAGTTTTAATAATTCATATTTCATTAAATTTGTTATATAGATTAGTTTAAAGCAAACGAGTAAAGAATTATCTATATTACATAGCACTTTTGAAATAGGTACTCCTTTCGTTATTTTAAGTTCTTCCACCTTACTATAACCGGTAGTTTTAATAGTTTTTTCCACTTTAGAATACTTTCTATTTTTGAAAAATTTTCATCATACTTTTACCCTTTAAAACCCTACTTTCCTTACTTCACACTACTATTTAATTATTTTCACTCCCATAATTCTAATACAATCATTATTTTACACTACTAATTAATTATTTTCTCTTTCATACTTTCAATACAATCATTATTTCACACTACTATTTAATTAATTTTTCTCTCATACTTTCAATACAATCATTACTTTATACTACTATTTAATTAAAATAATACTCACTACAACCCAAAGATTCTATCTACCTTAATATATGTGAAAAACCCAGAATGGAAGAACAAATAAAATTAGAGGGAGTATTGTTTAAGCAGTTTAATTTTGCTCAAAAAGTTTAATTGATATATTAAAATCGACAAGTGTTATGTGAAATAATATAATGGGGTAAAAAATTTATGTTCTAAATATGAATCTTGAAAGACAGCTAATAAACGGAATGAACGTATGAAAATTATTTCATACTCCCTAGTTTGGAACATTTGAACATAATGAAGATAAAAACAAGCGTAAAGTTCTCTTAGAATAATGACTAAAAGAATAACTTGTGTATTTTATAAAGAATAAAGAATACTGACGATAATATTAGCGTAAAGTTGTCTTAAAATAATGAGTTCTTCAGTTAGGCAAAGTATAAAAGAATAACTCTTTTAGTTTGTAAAGAATAAAAAAACTCCCTTCGTTTTCTATTGATGCTTTCGTTCGCGAGATTAAGAAAAATTAAATCTTTTAGATAATATAAATATTATTTATCAAATATAAAAATGAAGAAAAAGTAGGAAACATAAAAATTAATTTTTTTTAAAAAAGTTAGTCGAAAAAAAAATATAAGAACCACAATTATAGAAAAACTAGATAGATTATTTCCGTGTAAAATACAGATGTAATAAATATTTACTTATACGAATATATAAATATTAATTTATAAAATTAATTCATTTACAACATAAACTTAATCTAAAATTTTTGTATTTGATAGAAGACTATACTCCGATTGACAAATCGAAGAAATAATTTATTATACAATTATATTAAAAACATATATGTGGAAAAGTAGATAAAAATTACCATAACTCAATGAAGTTTTAGCAAGTGATTATCATTAAGCTATATTATATTGATGAAATCACCCAAGTAAATTAAGAAATATATCCGCCATTAGTTTTTATTGAATTTTAATTGCGACAATTCTAACATGAAATAAAATACTTTGTTTATTATAAAAAAAAGATTATTCTTCTTTCTATGATCCCATCATTGAAAGATTTTATATTCTCATTATATTATATATTATAAAACATTTTTAAAAGAATAGTTAAATATAAAAAATGAGTATAATATAAATTTTGAACTTAAGATTTAAGATTGAGTATATGAATATAAAAATTTAAATTATTTTAGTTGTTTTGTTATAGTTTGGATCACTTCATAATGAAGCAAAATTTAATTTTATTTAAGATTTGAGATAAAAAAAATTAATAGGTTTGTATAAGGAAATATATTTACAGTCAATCAAAAAATATATTATAGATTTTTTTTTGGTGAAAAATATTATGAGTTAATTATTTACTTATATCAAGTCAATTATCAAAAAGGCAGAATTTTTTTTAATGAGAATGTGAAACGTGTTTTAAGTCGTTTCTTCATTAGTATACAATATTGATTGATCGAATCTGCATTAGTATATTTTATTGATTGTTTAAGTAAATTAAAGTTAGATGAACACACGTTAAGACCATAAGAAATATAAAAAATATTACAATAAAGTTACTAAAACATATAAGTGTACAATAAACATTAATAAAGGACAATTTCACGTGGTAACTCTGAGGTTTATCAAAGTGTTCCATCATGATCTTTTTGCATAAAAAATGTTAGTAAACATTAATTTTCAAGCTTTAAGACTGCTATACACCTATTTATGTGACTCACCATTTCAAATGATATCAGTTTCAACCTTTTTCCCAAAATCATTAACCCTATTACTACCGTTTTTTGTATTTGGGAGAAAAAATATAATTTGGTTGAAAAACAATAGAGTTAGGGTTTATTTTTCTAGGGAAAAGGTTGAAATTCATGCCATTTGAAATGGTGAGTTTCGTCAATAGACGTATAGCTGCTTTAAAAGCTTTGAAATTAACGGTTGCTAACGTTTTATGTGCAAAAAGATCGGTTATACAATTCGGTAAACCTCAAAGTTACTGCGTAGGTTTTTAAAAAGATTTGGTTACCACGTGGAAATTTCTTTAATAAAATATAAAATAAAATATTCTATAAGGGAATAAATAGAACAACCTAAAATAACAATTGAGAAAATGATTTAAAAATGGAATGACTACTGACTTTCCTCTTAGAGCATGTATTGGTGTTCTTGTTCTCTTACTTGTTTCTTTTTTATGTTTGGTATTGATGTATTTAAGTTTACAATTGTTTTTAACTTGAATATTTAATCTATATGCGTTTATTAATCTCACGTGGCAGAACCGTATTTTCATCTATCGAGCCGGGGGACTCCTTTTGGCCGCGCTCTACTTTACAGGTTTGAGTTGTCGCCGTTCTTCCCTCCTGAGACCCTATCTATAGTTTTCTATAAGTAGGATACACCAGGTAGCTAGGACGATGATGATGATTTAGAAACGGAAAGAGTAATTTTGTTAGACGAATAAAGTTTGAAAAAAGTTAAAGAATAACTTTTTGTGTAGTTAATTGTTTGAATAAGTAATGCTTAGAAAAAGTTGGAAGAATAACTTGTTTAGCTAATATAGAATAACAATTACGGATCACAGGCTAGTATATATATATAAGAAAGATTAGAACAAATTAAAAGGGTAATTAAAGCCAAGTAAAAATTTCTTAATTTATTATTTTCTAAAAATTAATATGGGATTCTTCAAAAAAAAAAAAATTAATATGGGAGATCAACAAAAAAAAGATAACCCTAATCCAAGCCTTGAATTCTTAGTGAAATATAGTTCAAAATTAGCAGACATACAACGTAAGCTAAAAAACAAACAAAATAGTGATGTGAATTATTACGATGATCTTCATGATGTCAAAGAAAGTATAAAAAAATCGAACCAAATTGATGAATTCGATCCCGATGCAGTCCAAGAGCTTCTGAATGTTGTCCAAAACATTCTTAATCAACATAAGAAAAGCGAGTCTGGGAAAGACAAAGCCTTATTCCATGAGTTTACAGAGTTGTTAAGTAATGATCGTTACAACAAAACTCGAAAGAATTTGCTCGAATCTCCTCCTCATGATAAGAATTCAGATCCAACTTGTCCTTCCGATCCCAACGCAGTCCAAGAGCTTCTGAATAAAGTCGGAAACATTCTTAATCAACATAAGAAAAGCGAGTCTGGGAAAGACATAGCCTTACTCGATGAGTTTACAGAGTTGTTAAGTAATGATCGTTACAAGGAAACTCGAAAGAAATTGCACGAATCTCCTCATCATGAGGATTCGGTTCCAATTTGTCCATTCGATATCTTAAAACCAGAGATTATCGATAAAGCGTATGATGAACTTGAGGATGTTGAGAAAAAATGCTTAATATTTTCGTTCACATTGTTTAATAATGTTGATCTTAATGTGGAGGTAAGGAAGCGAGAGTTGATTCATTGGTGGATGGGTATGGAGTATGTAAGTGATTATTATATTGGTGAAAAAGTTCTTGAGAAGCTTTCGCAACGCCATTTTATCGTTAAGAAGCGTACATTCAGAATCAGGTCTGGGCGAGATAATATGGCAGGACGGAGCACCAGATATAATATGGAGGACAAAACACTCAAATGCCTACTTAAATTAATTGAAGAACGCATGTGTGATTGCATTCGCGATGTCAACAGGTATATACGCATTCTAACTTCTAAAGTCTATTCATATTTGTTACAGCTGTTCCTGATTATAGGCAAGATGGACATTTTTTTAGGGCTCATAGTTACAAAGGGCCCTAAAATTAAAAATGCTAGTTAATGGAAAAAATTTTGCAATTTGTGAATTGTTCTTTTAGCATTTAAGAATTATATGAAACATTTATATTTTTAATACTAATCATAATATGGTCGCTAGTGATGACTAGACTAAACTAGACGTGTTCATTGGAGCAAACCCCGTTATAAGCCTGTGATTCGGTCCGTTTTAACATACTTGACCCTTTTATATTTCAAAACAAGGTGAGCCTTTAATAAGTCGTTTTGCTAATGAATAGTTAACGGATCAAGAGGAAGTTTTGAAGCGTCAAAGCTATTATTTTAAAAAGGCTTTAAGGTCAGGTGCTATTAAATAGTGGTAATGAGAATGAAAATTAGTGTAATTTTGGTTGAAAAATCTCTTGGTTTGCTTGCTGCCTATGCTTGTCCAACTTTAATCATCTCATTTTTTTCATACTACTTATTCCAATACATTACCATTGAGAGAGCTGATATTAAATGCTATTGACAATTTTTAAACAAAACAACTTTTTCGTGATCAAAGTTTCATTACCATGGGAATGATATGGACTTTTAATGAAATTTTACACTATAAACATATCATTACACTACCAAACGGGCCATAAAGATAATACATGTATTTAACCTTGACATTAAAAAAAAAATAGAGCTTTAAAATTTATTGTCCATCTTATAAGTTACTTCTTCCATCCCATAAAATTTCACATCTTTCGTAGAGGTTAAAATTTACAGATTCTTATTATCATTACATATCATTAAACATCTTTCATCACCTATATTTGACAAGCTTATTATACATTTGTACTTAAATTCAGTTAATGTTAATTATTATAGTAAAAAAATGTGTTATTTAGGCTTAAAACTTATTTTAAGATTTTTCAAAGACGTTAAACATTTAAATTATTTTTATATTATTTTTTATGTGTAGAAATTATCTATTGTCATACTATCATACTATTAACTAAAAGAACTGGAAAATTCCATGTGGTATGCTCACAATGATTTGCCACATGGAATAATCTTTGGATTATTGCTATATATTTATTAATAGCCTAATCATACTATTAACTAAAAGAACTGGAAAATTTCATATGACATGCTCACAATGATTTGCCACGTGGAATAATCTTTAGATTATTGCTATATTTTTATTAATAGTCTAATCATACTATTAACTAAAAGAAGTACTGGAAAATTTCATATGACATGCTCACAATGATTTGCCACGTGGAATAATCTTTAGATTTATTAATAGTATAATTAATTAGTTACTATATTTGATAAATTAAATAAGACAAAGTTGATTTTATTTTATTAAACTAAAACCCATCCACCATTTTCATACTATTAATTACCATTCTCATACTATTAATTAAAAGAAATAAAAATTTTCATGTGGCCTCTTTCGAAATATTTGCCAAATAGAATCATCAAATTAATTAATGCTATATTTATTAAACTAAGTTGATTAGATTGAGTGAATTAATAAATTACATTTAATCTTGACCAATATCTTTACCTTTAAATTTATCTTTGACTAGCATTTATTTATAGTTAAATAGAGTAAAGGAAAAGTTGATATTAATAATCCAACTTTTTAGTAATTCGCTATGAATAATCCCACCTTTCATTTATTTTTTAATAATCCAAACTTTGTGATAAAATTTCCCAAAACATACGTATTACTAATAATAGGTAATGATAGGGTATCTTGCAAGCAAACTTAAGTAAAGGTTGGATTATTCACAGAAAAGTAAGGGCAAACGTTGGATTGTTAGAAAATAATCAAAGGGTGGATTATTCACAATGGATCGGATGAGCAAACGGTTGGATTATTAATGTCAATTTTTCCTAGAGTAAATTAGAAAATATATATATATATATATATATATATATATATATATATATATATATATATATATATATATATATAGATATATATATAGATATATATATATATATATATAGATATATATAGATATTATATATATATATCTGTTATATTATCACCTCATATATATATATATATATATATATTATATATACTATATATATATTATATATATATATATATATAATATATATATATATATATATACATACCGCATCATATCTTGTTAAAATTACAAAGTTAATTTAGGTCTATGTATGTAGCATTATATGTTAATAATGTTATACATGCAGGGATTTAAAGAGACTAGTGTTGTGATCACATGAGCGCGTATATTTTCAATAAGGATATTTGGACAAACTTTCAAAAGAAAAGGCTAAAATCTTACATCTCGGAAGTTGGAACAGTAGCATGGACTATCTCGTCCTAGAAGACGATCAAGGTCTTTTTTCTTTCAAAAACCCAATTACATACACAAGAAGTAAATGTTTTAAGTATCCAAGGGATATCACGAATCAAAAACCTATCACCTGACCTACTTCACAACCTAACCAATCTCAAGGTATTGGATCTCCGATCATGTCAAGACTTGGAAGAATTGCCTAAGTTAAAATTACAAAATCTGATATGCTTAGACTTATCAGAATGCTACCAACTCAAACCTATAAATATTGAATCATTGCCACAACTTCAAGTTCTTAAGGGTTTTATAATTCCAATTAATGGTTCGGATTTTATAAGCAAGCTATCTCACCTCAAACGACTCGTAAAATTAACAATTTACAATAAAAATAAGAATTTTCCTACAGAACAAGATGTCAAGGATTTATGTAGCCTGGAACAGCTAAGGAAACTTAAGGTTGTGTGGGTTTTAGCCGACACTGATCAAACAAAACAAGACACTGATCAAACAAAACAAGAAGAAAAAAATGATTACTCATTGTCACAAAACAACTTTCCAAACAAATTGGAGAAACTAGAACTTGAATCTGCTCCTATGAAGATTGCTGCTGAATTACTTCGCGTAATTAGTGAGATGAAAGATAATTGTTGTCTTCAAAAACTATATATTAGAGGAGGTACACTATCTGATTTGGATCATATTAAATTATGTTTTCCAAGTATTAACATAGTTAACCTTCGATATCTCCCTAACTTAAAAATAAAGTGGGATGACTTTTTAAGGTTGTTTCCAAATTTGAGTTACTTAGAGGTCTTATTATGCCCTAAACTTCAACACTTCCCATGTGATGACATAAAAACTTGGAACAACTCCAATCCCAATTGATTCTTAACTACTCCTTCCTTCTCCGTCCAATTTAATTTGATGACCCATCACTTTCTTTTCATCTCATCTATACATCTTAACTGTCTGTTAATTTCATCCATACAATCATTCTCTCTTCATTATCATTTTATTAAAAATCCTCTCATTATCTTTGATCTCAATAAGGTCATATGAGTATATATTATTATTGATTTGAAGTTGGATTTTAAAAAATTAGATAATTGATTCTTAACTATTTTATTGTTAATGTGTTGTATAATCTCACAAATGATGCATTATTGTCTTAATTAAGTGATACATTAATGAAGTGATGTAATATTATTTGAATATTATTATTTGTACATGTATCATAAATAGTTTATTTTAGTAATATTTATACTTGTGTAACATTTACTTTTCTACGACTATTCTAGTACTTTTTTATATGTTTGAATTAACAATACAAAAAGAACAGTGACATAGTGACCGACGATTTTCTCACCATTTTCATTGCCAAAGGCCTTCAGCAACGAACTCGCAATGGAAATTTTATCAGTTCGTTGCAATATCACCCATCAATAATCTTATTCCATCGAAACACAATCGCGAAATATTACGACAGAATACGTGCAACTGACTGTATCCGACGCATGCCCATTGCGATATTTATGAACATAGCCCAAACAATTGCATACATTTTACTTTAAAATTTATTTATTTATTTATTTATTATGACATATTATTATTATTATTATTATTATTATTATTATTATTATTATTATTATTATTATGAATATATTTAATAATTTATTATGATAATATTATTATTCTAATTTATGTAAATATTAATCTATTGATTATCAAATATTTTTCAATAAATATATACATCTATTTAATTTATAATATTTTTACTCAAGGAATAAATATAATTGCGAATTTCAAAAGAATATTTAAAATACTAATCTTATAAATGTGTTAATATAAAAACCAACATTCGTAATACAAGATAATATAAAGCATGCTAATCCCTTTTAATATTTATATCTATTTAATGTGTTAACATTAATATTTATATCTAGGTGGGGTCATTTAAATATTTCTCTTTTTTTTTTTTTTATTTTTCGTTTCCATTATAGTTGAGATTTAAGAAATAAGACATAAAAATTATTTGAGAGTTAAGAATCAGGATGACAGATGATTATCAACCATGTTTACCGATCTTTAGACAAATAGTCACATGTTTTGAAGAGAAGTTCAAGGGTCATTTGATTGAGTATCCATGGTGTTTGAATGTCATGTAAATTCTTGAGCGAGATTGATGAAGCTTCGGTCGAAGCCAAGTTCGAACCAACAATCTGATGGCTAATGACTCAAGTTTAGGTCGAGACTACCCAGTTTCGACCGAAGCTTAGTTGGGAAAATTGTTGTTTTCATTCGAGAAAAGTCTCGAGCGAATTGGATCAAAACTAAATCGAGACTGGGTTGAGATTGCACAATTTCGCCCAAAACTTCCGCCTAAAGAATTTGTAAAGTTGTTTAGAAATTAAGAATCATTAAGAGGAGAATAAATAAAGGGTTTAAGAGCAAAACTATTGGAATTCTTTAGTGGGAGATTATATACTCATGAAGATCTCATCACTAGTGGAAAAAAGCTATTGACTGCTACTTATTGGCTGCGGTTTTTAGGCACACGCAGCCAATATGAGTAAAAAAAATCTGGTAAAAAAATAACAAGGGCTGCGGAATTTACACTTAACCGCATCCAAAATCCGTTTCAAAAACTAAAATAAAGAAAGGGCTGCGGTTTTTATTATGTTCGCAGCCACAAGTAGCAGCCAATGTATTTCGAAAATTAAAAAAATCAGCAAAAAAAAAAAGGGTAAAGGGCTGCGGTTTTGTGTACTGTCCGCAGCCCCAAATGGGTAAAAAAATCAGTAAAATTTCGAAACCCTAATAAAACCGTCTAGCTCCTTCTTAAACTTCAAAACGGCGCTCTCATTAATTTGAAGAAACCCTAATAAAAACGACGCCTCTCTTCAACTGATTTCTTCTTCTTCCTAAGCGCCTCTCTTGAACTGATTTCTTCTTCTTCCTAAGCGCCTCTCTTCTTCAGTTTGAAAGTGTACGAGTTTGCAAACTGATTTCTCTTCCTCGATTTCTCGATTTCTCTTCTTCTTGCTAAGCGCCGCTCTTCTTCTTCCTCGATTTCTCTTCTAAAGAAACCCTAAACTGATTTCTCTTCTACTGCTCTTCGATTTCTCTTCCTCGATTTATATTGGAAGATGTTCTTGGTAATTTCGATCTGTAATGAAGAATGAAGATGAAGAATTTTTGTTCTTGGAAGATGTTCTTGGTAATTACAATCAAAATCTCTTCCTAAACCTACTGCAAAATCATGTTCTTGGAAGATGAAGAATAATTGGAAGATGACGAACCATTGAAAAATCAGTTCAAGATTTGTAATGAAGAATCAGTTCAAGATTTCGTTTGTTCTTGGTAATTGGCTTTGTTCGTGGTAATTTAGATCTGGAATTTTTGATTGTAACTTTCGATTTTTTTCGTTGTAATTTTGTTGTAATTTTCAATTTTGTTGTAATTTTCGTTTTTTTTCGTTTTTTTCGTTCTTCATTTTGTTCAGATTTAAGTTTTTGAGATTTAAGTTTTTTAGATTTCGTTTTTTTTGTTGAAATTTCTGGGTCTTGATGTTCTTTACGATTTCGTTTTTTTTAGATCTACATTTGATGTTCAGATCGAAGGTTTCTTGATGTTCATTTTGTTTGAAATTTCTGGGTTCGTTATTGATGTTCTTCATGTTGTTTGATGTTGTTTGATGTCCTTTTTCAGAATTCGTTTTAGAATTCTGAAATTTTTTTTTATTTTGAAAAAAGACTAAAGGGCTGCGGTTTTTTGACCTGTCCGCAGCCCTTAAGCCTTTTTTTGGCTGCGCATAAAAACTGCAGCCCTTCTCTAATATTTCTTGCTGTTACAATAAAGGCTGGGGTCGAAATACGCAGCCCATAGGGGCTTAAAAACCGCAGCAAATAAGGATTTTTCCACTAGTGCATTCAATGGGAATCTATCCCTCCATTCTCCATCATACATTAAGGTTTTTTTGTCTTAGAATTCACTAGTGGAAAAAAAGTTATTGGCTACTACTCATTGGCTGTGGTTAATTAGGACGAGGGGGGGGGGGGGGGGGAGTTGGTTTTTATTGCCCATGTGTCAATTGTGGCAATGTATCAAAGGTAGATAGTGTTTATATCCTTAGGGAGCACATACTTCGACATGAGTTTAGGCCTCAATATCATGTTTGGGTTTGGCATGGTGAGGAGGGAGTTTACAAGGAAAAGAGTGTTGTGGAGGATGTCAATAATGTAGCCGATGTCAATGAGGATGTAGTGGATGAAGAGTATGTTGATGAGGATGTGGATCGTGTTGATGAGATGATGGAGGGAGTCGAGGATGAGTTAGGAACACGTCCTCGTGCATTTAACTTGTTGACAAAGGCTTCTCAAAAGCCTTTGTATCCTAGATGTACAAAGTTCACCAAACTTACAGCAGTTTTGACGATTTTCAACATTAAGTCAAAGTTTAATTGGAGTGACACTAGTTTCACAATGTTATTAGAAGCGTTAGGTGAGATGCTTCCCTAGGGAAATGAACTTCCAAAGTCGACATACTATGCCAAAAAGCTAATGTGTCCTTTCGGGTTAGAGTACCAGAAGATTCATGCGTGTCCGAATGATTGTGTTTTGTATCGGAATGAAAACGAGAACTTAGAAGAGTGTCCTAGGTGCGGGTTATCGCGTAACAAGTGTAAAGGGGCTCGGGATGCTAAAGGGCCCCCGGCTAAGGTATTATGGTATCTTCCAATTATATATATTATTTTGGTGATAATTAATGCTGATTATATATAGATGGTTTATTATTGTTAAATATTTAGTATTTTATAATTAGGATAATATAAACAAATATAAATAAAACAAAAAAAATTTTAAAAAAATAAACAAAGGCTGCGGACAGGGAAAAACCGTAGCCAATAATGTGTTCAAAATTGGTTTTCTAAAAATCACTTATTGGATGCGGACAGGGCAAAAAACCGCAACCAATGAGGATATTTATTGCTGCGTTTTTTAACTGCATCCATTGTATTATACTATCAGCTGCTACCACAAGTGCTTGGGTCCAAAACCGCAGCCTTTAGCGGCCTAAAAACCGCAGCCTTTGAGGTTTTTTCCACTAGTGATTTAGGTTTCTTTTCTTCAAGTTTTATTTTACATTTTGTAATCCAAATTTCTAGGTGTTTATCTTCAAGATTTGTTTTTGTTTATGTACAAGAATTTGGGTATATTAATATTTTAAGCTTTGGAGTTCTTTATCATTGTTATTCTACACAAGCACTTGGTAATTCTTTTCTCTTTTTGAATAAGTTTATGCCATTAAATATGTTTAATGTATTTACAATCATGATTTTCATTAGTGAGCAGCCTTGTATGCTAGGACTAAGGGTGTAAGTTCGGTGTTTGGTTTGGTTTATACACAAATCCAAATCAAACCAAATTAAATTCAGTGTTGAGTTTTTCAGTCCAAATCCAAATCATTATTATTTTAGTCCAAATTGATCCAAACCGAATTTTAAAATTTCAGTCCAAATCAAACCGAATTAATTGAATAGCACCGAATTTCAGTACAAAAATATTGACAAAAGCGATTCCAATACAAAATTTCCAACCATTGGTGCATTCATTACAACTTAAAGTGTTCATTAAAAATAGACTAAAACAGCTTAAAATGTTCATCAAACATCAAACAAATCTATTCATTACAAAACAAAAATTACATAAATAGTTCACTCCGACACTCAATGAAATCTTCAACCACCATCATTCTCTTCATCAATCTTCAATTTCAATGCTGTTGGGATGTGTTGAGCCATCATCACCAAGATCTTCCAACACCATTTTATTCAAAACTTCAAAAATAAAACACAAAGAAAGAATTAATAAAGTCATTTTTGTCTATATTACAAAATAATGCTAAATCTAACAGAAAAAATACGAAACAGAATACAGAAGAAACATAAATCTAACAGAAAAATATGAAATAATAAAACAAAAACAAAACAACTTATACATCTAAATGAACAATATACACCAAAATACGAAAAAAAACACAGCAAACATGATAAATCTAAATCTAACAGAAAAAATAAGAAACAAAATACAGAAGAAAAATAAATTTAATAGAAAAAAAACAAAACTAAAAAACAAAAACAAAACAACTTATACATCTAAATTAACACTATACACCAAAATCCAAAAAATCTGAAAAAAGGCACAACAAACATGATAAATCTAAATCTAACACCTAATAAATGAATTTCATTGCGAGAAGAGATGAGATGAGAAAATGAAGGTATCAACTATCAATAATGGTGGATTGGCCGAATGAAACTATGAAGGGAGATGAGATGAGCATGAGAATTGAGAAGGGATGGAAGAGGAAGTCAGGGATGGGGATGGGGAGGGAGTCGCTTGAGTACTCGGACTAGGAGAGGACAAAGTTGAGAGGAGTCGCCTGGGTACTCTCTAGGTTAGTTCTAGGGTTTCATTCAAATGGAGTTTATTTTTTTTAAGCCTATTTATATTATGCTGCTGCCAGGGTTTTTTTCCATTGGGCTTGGGCCGCCTACTACTACTTACTCCCAAGAAATTTCGGTCTTGTTCGGTTTTTTCGGTTTTATGGGGCCTGAACCGAAATCGAACCAAACCAACCAAATTTTATTAAAAAAAATTTGTCTAAACCAAACCAAATTTATTATTATTCAACTTTATTTGGTTTCGTTTTTTTACTAAATTACTTACACCCCTAGCTAGGACATTGGATATGAACCCTTATATGTATATGATTAGCTGAGAACTGCCTGTTATAATGTTTAATTGGTTTGATTAAATTGTTAAAATTGGTCATTCAAGTTAAAGTCTTTAATTTCTTTAAAAACCAAAATCACGAAAGTTAAGGGAAGAGAATATTACTAGTCTTGAATGAAAATGCAAGTTAATGTTTTCTCTATATTAAAATATGAAAGTTTAGATTTGGTGATTAGTTAATATTGACGTGTTAATCAATCGAAATATAAAATTTGAGAATGAGAGATCCTAATTAATTCGATTTGATTTGATTATCATCCCGAGAAAAATAATTGAATTTTTGTTGGTAAATCAATTCAACAACATAAATTGCAATTCTTGTTGAAATAATCATATACTATTAGTGGGGATTTCCATTGCCCTAGATTTTCATTATATTGATATTGATATTTATTAAAATTTTCTTTTGCACATTCGAATTAGAAACAATTAAATTAAAATATCTTGTTTCTTGAGTAGTTAAACAAAACTGAATATTAATCTTACTTCCCTAAGAATCGATTCGTAATCATGCTACAACACTTGTGGGATCCGAGTACAAGAAAAATTTTAAAAGATTGGAGAGCGGTTTGAAAAGTTCAACAAAATAAATTTGACAATGCAATACAACATGAATCAAAAGATGCAGCTTAGCAAAAAGAAAATAGGGAAAATACTGAAATTAGATAAGATGTTTCCCAGACACCGCTTCTTTATCCATAAGGCGAAATTGTACAACATGCGGACGATAATGATGAAGATATGGATGAAGATGTGGATCTTGTACTATCTAAAGACGAAGGATCTGAAGAAGAAGTTGCTGAGAACGACGATTATTATAGTGATGAAGTTAAGCTTACATATTTTTCTATAATTATTTCATATTTTATAATATTTAATACAACTTTATCATTATTCCTCTAAAGTATTAAAATTTTGTAATAATAAGAAATAATAACAATAATATTTTGTAATAATTTTGCATAGACTAGTGAAAGAAATATTGTTTCAGACACCATTGATCCAAAACCAAACACAAAATTAGGTGCAAGAACAGAACAAGGGTTCCACAGATCACTGACCTTGACATCTACACCAAATGCTTCTGGAAAACAAGAGGAAGCATTCAAGGCAACACAAGTCTGGGAAAATAAGTCAAGAATATGGATTGAACCACATGCATCAAAGCCCCAAACAGACAAGCAGACTACCAGCTGGCAGGCACAGGATAAACTGGCAAGCAGCTGACCTTGTTGCATGTACTGAGCACAAGGCAGGGACAACTGGACCTGACCAAGGGTAGAATTGCCATCTCCCTACATGGACCTAATAGCCAAGGCCCCAAGACCCTGCTAAAAATGTATCAAGAAGCATAGGGGTGGTGCTAAAGGAGGGTTGGTCATCAGTTTCTGTAAATAGGCCTAGTTGCAAGATGATTCTATTTTATGTTTCTTGTATTAAAACATCACATGCAAGGCACGTGCCTTGTAACCGTTATAGTTGGTTAAGGAGCCTATATATAGAGGGCCTCATTATATCATGAAAGTTAGTTTTTCATTCAATAAAAATATAAGAGGAAATTCAGACTAAGTGTTTGTTTTCATAGAAGTGTGTGTATGCATTCTTCTATAAGGTACCTAGGTGGTATCTTTGAGTGGATCTCAGTTTGTGGAGGACACAACCTTGAATCCTTCAAGAATTGGCATAGCACAAGGAGAATACCTTGTGTGTATAGTAGAAGAAGAAAAAACTTGGCAAGGGAGGTCAAGTGTGTTCCAGTCCTACATTAGTTTTCATTCATAATCAAGAAAAAGATTCTTGATTTCATTTGTGACTATTAGTGACCATGAAGCTCACCATCAAGGGTTATATTTTGATTGTGCAAGAGAACCAAAGGGTGGATTTTCAACCTTGCAATCTAAAGGCTCCATTCAGCCTTTAACATTGCATCAACTAGTGTCGAAGGAAAATAGCAGTATTAAGGCAAGTAAAGTGCAGAACAAAGAGGGGATGGAGGGGACACACCCAAAATCTCTTCTGATGAATAATATTCTTGTATGCAATGTAAGAGGGCTAAATAAGACAAACAAGATGTAGTACATAACAGTGGAAAAATTCATAGCTTCTCACAACATAAGCATGTTTGGCCTTCTTGAAACCATGGTAAAGAGGAATTATTTATGCCATCTTTGCCAAAACATTTGTCCACGATGGTGCTTTATTCATAATTTATACTGACACAAAGGTGGTAGAATTATTGTAGCGTGGAAGAGTGAAAACTTGAATTTTCACATCACGACATATCGTAGTCAATACATCCATCTAGATATCACCCCTCTTGCTGGGAGTAGTTTTATGTGTTTTTTTGTATATGGGGCAACAGAAAAAAAATGCTCCAATGGATCTTCTCAAGCACCTAAATGATATAGGTGAAAATACAGACAGTTCGTGGCTTGTATATACTAGGTGACTTTAACTGCATACAAATCTGAATAAGAGAATAGGAAGTACTCTCGTAGAGTCTTAGAAACTCTTCTTTGGAGACAATGTATGGAGAATTGCAGTTTATATGATGTTAAAAGCAATGGTTATTCTGTACACTTGGAATAATAAGCAAGCTGGGTACTCTCGGATTATGAGTAAGATTGATAGGTCATGGCTAACCACCAATGGGAGGAGGCTTTTCCCAAAGTTGAAGTCACTTTTCACCCGGAAGGAGATAATTTTGATCATACCTCTATGGCTGTATACCTCTTTAACCCCATCGAAACTAGAAAGACCTTCAAATTCTACAATCATTGGGGGAAGCAAGAAGAGTTTTTACCAAGAGTTGCATCTAGTCACCTAAGCTTCCAAATTATCAAAAAATTTCTGGTCACCTAAGCTTCCAGATTATCAATAAATTGTAAATAATGAAAAAAGTCTTATAAAACAAAGGAAAAATTACCCAGAATGATCCAAACTATTCACGACTTTCCAACAATAATCCCAACTATTGATTAACCATGAATAATCCCATCTAATATTTCATTTAACCCGGAATGTTGTTGGGTTTTTTTTGACCTGTTGCAGCAGGTCATTTTTTTATCATTACCCTCTCCTATGTGCTTCCTCCTTAAATACTCTTATCTCCATTGTTGCAACATTAAGTTTATGGTTTGTCTTTTAATTTTATTTCTTTATTCTTAAATCTTCTTCTATCTCAAACTAATATTAGTGGATGAATTGAAAATATTTTGAATTGAAAAATGAATTAGTGGCTAAATTTGTAGCTAAATTGAAAATGTATTGAATTGAAAAGTATTAATTATGACTGAATTGAATTGAAAATGTAGTTGATTTTATAAACCACAACAAAACAAACCATGTAATTGATTTCATAAATCAGTAGTTGATTTCATAAATCAATAGCAATAAAAAAAATTTTCACTTATGCGTTAAAGACAACCGAGAACAATATTCAATGGAGGTCCTCTTCAATGGTGGGTTTGGTAGGAGGGAGTGAATAAATGTAAGGAAGATGTGATTAAACAATAATTAAAAAGGTAAAAAGAAAAAGAAAATGAAATTATATCTAATACAAACCGGTAGTAGGTGATCTAACAATATTCCGGGTTAAATGAAACATTAGATGGGATTATTCATGGTTAATCGAGAGCTGTGATTATTGTTGAAAAATCGCTAATAGTTTGGATTATTCTAGGTAAATTTTCCTAAAACAAATTCATAAGTACTCATGTGGAAGACCAATTTAAATAGGATGAGCACCAGCTGACTGATATTCAAGAACAAATGCATTCTAATCCCTTAAACCTAGTGTATGCAGAGAAAGAACACGCAGCAATTGAATACCTAATGAAAATCAAAGCTGATTATGCCTCTTATACCAGCCAAAGAGCCAAAATAAACTGGCTAAATTCATAATTACAGAACCATCATTCACTCTATCAACAATAGAAGGAAGGAAACACCATCCACTCTATCAATGTAGATGAAATCGAAACCACAAACCAGAGAAAAATTCAACAAGCTTTCCTGCAGTAATGAAGCTTGGGATCATCAAATCCCTGGAGTGGAAGCTCTTTTTTTGCCTGAGGGTTCTTTTGATCACTCGCCTATGGTTATTCATCTCATTTCTCGGCCTAAAGCTTTTTTATTTCGACTTTGCAACTTTTGGGCGCAAAAAGGAAATTTCCTTGAGGTGGTTAGTAAGATTTGGCATCAGGAGGTTAAGGGGTATCCTAGCGTCCAAATTCAGTCTAAGCAGCTTTTCATAAAGGGCATGTTAAGGCTTAAGTAGGTTCAAGAGGCTCTTTATTCTTGTCCTGTTGATATGGCATCCTCTATATTTGAGATTGACGCTGCAAAGGCTTATCAGCAAGCAAAATTGGATTATTGTTCTTAAATTCAACAAATTTCTAAAATCCAATGATTGACTTATGGTGATGATAATTCTACTATATTCTATCAGAGTGTACGACATCAGAGGATTCACAACAATATCAATGATCTCCATGTGAATGGTTCCCTTGTTTGTGATGTTGGTAAAATCCATCAAGCCTTTTTGTCATTCTATTCAGATTTGTTGTGCTACAAAATGGAAAATTGGAGGCTTATTAATATAAATATTATCAATGTTGGTCCTGTTTTAAATGATGATCTTAGGAGTCAATTGCATCGTGATTTTAGTCCTGATGAGATTAAGCAGCTTTATGGAGTATCCCTGATAGTAAGGCGTTTGGTTTGGATGGATATAACAGTAAATTTTATAAGGCTTCTTGGCCTGTCATTGGTTTTGATGTCGTTTCTACTATCCAACTCTTCTTTACTACTGGGAGGCTTTTGAAAGCTTGGAATAATACAAAGAGTACCTTAGTGCCTAAAATTGAGTGTCCCAATGAACCAGGAGATTTTAGGCCTTTTGCTTGTTGTCATACCCTTTATAAATATTAATTCCAAGTTGATTTGTTCTCGTGTGTGCTCTATTCTTGGTTATCTCATTAGTCCAAACCAAGGTGCTTTTGCAGATGGTATGAGTATTATTCATAATATTTTGCTCTGTCAAGATCTTGGCCGCCATTACTCTCAGAAAAATTGTTCACCTAGTTGTTTGGTGAAGGTTGATTAACGCAAGGCGTATGACACTATGGACTGGGACTTTCTTAAGGAGATGATGCTTGCGTTGCGTTTCCCATCCATTTTTGTTTAGATTGTCTTTACTTGTATATCAACTTCTTCTTTTTCCTTGATTATCAATGGTAACCACCTCCCCCCCCCCAAGTCTGAAAGTAAAACGGGGCCTTCGGCAAGGTGGCTTCATGTCTTCTCTCCTTTTTGTGCTTGGGATGGAGTATTTATCCAGACTGCTAAGATGTGTTAGTAATGATCCAAGTTTCAAACACCATCCTTGGTGTAGACCTATGCATCTCAATCATTTGTGCTTTGCTGATGACTTAATGTTGTTTAGTAAGGGTGATTTGTCTTCAATCCAAATCATCCTTAGTGGGTTAAAGATTTTTGCTGGATCCTTAGTCTTGGGGCCAATGATTCAAAGTCCGCCATTTACCTTGCTAGGGTGCGTCAAGATCAGAAAGTTGTTATTATCCAACATGTCAATCTGCCTTTGGGGGTTCTGCCTTTTAGATACCTTGGAGTTCCACTTAATTCTAAGAGTTTATCAATTGCTGAATATGAGAAGCTTGTTGATAAAATAATAAGCATAATTCGTGGTTGGCGAGGTAAAAAGCTATCTTATGCAGCCCGACTTTCATTAGTTAATTCTGTTGTAATCAGTGTGACTAATTATTGGTGTTAGATTTTCCGCTTGCCTAAGAAAGTCATTAAGGCTATGAACTCTGTTTGTCGTTCTTTCTAATGGAATTATGATGATCTTAGTGGTAAGGCTGGTAATGTTAATTGGAATGACCTTTGTAAACCTAAAAAGGAGGGTGGCTTGGGTATTCGTAACATTAAGGCTTGGAATTTGGCTGCCCCTGGTAAAACTACTTGGCATGTTAGTCGTATGTGTGAATCACATTGGATTCGTTGGGTTCATGTTGAAACTTCTACTTTAATTTTATAAATAAACAATGAAATAAAGTTACAAGTTTGTAGTAGAAAACCAAATTACATATGACAAGTTTGTACTTTAATTTTAGTATGTATTACTTTTTTTGATTTTGATGGTGATTTATTAATTTAACAACCTTGTATAAGTTTTGTGTATGTGCCCTTGTAGATGAATATTGGTAGTATTAGTTATTAGTAATGGTTAGGATTTTTGGTCACAAAAAAAAAAAAAAAGTGATTGCTAATATTCATTATTATTTTTGTTAATGGTGGTTTATATTCTTAATTCCATTAAGAGAAGTTAGTTAATAGTGATTGTTAATTGATTTTATTTGATTATTGTGAGTTGATAAAGGGCTTTTACGGTTCTTGTTATGAGTTGACATTATTTTTGTTGCACATATGAATTAAATTAATTGTTGTTATTACTTAAACTAATCGTAGTTGTAAGTTGTAAAGTCTTGGTATCATACAATATACTATTTCACAAACATGTCACAATTACAATGCATTTTACAAATATGTATGTAAGGTAATTGTTCTTTAATCCCTCTCTTCATATTTCCAAATGCAATACAATACAAAGTGAGAGTTTACTAGAGAAGATGAAAAGTTTGAAAATTAAAGTTAAGAGCAATACATTAGTGGTAGTTTATGCAAGCTTATCTTAACTAGTTATCTTATCTTATATAATAAAAATTAGGGAAATTCCACGTGGTAACCCTGACGTTTTGGGTTTTCCATGTGGTAACCAAAATTTTTAAAAAATCCACATGGTAACCCCGAGGTTTACCAAAGTGTTCCACCATGACCTTTTTGCACATAATTTGTTAGCAAAACGTAAGGGAACATTAATTTCAAAGCTTTAAAGTTCTTGTACGTCTATCTATGCGACTCACCATTGCAAATATCATCATTTTCAACATTTTCCCTCAATATATAAACCCAAACGCTACAATCTTTGGATTTGGAGGAAAAAATATGATTTGGATGAAAGATGGTAGAGTTGAGGTTTATGTTTTAGGTAAAAAGGCTGAAATCGATGACATTTGAAATGGTGAGTCACATAAATAGGCATACAACATTCATAAAGCTTCAAAATTAATGTTTACTAACGTTTTTATGTTTAAAAAGGTTACGATAAAACAGTTACGTAAACCTCAGGGTTACCGCGTAGATTTTTAAAAAGTTTTGGTTACCACGTGGAAAACCCAAAACCTCAGGGTTACCACGTGGAATTTCCCTAAAAATTATCAACAAAAGAAACTTCAAAGATAATCATAGTATGTAATATACAAACAAAACACACATGTAACAACATTATATGGTACAATTTAAGATTTTCCAATTACCACTACTTTCAATTGTTATCAAGAAATTACGAGCTTACCAATTTTAGTATACCATCGTCATTATCATTATCATACCCAGTATATCCTGCTCAAAGAAACTATGATTAAGGTGTAGGGAGGGATGGAATGCGACAACTCATACCCAGATAAAGGAGAGTCCGCCAAAGAGTCCTTCAGCAATTTTTAGTACATCATTCCGAAATTAAATTCTAGCATCCAATTTAAGTAGGAATATCTAATCATAATATCTTTTCAACTATATCACTATGATAATATCATAAGCACTTTATGTATTATGATTAGTATAAAATTGCTAACGCTTAAGCCTTAATTGATAATTATCATGCATATTCAAGAAGTGGTAGAAGGTTCTATATGAGGACTTTGCTAAATTTTGTCAAATGTCCTACACGTTATGAACCCAAATAATATGTAAACAAAAGTGAACCCCAACCGTGCATAGCACGGGTATAATCCTAGTATAGTATGAAAAGTGTAGGTTGTGATTTGATTATAATTAGTAGACATCAGATTCTTAGAATATACTTTGAATCAGTAGACATAGGATTCTTAGAACATACTTTGTATATAGTATAAAAAGTGTAGGTTGTGATTTGATTATAATTATCGGTATAGTAGTAGGCAAACATAGAATTGAAACTGTTGGATTTGGCTAATTTGCTTGATAGTATGAACTAGAACTCACTCTAATGGTAGTAGAGTACTTTCTTTTAGAGTAAATGACTCTTATATGAGGTTAAGTAGACTTATTAGTCATACTTTAAACGTGCATAGGTGCCTAATTCATAAGAGAAGCTTGAGATTTGAGAATCTCATATTTGGCGGTTATGGTAACTTTTTGTCTTACAATGTCAATTACAGGTACGTGCACGCAGTAATTAACTATTCTATGCATTTTAATTATGAATATTAACGATAACTATAATTATACGCATTCTATTGGAACTGTGAAGTACAACCAAGTTCATTAGATATGAATAACAATTGATAATGATACCGTCGAATTTAGAGTGACGTTGATGCGTAGAATGTAAGTATTAGTAGGAAATTAGAAATAATAATTAAAGTTTGTAGGTATTTGGCATCTTTAAAGGCTAAGGTGCATAATTAAGCATAACCAGAGTGAGAAATAATGGTTAGAGTTTGCTTTGATTATTAGTACATCTAGTCGCACAAAACGCGCAACTAGATCATTGTAGAGTCACATAAAATACACGACTAGACCAATGTAGAGTCGCCCAAAACTTTCAGCTTAACAACGATCTAGTCGCGTGGTTTGTACGGCTCTACCGCGGTCGAGTCACGTGTTTTGTATGATTCTCCTATTGTCCAGTTGTCGTTTTGTGCAACTGGGTGTACTAAAAGTAAATATCGAAGCAAACTTTAAACGTTCTTCATTTCTTACGATTTTCGAAATTGGGCATATAATATATCGTTGGAAAAGTTGTTGAAATTCAGTTTCTAATGCTGCAATTTTTGAATTAAATTCAACCTTTGCATACCTTTTGTTACGAATGAACCTTGTTGCAAAGAATTAGTTATAACCAATGAATTCCATTTCCTTTAAACTTATTCAAAACAATTTTTGCTAATTATAAAATGGCTTTGATTATCATTAAAGTCCCCATCTATCTCTTTGTCTTCATTTTGGGCACCAATAAAAATTCTCACCATTTCATGAACATTTTTGCCCTTTGCGACCCTGATTCGAAATCATGTCACATTTCACATAATATTTGAAAATTGAGCCAAAACTTCAAGACGAAAAGGAATTAGAGTTCATAAATTTTGAAATTATTAAAATTTTCATTGAAAGTTTTTTTTCACTCTCCAAAATTTTGGGTTGAATATGGTGTTACTCCATGTAGGTAAGCTTATAAAGATGGAGGTGGATGACTTGTTGAATATAATGGCTAGTACTAACCCGGAATAGGCGGTTTGTTTTTTCAATAGTCCATTCACGACAAAATGAAGGTAAATGTTGGATTATTTTGAAAACATTAGAAAAAGTGGGATTAGTCACAGATAATGGACAATATATTAGATTATTCAAAATAATTTTTCCTATTTTAAATACGCCAAAACATGTTTTTTTTTTAATAACTTCATGCTTATTACTTTAGTTATATCCTTTTAATGTACGGCTATACATCCCCCTTTATCAAATACATACTCTAAAATCCGACATTTGATATTTGACTCTTTGAAATTTTTGTATAAATCGAAAATCAATTATTTAAAAAATCATATTTAAATAGTACTCCCTCCAATTCACATTTATTATCCCATTTAGTTAACACAAAATCTCACAAGAGACGGTCTATAGGATAGACCACAAAATTGGGCCAGCCCATTTCCCTTAACTAATTTTTTTTTTATTGAAATATCAATTATATTATGTTATAATCATAAATGTAAGGTATTATAACCTTGAATATATTATTGTATAACCCCAAATAAAAGTTATTATAACCCCAAATATACTATGTTATATTTTGGGCTGGGCTTTATATATTCCGTCTATAGAATACACCGTTGATGTGCAAATTTTATTTAACCGCAAGCGCACGGTGGACGTGTAGTCGCGGGTCGAACACAAGGAAGCTTGGGACAATGGACTTTACCATTTCGGTTGATTAGATTGCTAAACGGAATAAAAATGTTGATTGGTTTGTAGACTAATAACTAAAAATGCAATAATTAAAATGGATATAAGCTATATGATGATGAAATCTAGGGTGTCGGGAATCCCCTAAAGTCTTGCATAATCCAATTCTCATTAGAGTCTATGAAGTGTAGGATTAATTGTGTGATTAAATTTGATCTTGTTAATCTCAAACTCTCGCTCTGTTGATTGACTATTAGATTGAGACCCTATTAATTCAATCTCACGCGTTAACTTTATTGAACGAATTAATAAGAATTTAACTAAAGTTTACCCTAAAGCAAAGGCGATCCCAATCTCACACGCTAGTTCTATTGAATGGTTCGACAAAGCATATTTAATTTAGGGTTAATTAGCACAATTTAATCACTTTAATCCATAGTTTCATAGACACATCCAAGAATCAATTCATGCTTGACTAATAGGTTCAAAACCTAACCCTAGAAAATAGACCTACTCACTAGACATGGTAAATGCAATAAATATTACTTCAAATTCAATGCTAAACACGAATGACAATGAATTAAGAGTTAAACTAAAACGAGCAATGAATTACTTAATAACAATGACAATGAATACTAAAACAATAATGGAGAAAGATAATTTATTATTAAAGGATGATTATTGCTAAAAATTAATGTTCACAAAATAAAGCTTAAACTAATACAATAATTCAAAAGCAAAAGAAGAAAATAAACTTACAAACTTGAAGGAAGATTGAATACTAAAGGCTAGATTGATGTTCTTGCAAAGTAAATTGAAAACTAAATAATTCAAAGCTAAATTCAATGGAAAAACTAAGTAAAACAAAGCAAAGTTGAAAGGAGGAAAAAGAAGAGACTCAGCAGGATTAAGGAGCCTATTTATACTAATGAGGGTAATTAACCCTAGGCCCAAAGAAAGCCCGGAGAAAAACACGCCAAAATCCTCAATTAAACATTCGCCGAGTCGGCTGAGCAAAAGAACATCCCACAGCCGAGTCGTCCTGAGCTTCTGGAAAATCACTGGACTTGTCAGCCTCTTTCGCCGAGTCGGCGACACCTTTATTTACCCCACAGCCGAGTCGGCTGTGTCTTCTGTGAAGTTACTGACTTTTGCTCCCAACACCGCCGAGTCGGCGGTTGCCTTGAAAACACCACAGCCGAGTCGGCGAAAGGCCTCTGGAAAAATAGGAGCTTCTATCTTGCTTAGCCGATTCATCGAGGCTTATGAAGCTACCTCAGCCGACTCGGCTTTTGGCCACTGGACTTGTTTACTTTCTTGAACTTGTTTCTTTGGTCGTGATTTGGTTTGACTGATAGCTTGACTCGATCTTTCAACCCTGTAGACACGATTAGCACCGAAATCCCATAAAAACAACTCAAAACCTCAAAATTCACCCGTCTTCCCATACTTTGACCATGAGATACCAAAGTAGAGTAAAACCGAACGAAATGACCCCGAATCTCCTTCAAAACACCGCAAAAGAGCATAAAGATATAAACGATTAGTGCAAATAATTGCACTTATCAAACCACTCCATGTTTAACCTTTGCTAGTCCTCGAGCAAATCAAGGTTGAAAAGAATAAAAGCAAGGTTAACATACGGTCTCCAAATTCAAGCACAAATGAGATAAGATGTTTCAATGAAATTTCTCTCTTTTTCTCTCATTTTGCCTAGGAACTCATTTCGGGTTTTCGTCCTAGCCACTCTTTCATTTTTCCAAATCTCACATTGCTCACTCACTCATGCCGCTCTTTTGCCTAGGTCGCCCTTGCGGGTTTTCAACCTAGCGGGCTTATCTATTTTGAAACATGCTTCCCTTTTTCTAATGAATAGAATGTACAAACTTAGCCAAACAAAAGCAATGATATAATATAAACATGAAGCTAAGATTGTACGCAAATGAAGCACAAAGAGAAAATGAGTAGCAATGGGGTCTTCAATAACTCAGGATAAAGCAGATCAAAGCACAGAAAAGAATGCATAGCTAACTAGAATACTCCAATGATGAACCGGGATAACACCATCAGTTGCACCGTTACCTTTTAAGACATGAACACCGGCTCTTCTTATGGCTCCCCAAAAGAAAGAGGCTTCCTATCTTAGTCTCCTTATCTCTCAAAAAAAAATGATCTCACTTAGGCCCATATAAATCCCAAACCCCTTGTCGACCTCATACCCAACCCAAAACAAACATCCACACAACCTCAACACAACCACAACAAGATGAAACCAAATAAAAACATCCAAACTCCAAACAGTATGGCTCATTTAATGGAGTTCTTGGATCTCGCAATCCAAGAACTTATTTGGACAAAAGAGGATGGGGGCTTATGTAGGTTAAAAATTTGTAGCTCAAATAACATGCAATGGTTAGTATAAGATGATATGCGAGAATCTAAGTGAGGATGGCTAGGTGGGTTAAGGTGAGACAATTTAGTGGAGCTAGAAATAGATAGAAGATAAAGATAGGAAAAGAAGTATACCTGCGAACACCATGGCAAAGGATGTAGATAGATTTCGATTGAAGCACACTCACTCTCCTTTTGCCTAGTCCTCCTTCACAGGTCATGGCTAGCACTCTCATTATATTTTTTTTTCTTTTTTTTCTTTTCTTTTTCATTGTTTTTTTTTCAATTTTTTTCATTTTTTTTTCATTGTTTTTTTTGTTTTTTCGTTTTTTTTGAACAGAAAATAAAAGACGGAGTAAATAAAAGACAAAAAAAAAACTAATCTAAGAAAACAAAAAGAAAAACAACAGCTAACAGATGTAGACTCCACTCCATGTTTATCGAAAGCATTGTCCCCAATGCTTAACTGTGAAGCAAGGGAACGTGCCATGAAAACAAAAACATACAAGTGGGAGGGAGCCTAAAAGATAAGTGGCCCTCAGTGACCACGGCGGCGGAAGAAAGAGAATGAACTCCTCCTAGTCCGCCTAGCTTCGAGCGCAGCGGCTCGATCTCTCTCTCTTTGAGCCTCCATCTCAGCGATGCTGGCTCTAGGGTCGACATATGGTTGCCCAGAATAGTAGTTCATTTGGGCCTCTTGGGAAATCCACATAGACTGGAGACGCGTATCAAGGTTATACATGTCTCGGTCGTATGTATCCTGGAATGTCTGCAGATTCCCATCTATACGATCTAGTCGACCCTCCATCTCTCCGTACCTGTTCTCCAAATTGGAGAACCTCTAATCGAACTGCTGATACTAGTGGGAGCCGGAATCAACAGCGGGACTAGCGTCCCTATGTACCTGTTCCTCAGAGGGAACATACTCCTCCTCCTCCTCATCATCCTCATCGCAACCCTCGTCGAAATCAATATGAACACCTGAAGCCACTGGGGCTTGCTCGACGGGGTGGTGCAAAGAATATTGAATGGTCCGATTACACAGCGTTTCCGCTGTGTCATCATTCCTCACATCAAATACATGCTCAGGGATGGGAGGGAGGATCACTGTACGCCCATTGGGTATAAGGAGAGAGCATGTGTTGGGCGTACGATATGAAATGAATCGCAGCCTACGCAGCATGGGCTTATCATAAAAAATGGTGGTGTTATGGTCTAGAACAGGGATACCGTCGGGTATGTCAATACCCAAAAATATAATCAAGAGCGTCACCATTCTGCCCATGCCAATCTTGCCACGATCGGCGTTGCGCACAGCGAGGCAACGGTCTACAAAAATTTCCACCCAACTGGGTGTGCCTTGGTCGTGTACAAGGAACGACCGCATAACAGCAAGCTCGGGCTTATAGACCCCGCTAGGCTCTCCGTAACAAAAGATTGTCATGGAGAGGAAACGGAAAATGTACCGCATAGCTGGATGGTAAACATGGGCAATCTTGTTGCCTGAACCGCGGTAGGGTCTGTTGCCCGTAATAGCCAACCAAAACTGCATGATATCCCCTTCAGAGGGGACCACGTACTCGTCATCCCTAATGACCCAATGAAACGCCCTAGCAATGTCTAGGTATGACATGAAATAGACCATATTTAGGGCGTTAAAAGTGATATATCGACCCTCAGAAGACTCGTGACGAGTCAGGGTCGCAAGAAACGCGAATGTCAGACGTGGGTACACGTCTGCGGCGACATCCATGAAGCCATGGAGTCCCCTCCTCTTTAAAAGTGTGTGAATGCCATTAAATAGTCCAGTACTGTGCAGGGCATTATGGTCTACAAATTTAGTGGGGAGTAAAACTCGATCCCTTATCTTTCCAAAAATTTTGGATGGAGCGGAAGTGAGCTTACACCCCATGTTTCCTGATATCTTGGGTTGGGCTTTTCGGGGTTGGCTTGGCGGTGGTGGTGAGAATTGTTGTTCCTCCCTTTGAGAGGAGGAAGATTCACCGGTCTTGCTTCTCTTGGATCTAAATAGGTTTTTCATGATGGTCTAAAACAATAAACAGCTAAAACCACAGATCCTCAAAATTACAGCACAACAATAACACAACAATGTCCCAAACAAATAATCAAACAACTACTACAACAAGATCCAAGAGTTTTAAGCCTAGAGGTCTTCTAGCAACAAGTATTAACCAACAAAAATGCATAAATTAAAATTGAAAGACAAGAGATAGAAATTTATACCCTTCCAAATTGAAATGAAGATGAATTGCTGCTAGATACCAAATGCCAACCTTGAATGTCCTTCTCTAACAATTTGCAAGAATGAAGACCCAAAGACTTAGGTTGAAGGTGTAAGAATGGAGATTGGGAAGCTTAAGATCTCTAGAATGGAGAAGATGAGGGTTTGGAGGTAGAGAGAGAAAAGGATTTGGGTAGAGAGAGGAAGAGAAAATCTGAAATGAGATGTGAGAAATGAGGGTAGGGTTTGTATTCGGCTTTTAAAAAGCCGTGAGAATTTTCCAGAAGCTGTTCGCCGAGTTGGCGTTCCTCAAAATCGCCTTATCGCCGAGTCGGCTTTCGCGTACTGCCAAAATGGTTTTATTTCAGAAACATTCGTCGAGTCGGCGAACATGCATTTGGACCTTTAGCCGACTCGACTTTTCCCATCTGCCTCAATTCTGACCTTGTTTCGTATTTTTGTTTTTTTTTCTTTTTTTTTAGCTTTACACTAAACAAACATTAACAAGACCAAAAAAACAAAAAATATTAGAAGAAAATAAAATATATTAAAAAAATGGTGTATACGGGTTGTCTCCCGCAAAGCGCTCTTTTAACGTCATTAGCTTGACGTGATTCGACCCACAAACTTAGGTCGTAAATACCATCACTTCCTCTTCACCAAGAGGCTCACCTGCGATGTAATGCTTGACTTGGTGGCCATTGACCTTAAACGTGCCATTTGGTCCAGTTACTTCAAGTGATCCATAAGGAAACACTTTAGTAATAGTGTATGGTCCGGACCACCGAGACTTTAGCTTACCGGGAAAGAACTTGAGCCTAGAATTGAAAACCAACACTTTCTCACCTTCTTTGAATTCCCGCCTAGTAATGCGTTGATCGTGCCAGTTTTTGGTTTTCTCTTTGTAGATAATGGCACTCTCATATGCATCTAGGCGTATCTCGTCGAGCTCATTGAGGTCTAGCAGCCTCTTATCACCTGCACGTTTCAAATCATAGTTAAAGGCTTTAACCACCCAGTTTGCCTTGTGTTCTAGCTCCACGGGAAGATGACAATGCTTCCTATAGACCAAACGGAAAAGCGTGGTCCCGATAGGAGTCTTAAAAGCCGTCCTATAAGCCCATAAGGCATCATTAAGCTTATCAGACCAATTCTTACGGGACGTATGCACAATTTTCTCAAGGATAAGCTTAAGCTCACGATTAGAAATCTCAACTTGCCCACTACACTGGGGGTGATATGGCAAGGAATACCTGTGGACAACTCCGTACTTCCTAAGAAGATTTTCAAATTTTTGCTCATTGAAGTGGGTCCCATTGTCACTTATGAGTGCGCAGGGGCAACCAAAACGTGGAAAGATAGTCTTTTTGAAAAACTTGGTTACCACCCTTGCATCATTGGTCTTAGTAGCAACGGCCTCCACCCACTTGGAAACATAATCAACAGCAACAAGAATATATCGGTTTCCAAATGAGGAAGGGAAGGGACCCTGAAAATCAACACCCCAAGCATCAAAAATCTCAACCTCAACAATGGGATTCATCGGCATGGCATTGGACTTTGGCAAATTGCCAACTCTTTGACAGCGGTCACACATTTTAACATATGCCAGTGCATCTCTAAAAAGAGATGGCCAATAAAATCTACATTGTAACACTTTAGCACCAGTCTTAGAAGAGGCAGCATGTCCACCGCAAGGTAGATCATGACAATGCCTAAGGATAGAATGTACCTCACTTTCAGGGATGCAACGGCGGAGAATGCCATCTGCACATGCCCTGAACAACAACGGATCGTCCCAAAAGTAGTAGCGGACGTCATGGTAAAACTTCTTCCTTTGGTGTGCATTCAACCTAGAGGGCTGCACACCCATAGCTAGATAGTTCGCTATTTCTGCGAACCAAGGAGCATCATCAGCATCTGCGAGAACCATTAACTGATCATCAGGAAAGGAATCATCAATGTCAGGCGTACCTGACACCTCATCCAATACAAGTCTGGACAGATGATCAGCCACTGAATTCTCTGCTCCTTTCTTATCAACAATCTGCAAATCAAACTCTTGTAACAACAAAATCCACCGAATTAGTCTCGCCTTAGCATCTTTCTTACTAAACAAAAACTTAAGAGTAGAGTGGTCAGTATAAAAATAATCTTAGACCCTATGAGATAGGATCTAAACTTTTCTAGCGCATATACCACTGCCAGAAGCTCTTTCTCGGTGGTTGCATAATTTACCTGTGCCTCATTCAAGGTCTTACTCGCGTAATAGATGGCATGCAACTTACCATCCTTACGCTGTCCCAACACTGCCCCCACAGCATAGTCACTAGCATTACACATCAACTCAAAGGGCAGGTTGTAATCGGGAGGTTGGATAACCGGTGCCGTCGTCAAAGCCTGTTTCAATTTCTCAAAAGCAGCTAAACAAGCGTCAGTGAAAACAAAAGGTACATCGTTGGCCAAAAGCTCAGTTAAAGGTCGGGCAACCTTAGAAAAGTCCGGTATGAACCTCCTATAAAAACCTGCATGCCCAAGAAAACTATGGATTCCCTTCGCATTAACTGGAGGGGGTAGTTTCTCTATAACCTCGACTTTAGCCTTATCGACCTCAATACCTCGACTAGACACAAGATGACCCAAGACTATACCCTGTCGTACCATAAAATGACACTTCTCCCAGTTTAGAACCAGGTTGACTTCTTCGCATCTAGCAAGCACTTTCTCCAGATTGGCTAAGCAATCATCGAAAGAGTCGCCATACACAGAGAAGTCGTCCATGAAAACCTTCTTGCAATGCTCAATATACTCAGAAATATGCTCATCATGCAGCGCTGGAAGGTGGCAGGAGCATTACTTAATCCAAATGGCATCCTCCGATATGCAAAGGTACCATAGGGACATGTGAATGTGGTCTTCTCCCTATCATCTAGATGAACAGGGATCTGGAAGAATCCAGAGTATCCATCCAAATAACAAAAATGGGAGTGCTTAGCCAACCGTTCCAACATTTGGTCTACGAAGGGGATGGGGTAATGGTCTTTTTGGGTGGCTTTGTTCAACTTCCTATAACCAATGCACATACGCCACCCTGTGACTGTTCGGGTCGGGATCAACTCATTTTTATCATTTTCAACAACAGTCACACCTCCTTTTTTAGGGACAGCCTGTACTGGGGATACCCACTTACTATCAGAGATAGGGTAGATGATCCCAGCATTAAGCAACTTAAGCACCTCTTTCTTAACAACCTCCTTCATATTGGGATTGAGTCGCCTCTGTCCTTCTATGGAAGGAGTAACATCAGGATCAACATTAATGCGGTGAGTAACAATGGACGGACTAATACCCTTGATATCGTCAATCGTGTACCCAATGGCTTTCCGATATTTCCTAACCAAATTGACCAACCGGTCTAGCTCACTACCATTGAGATCACTACTGACAATAATAGGGTAAGTAGAACCGTCACCAAAAAAGCATACTCCAAATGAGAGGGAAGAGGTTTCATTTCTACCTGAGGGGGTGTGGGACCCTCCTTCACATCCTTCTTCTCCTGCTCATACTCAGCAACCTGTAAAACATCATCAGACAAAACACACTCATGATCATCAGCTTGACCCTTTAAAGAGTCATCCCAGCCCATTATCTCTGCAGGATCGCCCCCATTTTCTTCAAGGAAGGATTGTAGGGCATCTATCTCATGGGCTGTATTAGGATCATCAAACACATCATCTGCAAACTCAAGCTGACATATAGACTCACTGGGGATTGGGGACTTCAAAGCATCATGAATAGCAAACTCAACCTTATCCTCCCCCATGCTCATCACTAACTTACCCTTAGCTACATCAATCAAGGTACTAGCCGTAGCTAGACAAGGTCTACCAAGAATGATGGGAGTCTTAGCATCCTCGGGTATGTCCATGATGACAAAGTCACAAGGTACGGTCAGCTTACCTACTCTCAGGTCAACATCATACAAGATGCCCTTAGGATAGATAATACGGCGATCAGCAAGCTGCAAGGTCATCCTGGTGGGGGAATACTCATTAACATGCCTAAGTCTCTTATGCATGGAATAAGGCATCAAACTGACACTAGCACCTAGGTCACACAGAGCTCGGTCTACTGTAAGGTTCCCAATCGTAACAGGTATACTGAAACTACCGGGATCCTTGAGCTTAGGAGGCAAATTACCAATCATAAAAGCATTCACAATCACCTCTTTGGACACTTGGATAACATTATCAACCTTCTTACTCTGTGACATAATGGACTTAAGAAATTTGGGAAATGCAGGAATCTCAGAAATTGCATCTAAGAAAGGGATTTCTATAGACACATCTTTTAAAAGCTTTAAAAATTTCCCATATTTCTTTTCTAATTTAGCTTGTGCTAATTTCTAAGGAAAAGGCACATGCTTAATTAGAAGGTCCGTGACTCTAGACTTAGACTTAGCATCATCAACAACAACAGACTTTCCATTCACATCATCAGCATTAGTATCAGACTCAACAATAATATCATCATTAGTATCAGGGGTAATAGAAATACTACCTGTTGGTGTCACCTCTTTTAAAGGAGGATCGACCAATTGCTTACCACTCTTGGTTATCACAGCATTGATCTGGTTGGTCTCCTTGCCCTTGTGTTCAGGCTGGCTAGGAAACTGATTTGGAGCACGCATATTCTGCTGTTGAGACAACTGTGTTCAGGCTGGTTAGAAAAGCTATTCTTGGCCATGGTCTCAAACAATTTCAAGACCTCTTGTGGTGACTTAGAGTCCATGTCACCATTACAAGCTGCATACAACGAGGACTTGTGCTCATCATGCAATCCTACATAAAAGGATTAGGCAAGCAACCAATCTGGGATTTGGTGATGAGGGAAACTCAATAGGAGGTCTTTAAACCTCTCTCAGGCCTCGTGAAATAACTCAAAAGGCAACTGCTTAAAGGTTTGCAGCTGCGTCCTTATCTGCGATGTCTTCCTAGGAGGATAGAACTTGGCCAAAAATGCATTAGCCAACTCCTCCTAGGTCCGGTATATACCTGCAGGTTCAGACTTAAGTCAGGCCTTGGCCTTATCCCTCTAACTGAAAGGAAAAAGCCTTAGACGTACAACATCTTCACTTAAATCCTTTTGTGTAATGGTGTCGCACCTCTCAACAAAGTCCGCGACGTGGTCATGGGGACTTTCAGAGGGATGTCCTCCAAACTGATTCTGTTCAATCATCTGGATGAGATGAGGTTTCAGTTCGAAGTTGTCAACACCAAAGTTAGGCTTGACAATACAAGGAATAGAACTTAGGGTGAGCGAAGGCGCACCCATGCGGCCAAAGTTATTGTTAACATTATTATTATCATTGTTTTGGGCCGCCATGTTTACCTGTCTTACCTCCTCTTCTCTATCTCGCCTTCTAAGGGCGTTAAGTCGGCGAGTTATAGCTTCGATTTGAGGATCAAAATGTTCAAGAGATCGGGATCTCCTGGTCATTCAACAAAGAAACCAAAGCAAGTGTAAGATCTGGGGAGGGGGCAAACAAGAAAAGCAAAATATTCAACAAAAACCAACAAATCAATTGTCCGTCACTTCCCCGGCAACGGCGCCAAAAACTTGATGTGCAAATTTTATTTAACCGCAAGCGCACGGTACACGTGTAGTCTCGGGTCGAACACAAGGAAGCTTGGGACAATGGACTTTACGATTTCGGTTGATTAGATTGCTAAAGGGAATAAAAATATTAATTGGTTTGTAGACTAACAACTAAAAATGCAATAATTAAAATGGATATAAGCTATATGATGATGAAATCTAGGGTGTCGGGAATCCCCTAAAGTCTTGCATAATCCAATTCTCATTAGTGTCTATGAAGTGTAGGATTAATTGTGTGATTAAATTTGATCTTGTTAATCTCAAACTCTCGCTCTGTTGATTGACTATTAGATTTAGACCTTATTAATTCAATTCTCACGCGTTAACTTTAATTTATTAAACGAATTAATAAGAATTTAACTAAAGTTTACCCTAAAGCAAAGGCGATCCCAATCTCACACGCTAGTTCTATTTAATGGTTCGACAAAGCATATTTAATTTAGGGTTAATTAGCACAATTTAATCACTTTAATCCATAGTTTCATAGACACATCCAAGAATCAATTCATGCTTGACTAATAGGTTCAAACCCTAACCCTAGAAAATAGATCTACTCACTAGACATGGTAAATGCAATAAATATTACTTCAAATTCAATGCTAAACATGAATGACAATGAATTAAGAGTTAAACTAAACGAGCAATGATGAAATACTTAATAACAATGACAATGAATACTAAAACAATAATGGAGAAAGATAATTTATTATTAAAGGATGATTAATGCTAAAAATTAATGTTCACCAAATAAAGCTTAAACTATTACAATAATTCAAAAGCAAAAGAAAAAAATAAACTTACAAACTTGAAGGAAGATTGAACACTAAAGGCTAGATTGATGTTCTTGCAAAGTAAATTGAAAACTAAATAATTCAAAGCTAAATTCAATGGAAAACCTAAGTAAAACAAAGCAAAGTTGAAAGGAGGAAGAAGAAGAGACTCAGCAGGATTAAGGAGCCTATTTATACTAATGAGGGTAATTAACCCTAGGCCCAAAGAAAGCCCGGAAAAAACCAGCCAAAATCCTCAATTAAACATTCGCCGAGTTGGCTGAGCAAAAGAACATCCCACAGCCGAGTCGTCCTGAGCTTCTGGAAAATCACTGGACTTGTCAGCCTCTTTCGCCGAGTTGGCGACACCTTTATTTACCCACAGCCGAGTCGATTGTGTCTTCTGTGAAGTTACTGACTTTTGCTCCCAACACCGCCGAGTCGGCGGTTGCCTTGAAAACAGCACAGCTTGTGAAGCTACCTCAGCCGACTCGGCTTTTGGCCACTGGACTTGTTTACTTTCTTGAACTTGTTTCTTTAGTCGTGATTTGGTTTGATTGATAGCTTGACTCGATCTTTCAACCCTGTAGACACGATTAGCACCGAAATCCCATAAAAACAACTCAAAACCTCAAAATTCACCCGTCTTCCAATACTTTGACCATGAGATACCAAAGTAGAGTAAAACCGAACGAAATGACCCCGAATCTCCTTCAAAACACCGCAAAAGAGCATAAAGATATAAACGATTAATGCAAGTAATTGCACTTATCAACCGTCTCCCATGAGACTTACTGTTTAGTTAAGTATGGATATTAAGAGAGGGATGGGCCCATCAAAAAAGTGGTAGTTGGGATATTTTAAATGATTAAATTAACACTAAAACTTGGCCGAGACCGTCATAGAATGAGACGACATATGGGTCGGCCCGATATGGGGTGCGTGTGTTGCACGTGCGCGCCTTTTCCTCCAAGTAGGGATGGCAATGGGTCGGACTCGGCTCGAATTATACATACTCCGACTTTGCTCCGGATAATAGTCGGACTTTTGTTTTCAGTCCACCTTCTCTCGGAGTCGGATTATGCATACTCCAAGTTTGCCCCGACTCGGACTCTCGGATCTCCAACGGAGTCGGATGCAGAGCCGGATTATCAAACAATATCGTCGTGATATTGTACTGATGATTTTAAAGCATACAAAATCAACAAAATATATTTTTCAAATACTATTTAACAAAAAAATATGTACGTTAATTTGAATTTAATTTTAACAAGAAAAATAATCCAACTACTACAATTTAACAAAATTTTCTCGTTTTTTGATGTGGCGTATTTTATTTCTCTTGATTTCATTTGTCGTATTTTGATTCAATAATCTAAATAAAAATACCAAGTAGTTTTTCAAAATCGAAAATTACAATTACTATATATGAGTGAGAGCTTGAATTAGTCACTTCTAGAGTTTTAAAAGAAACAAAATATTAGTGTAAAAGTCAAATTCAATGTCGGATGTCCTTAACGGTCGGAGTCGGGTCGGAGTCGGGTCGGAGTCTCGAATTTTTAATAAGGTCCAACTCCTGTCCGTCTCTAACTCGAACTCGGATCGTAAAGTCGGAGTCGGAGTCGGATGACTTTTTCTTCGGACTCAAATCAAATTATATTCCTCGGATCGAGTCGGAGTAGGGTCGAATTCGGACTGAATTGTCATCCCTACCTCCTAGTTTCCTCTTTTTTTTCTTTTTTGGAAATTATTTAACTTACTCATTCAATTGAAACTGCCATTTCAGTTTCTTTTCAAATCATTCGAATCAAAACTTTCCATTTTCTTCTTTCTTGCTCCATTTTCGTCCCTGCATCCTTTTTCAGTTGCATTAGTTGTTTCCTCCATTTTTTCCACGTTTTTGATGCAGTTCTTCATCATTTTCATTTTTTTTTCCTTTTTTCTTGATATTATAATTGATATAGTTTACATCATAACATAAACAAGATAATTGAATAATTGATGCATGTTTGGTAATCACTGACAGTGATAAGTATGGAATTGTATGTTGTTATGTACTTAATTTGTATTGTTTCTAATTGATATTGTTATCATCATAACAGAAACAATATAAAGTGATAATCGATGGATGTTGGTTAATTACTGAGATTGATAAGTATGGAATCGTATGCTGTTATGTACTTGATTTGTATTGCTTATAATTAAGACACTTAAGAGAACAATTGATGGGTTTTAACTAAATATTGTTGTTGTTTAGTATAAAACAATTGTCATATTGTATCTCAGTTTTCCTCTTAAAATACTCAATTGATATGATAAATTGTCCATATTGTATTGTTGTTATAGCACTTGAAACACTTTAGAGAACAATTGGTATGTTTAAGTATGAAACAATAGCATACTAACAAATAATTTATTATAAAATAATTGCCATATTATATCTCAGTTTTCCTCTAAAAATACTCAATTTATATAATAAATTGTCCATATTGTATTGTTGTACAGCACTTGAGACACTTAAGAGAACAATTGGTATGTTTAAGTGTGAAACAATAACATACTAACAAATCATTATTTTCTTCGTCTTCACCATATATCACCATCATTTGATCTTTATCAAGTGTCAAAACAATGAAAGAATGAAAGAATTGCAGAGATTTTTTTCTTGAACAGAATGAATGAATTACAGAGATTTTGAGGAAGATTGAGAGAAAATTACGTTTGATTTATTTCCTTTTTTCACGCGTGGGTTGGCGGTTTTGAAGCAGTTATCCTAATTTGGTCTGAGTTTAAATTTGGAAGTTAATATATATGCTGATTTATTTTCTATTTTTAATTAGGATAGCAGGTGGGCTGGGTCGTGTCTCATTCTGAGACGGTCTCGGCCAAGACCGGCTATTAAATTAATTGTAAAGGTGGTAGTTGGAGTATTGTCAGTAGTAAAAGTTGAGGTATTTTGGTTATTACTTGTGTAAACATGGGGTATTTAGGTAAAAAAAAATCATGAATAAAAAAATTGAACATTTTAGGTGAATTTACCCAATAAAAAAATGAGACAATAATTGTGAATTGCAGGAAGTATTTGATATCAGAATCACCAAACCAGGTTGTTAACTAATGTTAATTGAAATTAGTAATTCTTATGATGAGTGGAAAATTTTCAAAGATGGAGATGATGAATTAATGATTTATATTTGAAAATACAAAAAGAAAAGGCAAATTTTGTGAAGTGTGGGGTTGTGTTGTCTTTAGGTTAAGGTATTGAAATCTCCATGTTTAATTGACTAAATGGTCTTTGGACATGGATTTGACTGTTGGGCTCAAGTGGGCTCCGTGGATCGTATTGGCAGAAACATGTTGCACGCTTCCACCATTAGTGGACTTTTGTCAAATAAACATTTATAGGAATAATACAAATTAAGTTTTGTATGAAACCATCTTATTGTGAGTGAGTATATACAAACAGTTTATGAGTAAAATAAATTTGAACATAATTAAATTTGAATTCACACTTATATAAGAAGCAATTTTTCAAAAATAGTTTGCACTAGTCCAATCGAAGTCGTCTCACGGTGTCGGTGAGACGACCTCAATAAAGAATTAGTGATAATCAGCTCATCTTATATGAGGCCGTCTCACCATAAGACGAGCCCATATAATTATCCATTACTTTAATTAAATATTTTACACAAATTCTTGTGAGAGACGGTCTCTCTCTCTTTGAGAGACCATCTCTAATTAGATTGACCCATTAGGGAAAATATAGAGTAAATGTAGGCAATAAGCTTTAATGGATTGGGCCTTAGAAACGTCTTATAGAAAGACGGTCTCTCAGAAGACTAGTTGAATATTTTAAGATCTTAAGTGATCGTTTTAAGGTTATAAATAATCACTCTATAAGTGAGCACTCTAAGACAAAAAATATATATTGGGCTAGCCTAATAAAAAAAGATCTCACTATAGAACCGTCTCTTTTAAGAATTAGTGATATTTTTAAAGTTTACGTAATTCATAAATAATATAAGTTGGACAGGTTCATATATAACGTGCAACTCTTTTTTCATCAAATCTTCATCATAAACACTTAATTTTACTACTTTAACGGTTATTTGGTAGATGGTTATAAACGGTGGTAATTGGAATGAAAAATTAGTGTAATTTTCGTTGAAAACTCTCTGGTTAACTTGATGGTCATGCTTGTCCATATTCAATCATCTCATATTCTTCATAAAATTCATTCTAATGCATTACCATTGAGAGATGTGATATTAGGTGGTAGTGGAAATTTAATTTGTAAGCAAAAAATACTTTTTGTGATCAAAATTTTATTACCACGGTAATAATATAAAACTTTTGATGAAATTTTACATTATAAATCGTACTTAATAACACTATTTTTTTTGAAAATTTCTTTTTCTGGGTTGGGATTTGGATCTAAAATAATAACACTATTTAATACTAACCAAATGAGGCGTAAAATTAATTCTACATATACACGGAAGTAGTCATCTTTTACGCGACAAATACACCCGTAAACTTGATTCAAAGAACATCCTTGTCATTATCAATTTCAGTTTTCAGTATTTATTTTTGGAGTGAATTTAAATTGGGTTATTGATGTTTGGTTCTATTAAATCTTTTTTTTTTGTACTTTTTACATTTTCTGGTTTTTTGGTTAATATCCCTACGTATAATTGATGATTAATACTATTGTTTTTTAATTTTTATTAATAAATGTTTACGGTTTAATTTTTGATTTTTTAATTTATGTTAGATGCATTAAGGAGCAAATATGCTTCTATTAGTAATTGGGTGATCTATCATTTTTGGGTTATTAAGCAATAGTTAGATTTATTAAAAAAAAAAAAGAAGCAATAGTTAGATTTTCTTATGATTTTTTACAGTTATTTTTGTTCATTATTTTTGGGTTTTAATGTTAAATCATCTTTGTTTCTTTTATTAAAGTTGCTATTGGTCTTTTGGGTTTCTTTATTTGTCGATTATGAAGGTAATTGTGAGAAAATTTGAAATAGATAAGACAAGTTATTTTTATTTGTTCCAAATATAAGCATCTCTATATCTCAAAAAAAAATATAAGCATCTCTATCCCCAGAGCTTAGGTCGAACAAGCTTGCAACTACTAACATAATTAAACTGGTGAAAAAAAGTCAAAGAGTTGTTCTCACTTACTAAGTGCGAACAGGTGAAAACCTGGTGAAACTGGGTCAACGAGTAACTGCGAACATGCTATTAACCCTGTGACCAGGCTCCTCTATTTGCACTTAGTAAGCGAGAACAACTCTTTGAATTTTTTTGAGTTGTTCATGTAAGAACCAAATTTATCGGTTGACCAATTAAGACAGGTCATCACGGGGTTCACTAACCCAAATAACTCAAATCTCAAACCATCTCTCGTGAAAAGGGTCATGATGTTTAAAACATAACCACAACATAATCTTAAATCCAAATAGCTAAACCAAAGTATAGAATAATCATACAAAGTCACTATATAAGTCTAATGTATTCAATATACAAAGTCTATTACACACTTACTAAATCCCAATACAAACACTACAACTTCCCATATACTTAATTCATAAATCTTCCATGTATACTCTATTCACCTTTGATGTCCGATCCTATCGTTTTCGACTAGTACCGATTTGTAAACAATCTAAAAGGTGGAAACAAACGGGAGTCATATGAAACTGAATGAGAAGTAACAATCCAAAACAACAAAATACAGTAACTCAAAGCATAGGTTTAAAACCAACATCAATTTTCCAGATTTATGTGCGCACAGGGAGTCTAGTTGAGAGGAACATCCATAGCTCTAAGGCTATGTCACTCTCGAGTAAGGCTTGTAAATATTTGAATGATAATTCACCTTAATATAGGGAGTAAGGGAGGTTTTCCCTTTACTCTGTCAATGACCAGCACGTGAACCCGATCTATTGACAATATCAATATCAACATAATCATTCTGACCAATTCATCATTAATAATCATCAATTAAAAACAATGTGAAAAAGAAAACATTTTCAAAACAGTAGTCTGGCCAGACCCTTTTAAGGGAATGCTACCACTTACCAACAAGGACGTTTCAAAGAGGGGTTCGATTCGTAGCTATCAGCTAGAAGGATTCCTTAATGATACCCTCTCCTGAAGTATAGTAAATCTCAACATCACCAACGACTGTTCGATACAATTATACTAACATATAACTTATTACATCTCCTCCTAAACTGTATTCTTATCAAGATTCTTACTCCATAATCCATAATTCTTAAATGTAGAAACACTTAGAGACAATGAACTGTAACAAGAGGGGGGGTGAATTGTTACTTTCGCCTTTAGAGTATTTTCGCCCTATTTTCTTGCGGAATTTGAATAATAAAAATACTCAAAACAATTTAAAGAAAACTAAAAAGAACACCAAGATTTAACGTGGGAAAAAGAACCACGACCCACTAGGGATTTCTCTTCTCTATTATTTTATGTAAACCACTTCTCTATTACATAAAATAATTTCTCCTACTCTTTCTCTTCTCTCTACTCTTTTTCTTCTCTCGATAACTCCTTACCGTTTCTCTATTCTCTCTACTCTTCTCTCTTCCCTTTAGACTTACCCAAGTCTAATTACAAATTCACTCAAATAAACCTGTAACACCCCGTGATTTTCAGACGTCATTAATTAATATTTTAATAACCTTTGGAGATTTTATAATTATATTAAATTAATTTTTAGGTAGTTTTAATAAATTCCTTTTATATACGATTTTGAATGTTAACATATATTTATATTGAAAATACAATTACGATTTCTAAAATAAAGGGGTTTAAATCAAATTATTATTTTATTTTATTAAATGTGTGAGCACATGGAAGTGAGTTCTTAATTAGGCATTTCAAGAAGTGAATCTAGATGATGATAATAATAATAATAATAATAATAATAATAATAATAATAATAATAATAATAATAATAATAATAATAATAATAATAATAATAATAATAAAGAAGATAAAAAGGTCATGGAATGCTCACTTGTAGCCGGCCCTAAGCATTCTTCCTCATCTTCTCATTCTTCCTCTTCCCATGAAAACTCATCACCCTCAAGCCTCACCCATGGCAGCTGCTCCTCCGCCAGCCGCGGCTCCTCCCTGCTCCGCCTCCGCAATCAGACGCGCCACCCACACACCAGAGCAGCCGGCAGCCGTCCCTACGGTACACCACGGACAGCAGCACCAGCAGCCACGTCTTGTGGCGGTTTCCCACGGCTGCAGCAGGTGTCCCGGCCACCACCACCACAACTTCACTTATACCTTCACCTTTTGCTAATTTTACCATTGTAAGACACCTCCTCTTCTTCCCCATTTTGATTCTTGTTTCTAATTAAGATCTACACAGTTTATGAGTTTGGTGTTGGTTTTTGTGTTACTTTTTTTGTGGGTAAGATTTTAATTGATGAATTGAACATGTTTATGACTTAGGGTTTAAAGTGTGATTAGAAACTTTGGTTGTGTGTTAATTGTTTATTAATTTGGTTAAATCTTATCATGAGTTTGTGTTGATTGTTTATTAAATTTTATTGAATCTTATTATGGTAATGTAAGAATGTGGTTAGTTTCTTGTTTTAATTGGAATTTTCCAAGTTTATGAGTTTGATGTGGATTTTTGTAGTAATCTTTATTGAATCTTATTATTAATGAGAGTTTGATTGTGAGTTGAGTTTATTTATGAATTAAGGTTTAAAGTAAGAAAGAAAATGATAGTAGTATTACTATTTTTGTGTATTTGAGGGTGTTGAATAAATTGAGTAGATTTGTATAAGTTATGAATATATGATTATATTTTGAATAGGTGGTAATAGTTGTTGTACTCGAGAGTGTTAGTCACAAGAAGTGGTGTTAATTATCACTTGTATCATAAAACGGATGGTGGTTATTGCTTATACTATTGAGTATTATTTTAGTTTATTGTGGTATGGTCGTAGTTATTAGAATTGATTTTTTTTGTCATGTTAATGATGCTAAACACGGTTAGTTTGTAGGTTAAGTGGCATAATTGTAGCCAAAATTATGAGTTACTATTAATGTTCGTTACACGAGTAAGTGTTAATAGATTGTGACATTATATGGTGATTGTGGTTATTGTTGTTGGTTTGTGGTGATAATAAGTACCAATAAAGAATTATTGTATAAAATTACTAATAAAGAATTAGTGATGAAATTGCTTGTAAAGAATTGTTTTATAAAACTAATAATAAAGAGTTATTTTATCATGTATCGCTAGTGATTGACTAAGTGTGTATTAGTTTAATTGAAAGTTACTTGGAATAGGTGAACGATAGCTTGCTTTAGCTTTTACTCCCTCTTCAATGGAGGAAGGTAGGCTTATTAGTTCTATTCAAACTTGTATAGGTTCTCATCTCATAAGAGGAAAGTAGAACCTTAGTTGGTTGATCTTTGTGACTTTTGGTCGTGTAGTGACGCTTACAGGTACGTACACGCAGTAACTATCCTTATATGCAATTGTTTTAAGACTTTATTATTATTGTGATAATATGCATTGTATCGAAACTATGAAATATTAGCGAGTAAGCCTTAGTATGAAGAGATATCGATTACGAAATCCTTGAGCATAGAATAGTTTAGAGAATGAGAGTATTCGTAGAAGGCGGGGACCATCCCCCTCATTTATTTAAGAATTGAATTATTCCTTGGAGTTAGAATGACTCTTTTATAGGTGAATTTCATATTTTATCGAGTTGCTCAGTGGGTTTCGGCGTTCTGCTATCCCAGGGCATTCATTAATAGTCAAAAGCGGGAGTTATTCCCCCTTTTGATAAAGTACTAAATTATGATTAGCTGGCGTGACTCAACTGGATTATATCCGGTTGATTTAGTAGTCCCCTAGGTGAGGTTCGACGGGACCACCGTAAGGGGGGTATGAGCATACTTTGTCAATTGGGCGCCGGGTGGCCGATAACGCCCCTTGACTGAGGTGTCATCATGCGGGCCTTGCAAACCCGAATATGGTTGCCTCTCCACTGGATTAGTACCCCAGTGTTAGTTTCCCGAAGGTAGGACCCGAGAGGGTCAGCTGGAGGGGGTATGAGCTCATACTTTACCATGGGCGCCGGGTGGCCGATAACGCCCATGGCCATGTCACCGCCATGAAGTGAAGAAAAGATCTACTGATAGAATGTTACTCATTCATAGAAAGCTTATTGATTCGTAGAAATCTTACACATAAATAGAACATTGACTCATTGAGTATTCAATGATAGAGTAGTTCATACTAGCGAGAAGTGCACCTAAGCTAACTTACCTCAAAGGAGTTATTAGTCCCAAAGATGGGCTATAAATACGCTTACTCTAAGATAAACAAGCTCTATAGGGTCACGTGTTAGATAGTTTGTTCACTCCTTGGTTGAGTTGATACTACGCGTGTTCTGCAAGAGTTTACGTTTTGAGAAGAGAAATGTGACGACTCACATTTTATCCAAGAAGCATAGGTGGACGGTAAACGATTACTATTTGTGCTTGTGTCCTATGAAATCATCTCATGTTGTTGTATAACATAATGTATCTATTCGTTGGTCTTATTATATTTGATGCTAGTTACTGACGTGTACGTGTTTGTGTTTATGTTTGTTTGTTTGATGACTTTTTATGATTGTCCTGCTATGACACATTGGCCTTGGTCTGATGTTGAGCAGCAGGAGGATCATGGACAGTCGTAGCAGGTATTGAAGCTTCTTTTTGCATTGCATTGCATTGGGGGAGAGTGACGAGGGCAAAGAATAACCTGTGTCATATTGTTATCCTTTGATTTTGTAGTTCTTATTTATCTTTTGTAAACTTTGGTTGTATATCTATATTTGTATTTTTTTTCCGCTGCGTAGTTTATAATGTTGTATGGTTTTAAAGTGTTAAGTCGCCTTAAAACGCAAGCGCCGACACCGGAACCACGATCCATGCTTGGCATGTTGATTTGAGAAGCCGGCGATGAATTTTTTACTGCCGTGATATCGTTTTGATAGGCCATTGATGCCTTTGCGTTATTAGATTTTAAATAACTTTTATTTTCTACAAAAGGCGTACAATTTTAGGGTAGATGCTGCCGAAATTTCCACTTACCTCTTAAAAGTTAATCTTTAACGTTTACCAAAATTCTTTTCCTTTTCTTTCATGTAACACCCGAATTTCCTCCCGTCTTCTACGATTTTGGTTTCGTACAAGGGGTCAGAAATTCAGGGGTGTTACAGGTGGTATCAGAGCCAGTGGTTCCTATTTTGACGCCTTATGTTTTTAAATTCTTTTCGAAATAGTTTTGAAAGCTAAAATTATTCGTGAGAGGTCGGGTAGACTTGGGGTAGGAACATCATTTGTGTTATAAGTTTTGTTATGTTGAATGTGCATAGATACCTAGATGATTTGATTGGTATGTTATAATATCAGTAATTATGTGTGATTATTATAATCAGTACTTATGATGTTGGTTTACATGTTGGTATGATTTAATAAATTGGTAGATTTGAATTATGTATTATTGAGCTTTGATGAAAATTATCGAGTATCTGGAATAATTCCTTAGCTGTAGGTTATGTATTAATTACTTAGATATGAAGTATGAATGATGAAATTTTAGAGATGTTGGTTACATATGGATTTCCTTCTTGAACTTTGGTCCTACGTATCTTAATGTTTGTTCATGTGAGCAGGGTTCTATACAATTTTAGCAGTTTTATATTGATAGCATACATAATTTTCACGCTTTAACTATCTGTTTGTACATTTTATTTGGCTAAGGCATTTGCTCATCATAGTATATAAAGTGTTGATCAAAATTCATTTGAGTATGGTTATTAAGCATGCAAGTAAGAGTGTAAGTAGTTTAGAGGAGGATAAACAAGGAGTTAAAGTGTAATAAGAATTTGAAATGGTGGTATATGAAAGTCATTTATATGATAAAGAGGGGTCTTATATGCGATACATTGTAAAAAAAAAAAAAAAAAAAAAAAGGGGGTTTTTAATCATCAGTTGATAATAATATGGTCATAACTAAAGAAGCTTGTCAAATCTAAACATTCAAAAGAAGGTTGAGAGTATGGTAAGAATACACAATTTGAGACTTAATCCCCGGATTTCAGATCATAATTTGCAAAAGTATTGTTATTATAGCCATTATAAATTGATAAGTGAAATTAGGGAATTGTTTTCAATTTCTCTTAGTGTTTTTAGGTAATGTCATATTGATTAGACTAAATTATTGCGTTAAGAGGATTGTTTAAACTGGTATCGATTTTATATCGACCTTTGAAGTTATAATTTTTTGGAGATGGCTTTGGAGTTACGTGTTGCTAATTCCAAGTGAGTCTGGGGTTGATTGTGATTGTGGTTTTAAGCTTGCTAATTGCCAATAGATTGATGTTAAGTTTTAGTGTGGCATGTTTATGCTTATCGATAAATGTTTATAAATTTATACAACGAATGAGTTTAATGATTTCGTGATCCATATTCAAGTTGATTAGATCATGTAATATATTTGTTAGTTTTAAGTCAACGCCTTATGCCTGCAGGGAGACTTTAATGTAATGTATGTGTAATTAGTGGTTTGATGTTATGTTTTGAATTTACTAGACTAAGTTAATCACTTTTATATAAGTATTCTGAGAACTTAAGTACTATATTGGCTCTTTGTCGTTGAGTGTGCTTTAGTTTGAAGATGTCTAATATATAAACATTACTCATCGTCATGTAATCAATGAAGAAATTTTATTATTGGTACATATTTAGCACAATTAGTAGCCACGAAAATAGCTGGTGAATAGTGATCAATTTGCAAACTTAATATAATATTCAATGAAAGAAATGATGAGACTGATTTTATATATATGAGTGCTTTGATGCAAAACGAGATAAATCGAGTATGAGGATTTACTCGATGAGTATAGTGTGGTCAAAGTAAAAGTCAAGAGGTGTTCTTGTTATCCGAACATTAAAGAACCGGAAACAAGTATGCAAATAATTCATAACTTTAGGGCTGAATCGAGAACGTAAGTTACATTTTTTTTTTAATGGTTAGGATAAAAAAAAAATACATAAACAAATAAATAAATAAATAAATAACATCAATATGTGATGAATTGAGTCGATTGATTCTCGCACTTGTATCAAAAGAGCTATATTATATGTTTCTAAATAGTTGAATCATAGTAAGCTCCAGATGTATGTTATAGTTATGAGTTCTAAGTTCAGCATCTTGTCGCAGAGAGATTTAACCCCATTGGTTCTCGAAGGAACTAATATGATGGAAAATTTAAAGTATTGTATTGCGTCGTTATCATTTTGTTGTTTGTTCGTATGGTGTTGGGATAGTTAATGTAGTAGTCGTATGAGTTATGGATTGCCTTGTCATTGAATTTTAATTGTTAATGTGTAAGTATCGACATTTCGTCAAAAATGTTTTTGATAGTTTTTGTAGCGAGATAGATGTGTTCGCACATTATCCTTCTTGTATATTAAAATAGCATCTGTGTTGATCATCACTGCCATTATTATCCTATTGAAATCCTTGCCACGTACATATACAAAATTTTACCTCACTCAAATGTAGCTTGATACAAGTTTTATACTTTCAACATATTTGTTCGAATAAATCAATCGTTTAGGAGACCTTTGACATTTGCCTCCTTGATTCTAATTTACCCTTTTAAAGTCGTAATTAGAATTTGACACTCTAATGCACAAAGATTATTGATGAGCAGTTATGATGTGTGTTGTTAGGAGTCAACGTTCATTTTTTTTATTCTTTGAAGGGGTACTTATATAATTAAGCACCATTAGTTGGCCTTCAGGCTACATTCTTGCAAAGAATAATTACTTGAAAGTGTATTTCTATTTATGGACGTAGGACATTGTACTAATTCATTATTTGTTTTTTTACGAACAAAATTATTTTTTTTCCTATTATTTTATATATCTATTTAATCATCTAATTTTATGAGTAGCAAAATTTGAAAATATTTGTAGTTATTTAGAACGTTAGCGAAAATTCCATATTGGGAATCTCGATTTCGTACTTGACTTTCATTTATTAGTAAATGCCAATTTATATTATGAAGTTTTGTACCTTAAATGCTTATCTCGGGACAAAAAGGTATGTCATAGTGGCTTACACTTCCAAAATAATATTATCGAATAAGAATATGGAATTATGAATCAAATTCTCTCGTTTGATGTTTTATTTAACTATTCATTTAATTTTTTTTATTTTTTTTTTGCGCATTTATAAAATAAGTTGTGTCGTAATTATCAATTTAGTTTGATACACCTTCTTGAGTTGAAATATATATAAGATAATAAGTGTAGCTAGTTAAAATGATAATAGTTGCTTTATATTATTTGAAATATATTTCATACGAAGAGTACTTGCTAAGAAAGTTCTTAGAGGATTCGTGAAGAAATAGCTATAGGAAGGTTGACTCAAGTTTTTCTTGATTATATATATATACATATAAAGGGTGAGGTTTGTTGGTTTACGGAGTTCCGGGGACGTAACTAAGTTTTAAGGGGGGTAGATAGCGATTAAATTTCGCGCGTTTCACGCATTTTCTCCTTTATGATATCAACTTATTGCAAATTCACATGCTTTTGATTGGTAGTTTGAGTCAATTTCTGTGATATTTTCATTGCACTTGATTGGTAGTTTTGGTTAATTTGTGATAATTACATGATTTTGATGGGTTGTTTGAGTTAATTTGTGTTATAACTTCATGATTTTCTCGGTTGTTCGTGTCAATTTGGACGATTATAAATACTCAAAAGTAAGTATGTATTAGTATTTTGATAAGATTAAGCATCCTCTTTGTTAATAGTGTCAATAAAGTCACGAAGTTTGAGTCAATACTTGAGCTTAAAATGGTTAAAATATCTTGAGTTATTAGAAATAGAAATTTTCATGATTTGTACTCTTGTTACTCCAGTTTCGGGGACGAAACTCCTTTTAAGGGGGGTAGTCTGTAACACCCCGAGATTTTCAGACGTCATTAATTAATATTTTAATAACCTTTGGAGATTTTATAATTATATTAAATTAATTTTTAGGTAGTTTTAATAAATTCCTTTTATATACGATTTTGAATGTTAACATATATTTATATTGAAAATACAATTACGATTTCTAAAATAAAGGGGTTTAAATCAAATTATTATTTTATTTTATTAAATGTGTGAGCACATGGAAGTGAGTTCTTAATTAGGCATTTCAAGAAGTGAATCTAGATGATGATAATAATAATAATAATAATAATAATAATAATAATAATAATAATAATAATAATAATAATAATAATAATAATAATAATAATAATAATAATAATAATAATAAAGAAGATAAAAAGGTCATGGAATGCTCACTTGTAGCCGGCCCTAAGCATTCTTCCTCATCTTCTCATTCTTCCTCTTCCCATGAAAACTCATCACCCTCAAGCCTCACCCATGGCAGCTGCTCCTCCGCCAGCCGCGGCTCCTCCCTACTCCGCCTCCGCAGTCAGCCGCGCCACCCACACACCAGAGCAGCCGGCAGCCGTCCCTACGGTACACCACGGACAGCAGCACCAGCAGCCACGTCTTGTGGCGGTTTCCCACGGCTGCAGCAGGTGTCCCGGCCACCACCACCACAACTTCACTTATACCTTCACCTTTTGTTAATTTTACCATTGTAAGACACCTCCTCTTCTTCCCCATTTTGATTCTTGTTTCTAATTAAGATCTACCAAGTTTATGAGTTTGGTGTTGGTTTTTGTGTTACTTTTTTTGTGGGTAAGATTTTAATTGATGAATTGAACATGTTTATGACTTAGGGTTTAAAGTGTGATTAGAAACTTTGGTTGTGTGTTAATTGTTTATTAATTTGGTTAAATCTTATCATGAGTTTGGGTTGATTGTTTATTAAATTTTATTGAATCTTATTATGGTAATGTAAGAATGTGGTTAGTTTCTTGTTTTAATTGGAATTTTCCAAGTTTATGAGTTTGATGTGGATTTTTGTAGTAATCTTTATTGAATCTTATTATTAATGAGAGTTTGATTGTGAGTTGAGTTTATTTATGAATTAAGGTTTAAAGTAAGAAAGAAAATGATAGTAGTATTACTATTTTTGTGTATTTGAGGGTGTTGAATAAATTGAGTAGATTTGTATAAGTTATGAATATATGATTATATTTTGAATAGGTGGTAATAGTTGTTGTACTCGAGAGTGTTAGTCACAAGAAGTGGTGTTAATTATCACTTGTATCATAAAACGGATGGTGGTTATTGCTTATACTATTGAGTATTATTTTAGTTTATTGTGGTATGGTCGTAGTTATTAGAATTGATTTTTTTTGTCATGTTAATGATGCTAAACACGGTTAGTTTGTAGGTTAAGTGGCATAATTGTAGCCAAAATTATGAGTTACTATTAATGTTCGTTACACGAGTAAGTGTTAATAGATTGTGACATTATATGGTGATTGTGGTTATTGTTGTTGGTTTGTGGTGATAATAAGTACCAATAAAGAATTATTGTATAAAATTACTAATAAAGAATTAGTGATGAAATTGCTTGTAAAGAATTGTTTTATAAAACTAATAATAAAGAGTTATTTTATCATGTATCGCTAGTGATTGACTAAGTGTGTATTAGTTTAATTGAAAGTTACTTGGAATAGGTGAACGATAGCTTGCTTTAGCTTTTACTCCCTCTTCAATGGAGGAAGGTAGGCTTATTAGTTCTATTCAAACTTGTATAGGTTCTCATCTCATAAGAGGAAAGTAGAACCTTAGTTGGTTGATCTTTGTGACTTTTGGTCGTGTAGTGACGCTTACAGGTACGTACACGCAGTAACTATCCTTATATGCAATTGTTTTAAGACTTTATTATTATTGTGATAATATGCATTGTATCGAAACTATGAAATATTAGCGAGTAAGCCTTAGTATGAAGAGATATCGATTACGAAATCCTTGAGCATAGAATAGTTTAGAGAATGAGAGTATTCGTAGAAGGCGGGGACCATCCCCCTCATTTATTTAAGAATTGAATTATTCCTTGGAGTTAGAATGACTCTTTTATAGGTGAATTTCATATTTTATCGAGTTGCTCAGTGGGTTTCGGCGTTCTGCTATCCCAGGGCATTCATTAATAGTCAAAAGCGGGAGTTATTCCCCCTTTTGATAAAGTACTAAATTATGATTAGCTGGCGTGACTCAACTGGATTATATCCGGTTGATTTAGTAGTCCCCTAGGTGAGGTTCGACGGGACCACCGTAAGGGGGGTATGAGCATACTTTGTCAATTGGGCGCCGGGTGGCCGATAACGCCCCTTGACTGAGGTGTCATCATGCGGGCCTTGCAAACCCGAATATGGTTGCCTCTCCACTGGATTAGTACCCCAGTGTTAGTTTCCCGAAGGTAGGACCCGAGAGGGTCAGCTGGAGGGGGTATGAGCTCATACTTTACCATGGGCGCCGGGTGGCCGATAACGCCCATGGCCATGTCACCGCCATGAAGTGAAGAAAAGATCTACTGATAGAATGTTACTCATTCATAGAAAGCTTATTGATTCGTAGAAATCTTACACATAAATAGAACATTGACTCATTGAGTATTCAATGATAGAGTAGTTCATACTAGCGAGAAGTGCACCTAAGCTAACTTACCTCAAAGGAGTTATTAGTCCCAAAGATGGGCTATAAATACGCTTACTCTAAGATAAACAAGCTCTATAGGGTCACGTGTTAGATAGTTTGTTCACTCCTTGGTTGAGTTGATACTACGCGTGTTCTGCAAGAGTTTACGTTTTGAGAAGAGAAATGTGACGACTCACATTTTATCCAAGAAGCATAGGTGGACGGTAAACGATTACTATTTGTGCTTGTGTCCTATGAAATCATCTCATGTTGTTGTATAACATAATGTATCTATTCGTTGGTCTTATTATATTTGATGCTAGTTACTGACGTGTACGTGTTTGTGTTTATGTTTGTTTGTTTGATGACTTTTTATGATTGTCCTGCTATGACACATTGGCCTTGGTCTGATGTTGAGCAGCAGGAGGATCATGGACAGTCGTAGCAGGTATTGAAGCTTCTTTTTGCATTGCATTGCATTGGGGGAGAGTGACGAGGGCAAAGAATAACCTGTGTCATATTGTTATCCTTTGATTTTGTAGTTCTTATTTATCTTTTGTAAACTTTGGTTGTATATCTATATTTGTATTTTTTTTCCGCTGCGTAGTTTATAATGTTGTATGGTTTTAAAGTGTTAAGTCGCCTTAAAACGCAAGCGCCGACACCGGAACCACGATCCATGCTTGGCATGTTGATTTGAGAAGCCGGCGATGAATTTTTTTCTGCCGTGATATCGTTTTGATAGGCCATTGATGCCTTTGCGTTATTAGATTTTAAATAACTTTTATTTTCTACAAAAGGCGTACAATTTTAGGGTAGATGCTGCCGAAATTTCCACTTACCTCTTAAAAGTTAATCTTTAACGTTTACCAAAATTCTTTTCCTTTTCTTTCATGTAACACCCGAATTTCCTCCCGTCTTCTACGATTTTGATTTCGTACAAGGGGTCAGAAATTCAGGGGTGTTACAAAACCCATACAAGATTTATCTAAAATGGATGAATCAAACCTAGAATTGCACAAGGATTAAATCTTGAAATTAATTAGCAATTAAAACCAATCAACATTTCCTCTTCTTTAATTTGAAAACCTCACGAAATATTTTGGGCACAAATATTTTCGGAAAAAACAATTTTTCTCTCAAATGATCACCAAATTTGTGCCGGTTGTAGAAAAATCATTTAAATAGATTTTTAGATCTAATTTAGCCATAATCCCATGATCAAAGATTGTGGGAGTTGTGGGCTAGTTACGTGAGAGAGTGGTGAGGAAAGCTTGGTGGTTACTCCAAGTTTTCTTGTCTTCTAGCTAAAAATAGCTAAGACAATTTTAAGAAACCTAATTTTAAGATCCTAATTTTAAGGAGTCTTTTTAGGAGTTAGTTATCTTAATTTCTTAATTAATTTCCTTGTGCATTCCAGACTTATTCACCCGTACAACAAAACTAAAAAAGAAAAATAAAAATAAAAATTATTTTCTAAATTATTTTTGTTGACTCCATCTCTGACCGCTGATCTAGGAACACTGCACTGTCTCCGATTGACCAAACTTCGAACTCTGACTTGATCTTGGAACAGTTAACAAGTAATCCCTTTTCAACGCTTAATGGTCCATCAACGACCCTTATAAAGATCGGATATTTGACCTATCAAAACAATCTCAAAGACAAAATATGTTTGTTTATTAAAGTTTATGTTATCATCAAAACCAAATGGGCCAACAAATTTCCCCTTTTTGATGATGACAAACTTTATAAACAAACTTAATAAAATAGAGTAAAACTAAACTCTCATGTAAGCATATTACTCTAATAAATAAATTTTAAAACTTTTTTTTCGAAAATCATGTGGTTAAACATGACTTAAGTTTTTAAATTTAAACAAGCCAAAACATAAAAATAAATATAACTATAATAATACTTAAAAAAAAAAACTAAGAAACATAAAATAAGAAACACAACAATCTAAGTAATTCAAAATATTATGAGTTGTAAGAATCAAAGATAAACAAGAGTGATATTTAATAAATCATATCAAACAACATTTAATCAACTTATCCATATAAACCAAACATAAGTAATCCAATGATGATCATTTCATAAAACAAATAATTCATTTCATATGAAGCTTAAGTATATCAAACAGTAAGTCACCAAACTATTGTATCATAAACTAAGAACATTTTAAACATATAAAAATTTTAGAATTTTAGAACAAACTAAAATAACCTAAAGTCGTAAGGTCATAGGTGTTAGTTATTAGAACAAAACAGAGAATCAATAATAAAACAGAGAATCAATTTCAAGATTAAGCAAAAACATAAGCATTCACAAGCATTCATTTAAGTTTGTTTGCTACTCTTCCCCCTTTTGGCATCAATCAAAAAGTAGGGGTGTGAATCAATCCACAGCTCTAAGGCAAGCATTAGACAAATTAAGATAGTAAGCAGCAAACTAAGAAAATAAATGCCAAAACATAAATCACGAAAGCACGCATTCAAACATCATAGACCATGGGGATAGAAAATAAAGATGATATAAAGGATGAAAAGTAGTGGGTTAGTAAGTAGCATAAACGAAACATAAATTGTTTTGTACCCCAGCTTGGTACATAAAAAGAAAAATAAAACATTGTTTAAAGATTACAAATAAAATGGGCCAACCAAACATTAAATTTTTAATTGAAAACAGAAGCAGGAGGGATCAGGCAACAGGCTCCTCATCAACAAATTCAGTTTGCACCTCCACTGTGTCAAGCTTCGCACCAAGACGTGTTTCCATGTCGTTGAGTTGCTCAGCAATGGTAGATAGTGAGGCACGAACTTCACTTTGAAACGCAATGAGTTGAGACTGCAAGGAATCAAATTTACCAAGGATAAGATCAATTGGAGTTGGAGGAGAGGGTGAGGAGTCTTTGTCAAAACCAGTGGGTGATGGTGGTGATGTAAATGGTGGTGGAGTAGTGGCTATTGGTGATGGTGGTGGTGATGGTATAGGTGACACTGGTTTAGGTGAAGATGGGGCATCATCAGTTTGATTGGTAGGGTGACTAGACGTAGCTTCTCCTTACCAACCTTTACCTTTGAAGCAAGCCTTGTACTCTTCCTAGGAGCGATTTTAGAATCCTCCTTAATTGGTTTAGTAACCTCCTCATCACTCGAACTATCACTGGAGTCAACCTCCTCAAGTTCCTCCTTTGAAGCTTCCCCCTCAGAAGGAGCTTCCCTCTTATCCTCATTCACCTCTGCCTCCTTAGTACTGGCAGAGGGAACAGCACCGTGATCCTCCATTTTCTTTTCTTTCTTTCCTCCTTCCTCAACCTCCTCTTCATTCTCAACTTCCTCTTCATCAGAAACAACCTCATCAACATCTATGAGGTCCTCTAAAATTCCCTTCTCATTAACATTTAAATGTAAATTTTTAAGGCATTTAGCGCCTATTTGATTGTTTGCAGACATGGGGAAATGAAGACCCTCAAGTGGTACACCAAACTTCTTAAAAACACAAGTTAACAACCCTCCATAACCAATCATGAGACCATTCTCAACACACTCAGACAAGTGAGACACCATCAATGACGGAAAATTTATTTTAATATGGTTAGCCATGCAATAAATTAACGTAGCATCGCGTAAATTTACTTCACTCCGCTTAGAGTTGCGGGGCAAAATGAATCTACGAGCAATGTTGTAAAGCAACTTGTGTAAAGGAGACAACGACATGTGACTAAACCTTTTCTTGTCTTCCTGACCAAGAAATTTCAGGACGATCTTCTCAGTAATACCCGAAAAAAACAATTCTGGACCCAACATAATAAGTGTCAAAACCAACTGTAGGAACTTCAAACCACTCGCCAATCATCAAACTACTAAATTCAATTTTAATTTCTTTAACCGTACTGGAGCAGACACCGTTTTCTATGGAAAAGTTTTGAATAAACTCACGCATCAAATTTGGGTAAATAGGGTTGCATGAATGATCATACATTAACTTTTCCCACCCTTGATTTTGTAAAATAGCATGAAATTGGGGAAAGAAAGTAGAATCATACCAATATTTGTCAAGTCCAAACCCGACTGACATCTCCTTGGCTACCTCTTCCGCACTATCAGGATCTATGCGCTTGCTCCTTTTAGGTGGTTTAGATGAAGAAGTACCTTTTGGGGTTCCACGGGTTCTCTTTTCTCCGGCATGCATGGACTGTTTTGGCGTGTTGGTCTTGGATGGTTCTTGTGAAGATGAAGGTGGTATGTCAGGGTAGATTACTTGTAATGGCTTGGGTTGAGATGATTTCGGCATTTTCTTGCTTGAAGATGATTTAGGGGTTTTCATGGTGAGAATGAGAGAAATTAGGGATTTGAGAAAGAAATAAACTTTTAGTGGGTTGACGGTTTGCAAGAGTAGTACAAGTAAGGTGGATGTGAGTGATGGATGGGACAAATGAGTGTAAGGGTTATAAAGGTGTGAAGGGACGGTTAGTGAGGGGTTTGTACTACTTCCTGAATGGCGGTTTTAGGAGGTGTAAGGGTGGTTATTAATTAAGCTTAGTTCGTTGAATATGTCGATTTAGATAACTACCTTCCAAAACACCTCGATGATCCGTCTTCCATTTTATAAATAATGTTGGCTCACCAAAATAAATTAAAAAAAATAAAATGCTGGAATTTGTGAAAAATAAAATATTTTTGTGATTTTTGAAAAATAATTTATAATATGTGGAATATAATATATAAACTAATAATATATAATATAAAATAAATTTATGCTACTTGGTCTAATCAGTTCAAACATGCAAGCAATCAAGATTAAGTTTAAGACATAAATTTAAATAGAAGCATACCCAAATCTCGCAATGATTGAATAATCAATCTTGGTTGTTGTGGTTGATTGAACCCTTCCGATTTTTCAAGATGTTTTGAGGAGAAATACTAGCATTAAACTTTAGTGAAGCTTGATCATACCTAGCTCCAACCTCATCTTTTCAAATTGTTCTCTTGGAAGCGGTTTGGTCATAATATCTGCAACTTGATCACTAGTATTGACATGTTTAACAATAATATTTTTATGCTCTACGTTATCCTTAAGAAAATGGTGTCTAATATGAATATGTTTAACTCTAGAATGATGCACCGGATCTTTTGAAATGCAAATAGCACTAGTATTATCACAATAAATAGGAACACATTCAAGTTTAATACCAAAATCTCTTAGCTGTTGTTTAATCCAAAGCATTTGGGAACAGCAGGCTGCTGCTGCCACGTATTCAGCTTCTGCAGTGGATAAAGCTATTGTGTTCTGTTTCTTGGAACTCCATGATACCAAACAAGATCCAAGAAACTGTACCATTCCTGAAGTGCTCTTTCTATTCACAAGATCACCTGCATAATCTGCATCACTATACCCTTTCAAGTCATAGACATCACTTTTCGGATAAAATAGGGATAAGTCATCTGTTCCCTTTAAATATCTTAGAATTCTTTTAACTGCCGTATGATGTGATTCTTTAGGATTTGATTGAAATCTAGCACATAAACCAACACTAAAAGATATATCGGGTCTACTAGCTGTTAAGTATAGTAGAGATCCTATCATGCCTCTATACATTGTTTGGTCAACATTAATACCATTAGAGTCTTCGTCTAATCTAATGTTAGTGCCATGGGTGTATGGTTTGTCTTAGCATTATCTAGTCCATATTTCTTTAGAAGTTCTTTTATATATTTTTGTTGATGAATAAAGATACCGTTAGCAGTTTGTTTAATTTGCAAACCAAGGAAGAAATTTAATTCTCCCATCATACTCATTTCGAATTCATTGCTCATTAGGTCAGCAAATTCCTTACATAACGATTCGTTAGAAGCACCAAAAATAATATCATCAACATATATTTGAACAACTAAAATATTCGAACCTTTATTCTTAAAGAATAAGGTTTTATCAATTTTACCACGTATGAACTTGTTATCAATCAAAAACTTAGATAATCTCTCGTACCATTGTCTAGGAGCTTGTTTTAGCCCATAAAGAGCTTTATCAAGCTCGTAGACGTGATCCGGAGAAATTGGGTTTTCAAAGCCAGGTGGTTGTTCCACAAACACTTCTTCTTCTAGAAACCCATTTAAGAATGCACATTTTACGTCCATTTGATATAATTTAAAATTCATGAAAGCAGCAAAAGAAATAAGAATTCTAATAGCTTCTAATCTAGCTACGGGAGCAAAAGTTTCAGTATAGTCAATACCTTCTTGTTGATTGTATCCTTTTACCACTAACCTTGCTTTGTTTCTAACGATTGTTCCATGTTCATCCAGCTTGTTCCTGAATACCCATTTCAGTCCAATTATCTTCTTGTTCTTTGGTTTAGGTTCCAAGTGCCATACTTTGTTTCTTTCAAACTCATTCAATTCGTCTTGCATAGCTACCACCCAATCCGAATCTTGTAAAGCTTCTTCATGATTCTTGGGTTCCATTGTTGAAAGAAAAGCAAAGTGTGCACAAAAGTTTCTCATTTGTGACCTTGTTTGTATTCCTTTGTTCATGTCGCTTATGATCAAGTCAAGTGGATGTGATTTTTGATGTTTCCACGGTCTTGGAACAAAGTCTCTGGTGGAGACAGACGTGGAAGCAGGCTCATTGACTTGATTCTGATTTGGTTCACCATCATTTCTTTCTTCTTGATTTTCTCTTGGGATTTCGGATTAAGAACTGCAGGCTATTCCTGATCTGCCTGTGGCTCCTGTTCTTGATTTGGTTCAGCATTCAGAACCTGTTGTTGTTCTTCTAGATCTTGCTCCTTTTGTATATTTTCTTCATCGTCCAAATCAGCAAGACCTATCTTAAAATCACCTATTTCTTGTCATAAAGTTAGTTTCATAAAATATTATGTGAACAGATTCCTCAACACACATGGTTTTCTTATTATAAACTCTATATGCTTTACTATGAGATTAATAGCCAAGAAATACCGCTTCATCACTTCTTTCATCGAATTTACCTATATTTCGTTTTCCATTGACATGCACAAAACATCGACATCCAAAGACTCGAAAATATGAAATATTAGGTTTAATTCCTTTAAATAATTCGTAGGGGGTTTTAGAAGTGATAGGTCTAATTAAAACGCGATTTAATATATAGCATGCAGTATTAACCGCTTCGGCCAAAAAATTTCTAGGTAAACCACTAGCAATCAACATAGTTCTAGCCATTTCCTCTAAGGTTCTATTTTTACGTTCAACCACACCATTTTGTTGTGGTGCTCTAGGTGCGGAGAAATTGTGACTTAAACCATGCTCATTACAATAATCCATAAACTTTGAATTTTCAAATTCTTTACCATGATCCGATCTTATGTGGACTAGTTGATTGTTACTAGATTTCTGAATTTTAGTAGCGAATGCAACAAATTCATCAAAGGCCTCATCTTTGCTAGATAAAAATATAGTCCATGTAAATCTACTGTAATCATCAACTATAACAAAAACATATCGCTTACCGCTGCGACTTTGGATTCTCATTGGTCCACAAAGATCCATATGAATTAATTCAAGTGGTCTTGAGGTGGTCACGACATTTTTAGGTTTGAAGGATGACCTTGCATGTTTTCCTTTAGCACAAGGATCACATACTTCATTCTTTTGAAATTTTAGGGACGGTAATTCTCTAACTAGGTCTTTAGATCGTAAATTATTAAGCAATGAAAAACTAACATGACCTAATCGTTTATGCCAAAGAAGAGGGTCATCTTCTATAACGCTTAGACATGTTAAACTGGTTTTAGGAACAGTGTGCAGGTCCACCACGTAGGTGTTCCCTTTTCTGATTCCTTCCAGAATGATGTCTCCTGTGTCGTTCCTAGAAATGATGCACTTATCAGAAGTAAAGTTTACAGAGTTACCTTTGTCACAAAATTGAGAAATACTTAAAAGATTGTGCTTTAAATTCTCGACCAAAAATACATTATTTATAGCATGGGAACTTGACCTTCCTATCTTGCCTTTTGCAATGATTTCACCTTTCACGTTATCGCCAAAGGTCACCGTTCCTCCATCATAGGCTTCTAGTGAGAGAAATTTTGATCTATCGCCTGTCATGTGCTTGGAACAGTCACTGTCGAGATACCATGAGATGTTCCCCCTCACTAGAACCTGCAAAACAAAATTAGTTGTTAGAGGGTGGAACCCAGCCATCCTTGGGTTCCATGTCGATTATACAAGAATCATATTTCTTAATCCAAACTCTATCGACATAAATTTGGTTCGTTTTGTTATGTTGTTCCCTTTTTAAACATTGATGTTTCAGGTGCCCAGTTTTGCCACAAAAGGAACAGACTTTGTTACTTGGGAGATCAACGTAGATCTTTTTCTTTTTATCATGTTTGTCATATCCTAGACCTTCGGTTCTTTTGGTTTTAGCATTAAGAATTCATTTGGGAACTTCTTTGATTTTCCCTTTTTCTCTTGAATTTAATTCAAGCTTAAGTCGATCATTTTCTTTTAAGGCGGATTCTAGGTCTAATTTCATTTGTAAAAGAACACATTTAATTTCTTTATTAGACTCGTAATTTACTTCCATCTCAAATTGCTTAAGTTGATTCAATTCAATATTTAATATGATGTTTTCTTCTTTAACCTTTTCTATAGCTTCTTTTAACATCACATTATTATCAAGCAATTCAAAGAATCGAGTTTGCACATCGGACCTAAAAGAATTAAGGTAGGATATTTGGTCTTTACACGCTTTAAGGTCTTTTTCAGTTTTGAGACAGATGACTGTTTGTTTTTCTAAATTTTCGTGAGATTCTAAAATTATTTTAATTAATCTATGTTTATCCAATTTAAATAAATAATCAGAAAATGGATCAGTAGACAGTACCTCTTTTCCTTTAGCCTTTTCATCATGCGTCGCCATGAGACAAAGATTGGCTACTTCTTCTTCTTCAACGGGAGCTTCGGTTTCGGTCTCGCTTTCGGATTCTCCCCATGCAGCTATCATGGCTTTGCGTAAATCAGCTTTGTTGAAGTTTCCTTTTGTAGGTTATCTTCCTGTTTCTCTTGCTTTCCCTTTGCCTTTCTCATTCTTCCATAATGGGCAATCCTTGATTAAATGCTCGGTACTTCCACATTTGTAGCATTCATATGTTTTGGAATTTGAAGTTCCTCTTTCTTTGTTGTTTCTTTGATTTTTATATTTGTTGTTCCTGAAGAACTTCTTGAACCTACGTACCAGCAACGCTGCCTCTTCCTCATCAGTTTCTGATTCTTCTTGATCGTTTGCTGTCAGAGCAAGACCCTTGTTCCTGGAACTGTCAGCTGTTCCCAAATGTAATTCATGAGTCATAAGGGATCCAGCCAACTCTTCCAGATTAAACTTTGTGAAATCTTTAGATTCTTGAATGGCTGTGACCTTCGCTCTCCAACGATCATCTTGAGGTAGGCTTCTTAGGATTTTTCGCACTTGTTCATCTGAGGGAATTAGCCTTCCAAGGGAGACAAGCTCATTCGTGATATTTGTGAATCTAGTAAACATTTCTTGAATGCTTTCCTTAGGTTACATCACAAATCTTTCGTATTTGGACATGAGCAAATCAATCTTGGAACGCTTAACTTCACTCGTTCCTTCGTGGGTAACCTCCAGCAGATCCCAAATTTGTTTGGCGGTTCTGCATCCCATAATGCGATTATGTTCATTTGGACCAAGCCCACAATGAAGCAATTTAATAGCAAGAGCGTTCATTTCCATCTTTTGAAAATCTTCTTTCTCATATTCTGTGATAGGTTTGGGAACAGTCTCGTTATTGGAGTTGGTAGTTGTTACCTCAAAATCTCCAATTTCGATGACTCTCCAAACTTGATAATTTTCGGCTTTGATGAAGATCTCCATCCTGTTTTTCCAATATGTATAGAATTTGCCATCGAACATTGGTGGTCTCTGAGTAGAGTACCCTTCTTCCATGCGCTCGTTCATTTTCATCATCTCTAATAGACCAAGATACGGCTCTCAGGGTTTCCTGATCAAATGAGGAACAGGGCTCTGATACCAATTGTAGAAACACTTAGAGACAATGAACTGTAACAAGAGGGGAGGTGAATTGTTACTTTCGCCTTTAGAGTATTTTCGCCCTATTTTCTTGCGGAATTTGAATAATAAAAATACTCAAAACAATTAAAAGAAAACTAAAAAGAACACCAAGATTTAACGTGGGAAAAACAACCACGACCCACTAGGGATTTCTCTCCTCTATTATTTTATGTAAACCACTTCTCTATTACATAAAATAATTTCTCCTACTCTTTCTCTTCTCTCTACTCTTTTTCTTCTCTCGGTAACTCCTTACCGTTTCTCTATTCTCTCTACTCTTCTCTCTTCCCTTTAGACTTACCCAAGTCTAATTACAAATTCACTCAAATAAACCCATACAAGATTTATCTAAAATGGATGAATCAAACCAAGAATTGCACAAGGATTAAATCTTGAAATTAATTAGCAATTAAAATCAATCAAGATTTCCTCTTCTTTAATTTGAAAACCTCACGAAATATTTTGGGCACAAATATTTTCGGAAAAACAATTTTTCTCTCAAATGATCACCAAATTTGTGCCGGTTGTAGAAAAATCATTTAAATAGATTTTTAGATCTAATTTAGCCATAATCCCATGATCAAAGATTGTGGGAGTTGTGGGCTAGTTACGTGAGAGAGTGGTGAGGAAAGCTTGGTGGTTACTCCAAGTTTTCTTGTCTTCTAGCTAAAAATAGCTAAGACAATTTTAAGAAACCTAATTTTAAGATCCTAATTTTAAGGAGTCTTTTTAGGAGTTAGTTATCTTAATTTCTTAATTAATTTCCTTGTGCATTCCAGACTTATTCACCCGTACAACAAAACTAAAAAAGAAAAATAAAAATAAAAATTATTTTCTAAATTATTTTTGTTGACTCCATCTCTGACCGCTGATCTAGGAACACTGCACTGTCTCCGATTGACCAAACTTCGAACTCTGACTTGATCTTGGAACAGTTAACAAGTAATCCCTTTTCAACGCTTAATGGTCCATCAACGACCCTTATAAAGATCGGATATTTGACCTATCAAAACAGTCTCAAAGACAAAATATGTTTGTTTATTAAAGTTTATGTTATCATCAAAACCAAATGGGCTAACATTAAAAGTATCCCTGAAGTCATGCAAAAACTTCAAATTATCGTAAACTTACAATTAACAACTATTTTCTATCAAATCCTTAATTTCAATGTCCTTCAGGCCATACCAAACAACAAGATTTATCCAGCTTTATTAGAACAAGGAGGATATTAATCAAACTACTTTATAACATGTTCTTAACTAACAACTTCAGCAAACTAACTATATAAACCCAATTTAATTCAATTCCAATAGTTCTTTAACAAAACTCCATAATCTCCATATATGTTTATTTAATATCAAACATCAAAAGTTCCATCTACACTACTTACCACAAGTCTATTTATCTATTAAATCATGAAATCCACTAATAAACCTTACCATAGTGTTCATACTTGAGGATTAGCATTAAAATAATATTGTAGTACAAAAGTAAGAGATCCAAAATAATATATTGCAATTTCAAAGGGTAACAATTAAGGGCATAATAATTAAGTTATATATTGAACCCTTGATTTGTGGTTCTAGAGACCAAGAACAAGAAGCTTGTTGTTGTTTACTTGAAGAATTAGCCAGAGGAAAGATGAATGACCACCACCATCTTGTTTCTCAGAAAGATCAGGTCTGTGACGGCCATGGCTTGGTTCTTGTAAGGAAAAAAAAATCAGAATGAATCCAGAGAAGGAATCAAAACAATAACACATAAAAATTCAAAGAATTCAAACCTTAATTTTTATATCATCAATCGAAAGGAAAATTCATTGATTTTTGGGCCCAAAATTTAATTTCAGCCTTTATTAAAATGAGGCCCCTCATTCACACCTATTTCTGATTATTAAAATGGGGCCCTGGGCAGTAGCCCTTTGGGCCTACCCTCAGGGCCAGGCCTGCCAGGTAAATGTCTAAACAACAAATTTCACTTTGTAAGTCAGTCGAAGAACATAGTATTTCAAACAATTTGATTGAACTACTTATTCCTCAACAACATTAAGAATTGGTACCAGACTAACATGAATGAGGCAATAGTTCCTAGAACCTATTGATAAGAAAAGTTTTAAGTCATTTTTTCCAGCACAAATTCTTTATGTTCAACCAAATTATGCTTCCAATAGACGTACCGACAAGATAAGAGAATTGTCCAAGAGCCTCGATAAAAGGCAGACTCAAAATCCCCTACATTACAAACACAATTTCCATTAATTTATAATACTCCATAAGGACCCAGAATCGTGGAAGATTCAAGATCAAGACACCAATTACTAAATTAAGAAGGCACAAAGCAATAAAGAAAACATAAATAAAGAATCTTACTCCAGAATCAGAGAAGATAGAGAAGATTCAAATCTTAGTCCAAAGAATCCATGCTTGCCATTTTATCCCAAATTTAAGCCTGATGGCAATTGAACCTCTGGCAATTCTTCCAAAAGATAGATTCTGAAATATTTAGCAGGTATGCATAAACATAAATATCCAAGACATGATTGCCTTAGATTCAGCACTACTGCAACATGATCAATTTGCATAGCAGCTTAAAATAATATTGTAATAGTTATAGAAAATCTTTAATGCAGTTTCATTACAAAAGAAAAAAGAGTTTGTTCTTGACAAAATTAACGGGTTTATCAATTTCCCAGGCTGAATGTTCATAGACATTACCAAGGGTTTGGATTCAAAATTAAATGCTAAATTTTAATTTAAAAAGCAAACGTAATATGTTGTACTATACCCTAAGACCGAAATTTTAAATCTCAAATTTTAACCCATAAAATTATGAGCAAAAACCCTAAAACCAAAAAAATCAAAGAAAGATGAAAAAATGGAGAATGGCTGCAACCTAATCCCAAAACAAACAAGTTCATAAGAAATGAAAAACCTTTAAAAAAAATCAAGCTGAAAAATCAAGACTTTACTTTGATGGTGAAAGTAAAAATGCTTAGCCTTTGCTCGTCCTCGAGCAAATCAAGGTGAAAACACAAGTAAAACAAGGCCAAGACACGGTCTCCAAATCCTAAACTACTTTTTATATCTCCCGTCCTAAACGCCTCTAATTCTCGGTGCTCGCCAAGTGTCCAAATCATTCACACCACTTAACCCCTTCACTTGGCTAACACAACACACACACCAAAAACAAGAGATAGACATGAAAGATCAAATGACATCAAAACATCAAAAACCAAAATTCCCTACTCTTCAACCTCCTTATAACTCCTCAAAAGATAAATGTGAGAAATGAAAAAATGTAAAAAAAAAAAAATATACTACTTATCCCTCCAATTGTGGCCTACCCAAATACCTTCCTTATGTCTCCCACTTTATATGTCGCCACTCCAAACAAAATGAAAAAACAAGTATACTTTGAATCTCTCTTTTTCTCTCATTTTGCCTAGGGGCTCATTTTTGGGTTTTCGCCCTAGCCACTCATTTACTTTTTCAAATCTCACTTGCTCACCCACTCATGCCGCTCTTTTGCCTAGGTCGCCCTTTCGGGTTTTCAACCTAGCCGGGCGTTTCTCTTATCAAGCATGGATTCTTTCCCTTTTTCAATGAAAAACAAAGCACAAACCAAGCTATAAAAATGAAAAAATACAAAGCATGATCAAGCTTAGTTCATATAAACAAATGGGATAGAGAACACGAATAAACAAGCAATGGGTTCCCCCATGCTTGTTTTTCGCGGTGGATGGCGATAGGGTGTTCAGCAACCCTAAATGGAAGTGGGGTCTTTAGTAACCCTTGATATAACAATGAAAGCTCGAATGTAGAATGCATAGCTAACTAATAAGCACCAATGTTGAATCGGGATAACACCATCGATTGCAACATTACCTCTTAAACATGGACACCGGTTCTCCTTATGACTCCCCAAAAATAAGATGCTTCCTATCTTAATCTCCTTCCCCTCATAAATGATCTCACATGTAAACCCATCAAAAATCCCAAACCCCTTATCAACCTCAACCCAACCCACACACACAAAACAACCAACACAACCACAACACAATGTACCACAACAAATACCCAAACTCCATAACAATTAGGCTCAAAATAATGGAGCTCTTGGATCTCGCAATCCAAGAACTGTCTTTGGATCAAAGAGGATGGGGGCTTATTTGTGGGTTAAAATTTGTAGCTCAAAAAACCTGTCGTGGTTAGTGGAAGATGATGTGCGAGAATCTAGTGAGGATAGCTCGGTGGGTCAAGGTGTGACAATATAGTGGAGCTAGAATATAGAGAAAGGAAGAGCAAAGATAGGGATAGAAATATACCTACAGATGGCGATTCGGCGTAGGAGGAATAAAGATAGCAGCAACAGCAGCTCCAATGTACACTCACTCTCCTTTTGCCTAGCCTCCTTCACATGTTTATGGCTAGCATTCTCTTTTTCTTTTCTTTTTTTTTTCTTTTTTTTTTCATTTTTTTTCAAGAAAATACATCTTACAAAGATAAGTAAAAGAAAAAACTGAACTAAAAACTGAAAACTAACCTAAACTAGCTAAGAAAATGTAAAAGTACAAAATAAAATAAAATAAAAATATCTACACTGAAAGGTGTAGACTCCCCCCCCCCCCCCCCCCCCCCCCATGCTTAAACTAAGCATTGTCCTCAATGCTTATCAGTATAGCAAAGGGACTAAACCATGAAATCAAAAGCATACAGGTAAGGGAAGTCTAAAAAGGACACTAAGCTAAGAAATCGCGGGTTGCCTCCCGCAAGCGCTTTGTTTAACGTCCATCGCTCGACGTGACTCAGCTCAGTTAACTAGGCTCAAGATTGGACATTGTCAGAGCTCTTAGCATCTTATCGAACTCCCTTGAAAAATTCAAACCAAGATGATAGAGGTAGTTCGAAAGAAGAATAGCTACAGAAATAAAGGTGAGAGCCCTTTTCGATTTGTAAAACAGTCTAACAACACATTCAGAAAAAGCATGCACATTAGTCCAATGTAGCACATATGGGTCATGGTCTAGGAGACTATAACATGAGAGTTTGTCAATAATATAATTATCAGCAATAAAATCATTATTAACAAACTCTATAGTACTCTTGTGAATTAAAGGTGAAGATGCAACCATAAGGGACCTTTCTTCTTCAACCAAAAACAATTCGAAACATGAAGAAGTCTCGAGATGAAGAAACTCAGTATCAAAAGAATTAACTACTGCTAATGTTTCTTCATCATAGACTCTGTTTCCCTTTAACATTGTTTCGAGTGCATCTACTTCACATTCCCCAATAAACTTGGAATGACATTCTTCATGAACAAAGTTAGGATGGTCAATGATGGACTCACACTCAATGAGTGGTGAATGAATGAGAGGTGGGGAGACACAATCACAAGAAGTAGTATCATAAGACTCAATAGCATCAGACATTAAAGACTCTACCTCCCCATCATCAATAAACATGTTATCAAGTGCAAAATCTTCATCAAGTGATTCCTCTACATCCTCACCAATATGACTCTTTTGGGATGAATTCAGATCCTTATCGCTACCGACATTTAAATTCATAATTTCAACTTCTTTCTCAAAGGCTTGAGCACAAAGACTCAAAAATTCCTTTGGCAAGGTTTCAACATAAGAATCATTAGCACAAGTCATATCCAAAGATTCACACACCATTATAGAAGGAACAATAAATGAGCTATCACAAGATAAATCAATAGGCAAGTCAGAGTTCTTAAGATTATCACCTTGTTCGATTGGAAAGTGCAACTCACCAACATTACCCTTTGAAGTACCCTTTGAAGAAAGGGAATCATCAAGCTCAATTGTTGCGTCACTTGTTTTCTCATTGTTCATCACCATCTGATCGATAATTGCTTGAATATGAGCACAACTAGCTGATTGCTCAGCAATATGTTCATTCACTATTGCCTTTAGCTCGTTCATCGTTGATTTTATGCTAGAATGAGATTTTTGACATTGTTCATCCTGTAAACACTCAGTAGACATATTGCAAAACAAGTCCCAACGATAACTGTCATCAATGTCAAGTATCTGACCATTGCCCATATAGTTGGCTAGACTCCAAGACTCGGGGTTTAGCCCCTCTAATATCACATGGCCTAGATCCTCATAGTAAAAAGTGTAACCATAAGAGCACAAATATTCCACATAATCTTGAAATCTAGAGAAATAAGCATGAAATTGCTCACCTTCATATTGTGGAAAAGAGAATATAGCCATGCATAGCACCAAAGTATCACTTAAAGTGAAAGTGTTTATGTAAATCAATAAACAAAACAAAAATAATTAAACTTCGCCTCCCCGACAACGGCGCCAAAACTTGATGAGCAAATTTTAATTAACCGCAAGCGCACGGTGTACGTGTAGTGCAGGTCGAACACAAGGAGGCGAGATAATTCTAAGTTGTATGTTTTATGATAAATAAGACAAGGGAAAAACAAATAATATGGGTTTTGTATCTAATCCTAGGGTGCAAGAAACTAAAACAAGCATAAAAATGGTGATAAAACAAGATATGACAAACTCTAGGGCGTCGGGCATCACCCAATTCTAACATGGAATTCAATTACTCTCATGATTGTATGGAATTAAGCCATTAACATAATCGAACGTGATCTAATTAGTCTCAAGCTTCCGCTCTATTGACTAATATCGATTTAAGACCAACTAGCATCAATCCCCAAACTTCCGTTCTATTGGCTAATACTAGAAGGAATTTAACTCAAATATATCTCAATCCTAAGTTAAACCAATTCTCAAACTTCCGTTTTGTTGAAAAGGCTACCAAAGATATTTAAATCAAGATTCATTAAGCATAGGTTCAATCATAGGCTCAAATCACACACAATTAATCAATTAACAATAATCAATAGTTGGGATTATTTCTGGCCAACGGATGATAGTTGGGATTATTCTTGGCAAATTTTTCTATTTAAAAAAAACAAATTAAAAGAACATGAGAAAAGAAAAGAAATTAAATTGAGAATGTTTTATGTTATGCATATTTTAAGATTGTTCTCGTACTAACAATTCTCTTATATTTACTCGTCTTCAAATATTAATTTCTTGAATGTTATACAGTTCAAACTAGCAGTTATATTGTCAAACTAGTCGTTATATCAATCTTCTATAAATATTAAATCACTTTGACTCAATTCATCATTCATGTTCACTAATTTATCATCTTAAGTTAAGGTAATTTTCTATAATTTATATTCATTATTCATTATTGTTATTGAATTGAATTTTTGTCGACTTTTTTAAGGTTATTATTGAATTTACTTAATGCTTTTAATTAAAGTGTTTATACTGTTTTCATTAATATATCTAAAAGCTTCATTAAATGGAAGAGCATTGTTATTGTGGTCATGAAGTTGAATTCAGTCGTGATTGGAGCAATTTTAATCATAGGCGTCAATAAGTTGCCTGCCTACTATTCCAAGATGAAGGATTAGGATGCACCTACTTTAGGTGGGTTGATTCGGAGGGCACTGAATGGCAAAAAAAACATCATTACATTAGTGGAAAAAACGACATTGGCTGCGGTTTTTTTACCAGTATTGGTTGCGGTTTTAGCTCGCAACCCTTATTGTAGTAGCAAATGAGATTTTTTTATTGGCTGCGGTCCTAAAAACTGCAGCCTATAGACCGATTTTAAAAACCAAAATTTACTTATTTGCTGCGGTCATAAAGAACCGCAGCCTTTACTTCCATTTTTTTTCTTTTCGCCTTCTTCTTCATTGAACACCAAATGAACATCAACAAAAATCGAAATGAACATCAATCTTTACAGAAAAAAATGGGTGAAGACTATCAATCTCAAAAGAACTCAAAAGATTCAAGAAACTTCGATATAAAAATTTCAAGAACACAAAATAAAATTTAAATTACAAATCTAAATTACCCAGCAATTATTCAATTTACAAAGAACAAAAAATCTAAATTATATCTTTGTAATTTACAAAGAAAACGCTTCTACAAATCTACAGATCGAGACAAAATTTTACAAATCTAAAAATTTTACAAACATTACAACACTTCTACAAATCTACAAATCGAGACAAAATTTTACAAAATTACAAATCGAGGCATCGAGACAATATTTTACAAATCTACAAATCTAAAAATTACAACACTTCTAAAAATCTGCAGATCGAGGCATCTACAAATCTAAAGATTTTACCTTATTCTCGAATTTCGTCAATGAATTCATACGAGGCAAAACTTCTGCAGATCGAGGCATCTACAAGAAAAACTTCTACAAACCCATTTTGTTCATTGAATTCATACGATTTTACTTCTTTAGGAAGAAGACCTGCAGAAGACCCTTCTTTTTGAGGAGTCCATGGACGGTTATGGAGGATAAAGAGGGAACAAGAAGTGTAGAACATAGAAGGAAGATTGTAAGTATGGAGGAATGAAATGTTTTGATTTCAACTTTAGCCATTTTTAGAAGATTGTTGATGTTTTTGGGGGAGATTTTGATGAAGATGAAGAGGAGATTTTGGGGATTTGATTTTAGGTTTAAAGAAGCAAAGAAAAATCAGGGGAATGAGGCGCCTCATGCTTAATTTCTGATTTTATATACCCAGGCACCTCATGCTTAATTTAGGGTTTTTTTTAATCATCATTGGCTGCGGGCATGTTAAAAAACCGCAACCTATAATTTTCTTTGTGGTTATTTGCTGCGGTTTTCCTAAAAACCACAGCCTATGTTTATTTTTTTCGTCTTCTACTTTAAGTTGCGTCTTTGAACAACTGCAGCCTATGTCTCGCAGCCAATGGCTTTTTTCCACTAGTGTTATTAGGCTCGATAAAGAGAATGACGAGCTTAGAAACGAGATACATAACTTAAAAAGGGAAAAAATTGATAAGGCGCATCGGAACGAAGAAACCGAAAGAATATTGAAAAAGTTTAAGAAGGAACCCTGGGTTCTAATGTAATGGTTGTAAGTTATGAATAAGCTATGTATTGGTAGTCGTTAATAATGGATTCATTTTGAATTTTCGGCATCATTTTCTCTAATTATTGAGTCGTTTTTGTTTGATATATTTGCAATAAAGACATCATCATCATAAGTTTTTGCAAGTCATTGTATGTTCCAAGCGGGATAATTCATCCCCAAAAGTCCAAGCATACATAAGTCAAAGCTTAGAGATTATGATAAACTAAACAAACGTATATATACATACATATCTTTAAAACATACAACTAAATAAACATATACTTACATAGTCAATCAACATAAACAAACACATATCACTAACGCTTATCACCCTCATCTTCCCTATCCAACAGAGTTGGTCTCCTACGCCTCCTACGGTAGTAAGAAGCATTTGTGTGTCGTTGATGACTCTGCAGCGACTTTCGGTATGAAGAGTAAGAATTGCATGCCGAGTAGCACGCCTTGTGCACTGCCGTCCCGGCTCCTCGTGGCTAAACCGGATCACGGCCGCCACACCTTGTGCCTACAATTAATAGTTAGTTAATGTAATATTACATTATGTAACCGGCAACTTAATCATTTAAATGCATATGAAGATCTACAAATGAGTCAGGTGCAACTGGAGCATATTGTGCCGCTGCAATGATGCCACGCGGTGTCATCCATCGGTGATTGATGAAGAGGAACCACGGCATGTAGTCAAGTGTAGTAGGTGCACCAACTGCATCGATTGGCGCACCTTGTACTAGAAGCTCCAGTCTCTGATCCCAACGAATGATGAGGCACTCGTTGATCTTCGTCTAGTTTTCCGTAGCCTAATTCTTGCGCGAAATAAGGTGCAACTCGGGTTCCGTGTCGCAAGGTTGTGGAATGCCCTGTACCAACTCAAATTAGCGCATTACGCGCTCCGATAGATGTAGTTCGACAATGTCGAAGCATATGAGTGGCACAGATGCTCTCCATGCACCTGACTGAATCCCCGAGTGCTCAAGGACAACTGCGTGGGCTTCAAAAGGATACGGGTCCCACAAAAACTATAATATATGCTATTAAAATGTAAATAAAGTGCTAATTAAATTGCAGTAATGTTAATGAGTAGTGAAATCTTTACCTAGTTTGGTCGCAACAGAAATAACTGATCCCGATAGAATCCTAGATCGGTCCCCATGTGTTTGCGCGTTTGGCGAGCAAAATTCCAATTTCATCTATATGCAACATCTGGTGAGGGTTGTTGCGGAGGAGCAACTTCACCACGACCAACAATTCTGTCAGATTGGCCCATCAGAGTATGCTCCCACGCCCACAGCTAAAAATTGCAAATATAATTAGTATGTAATTTGCTAAACATAAATTATAATAAAACGTTATTATTATAACCTATAATATTGCTAATGGTCCTGCAATCTCCCTGACATTCTTCTTCGCAGCACCACAGAGCCTCATATACAAGTACCCTAGCCCCAATTGTACTCGGTGATGCGCTATTATGAATCTTCTAGTAACGTCAAATATAGGAGTTGAACTTGGTTGTTTGCTTTATCAGCAAACTAGACAACTCCAATCAAATAAGATAAGCAACAACCTGACTCCATTGCTTTAGACAATTTATATTTAAAGGATTTTTTGGCATTGTCAGCTTAAGAAGCAATGGATATTTCGCCAATTTTTTAGGATATTTTCTTAGTACGTGGTATAGAAAGAACTATAGTTCTTATATGAATATATCTTTTGAATTCGTATATTTAGTTGCAGATGACTCTCATATACTTAGACTTAAAATGTTTAGAAGTGCCAACTACTATTTAATATTGTTCATAACTTAAAATATTGGTTTTTGAACAGTAATGAACAGTACTCCGTTTCTTTGGCATTTCATCTGGTTCTTTCGCATTGTTCGTTTGGCTTCTTTCCCATTTCTCAAATCTTATTGCATTCCCACCTCGCTTCTTCCCATTTCCTATTTCATTTGCTTTTATTCACATTTCCTATCTCATCTCAATTTCCCATCTATTTTGGTCCTTTCTTTGTTTGATTTTGTCGGTTTCGATTACTTGAATTTGGAAGATTATTTCACCATCTACCATTGATATACTTAAAATGTTTAGAAGTGTCACTACTTCTATTACTATTCATAACTAAAAATATTGATTTTTAAAATGTGCCATTTATCTGTCATTTCATCTGCTTATCTCCCCTTTCCCATCCGGCTTCTTTTCCATTTCCCATTTCATTGCTTTGTTTTTGAAGAGTAACTCCATTTCCCATCTCGCTTCTTCCCCTATTTCCTATTTCATCTTCTCATTTTCAGATTTCCCATCTCATCTCCATTTTCCATCTATTTTGGTCTTTTGTTTGTTCGATTTTGATTACTTGAATTTGAAGAGGATTTCACCATCTACCATTGTTGATGTTGAAGCTTTATGGTTGAAAAGATTACATTTTAAGGGTAAACCTTGTTCACAAGGAGCATTCTTGGCAAATTTTATCATCAATTGAGTAACTTCTTTCATTTTGATAATGTCTCATACTCTATTTTTTCCCCAAATTTAATTTTGTAAAATTTCACCATCTACTTTTTCCTAAATATTTTTCTTGAACTTATGAATTATGCAAACTATTAGTAACTTTTATCTATTTTGAGCCAGATTTGTGGTAACAATTATTCTCATGAATGTTAACAGTATTAAAAGGATTTGCTTCTTGTTTAGCGAAAATTTTCATTAATTTGAATATGTTTTTAATCCAATTTTAAAGCTTTAACTTCTTTTATTTTTTGTAATCCTTGATTTATTGATATTGGTTACACATAGTATCATCATCATCAAACCATTATTTATCTCCTATTACAATGGTATCGCCCACTGTTTACAGATTTAGGTGCTTCATTTTTTTAAGTGTGCTTTCCTTTTTCAGATTAGGGTTTTGGAATTGGGTGTATTCCTTTTTTTTAAAAGTGTTTGGTCATATGAGTTGTAGTAAAAGATTTAAATTTTGAGGTTCAATTTCTAATTAGGTCAAATGAGTTTTTGGGAAAGATTTTTAAGAATCAACACATGTTCAATTGTTCTTAATTCTTAGGGTTTTATATAATTTTTGTTGTTATGATTGATTAAGCTTAGTAAATGAAAATTTGGACTATTGTGTGAGCTAAATGAGCTTGATGATTTTATCATAATACGCGTCTTTCCTCCTGTAATCACTCACTAACTATGTCACTTCATGGAAGTCTAATTGTTGGTTCAATCCTTTGCTTCCTTTCCATAAATCAGCCAAATTGGCTTTACTTCTTATATGTACTCCTGTTTTCTTTTCTACATTTGTGTGGATTGCATCCTGATCTCTTCCTCTTTATGAAAATTCTATTAAGGTGTTCAATTTATTTTTTTTTAATGTGTGAATTATGAGTTTTAAAACCTAAAGTCCAAGCATTTAACCAAGTATTTTTTTCATTGTAAAAATCAGATTGCGTTTAGTGTAATGCGCGAGTTTTATCATCTTATGCGCTTTCATTGTTATACAGAGGTTGCCTTGTTGCTGTTGTCACTGTCTTGAAGTTACCGTTGTCAGTGTTTTTACTATCTTATTGATTCCTCTGTTATTTGTAGGTTTTATTGTTGTCACGGAGAAAGTTAACTACGATTTAGCATATTTGTCTTTGTTTAGATTAGTCTTTCTTTGTTATCTCAATTTGCATACGAATTTGAAAATTTTGTAACTTCACATTGCTTATATGATTAGGCTCTAAATAATGATAATTAGAGGTAAATTTAATAGATTGTTTGCTTTTTACAGTCACCTATTTCTCTGTATTTTTCCTTTGAAATTTTAATGAAGATTCAAATCTTTTCAGCTTTGTGGGTGGGTAAAGAGGAAAGAAAACAACAATTAATGGTAGTAAGTATCTTATACTCTAAATCTTGTTAGAATAATTTTTGTATAATTCATCTATGAGATTACACAACCAATAGTTATTTTATTTGATAAAGAGTTACCTCTGATACCACGAGCAAAAGAAGAAAGAAAAATATTAAAGGGCAAAGAAATAATAAGAATAAGAAGATTCCGTTGCAGTTGCTTGGACAAAAGTGTTACACAGGTTAACACAGAGTAGGCTACTTCAGAAGAAAAAACCATTTTTCATTTTTCCGTAATTTTGTACTGAAGTATGCTTTGTCTTTACAAGAAATGTCGTTTGTTATTAGAAGATACTATTGTTGGGGAATGATGCTGGTAGATGCATGTTTTTGCGGGATCTGTCTACAATGGTCTTGGACTTAATAAATAATGCTTTTGATAGATATTGTGCACCTACTACATATGCATGCATTAGAACTGCTGTATGCCCCCATGAGCAGCTGAGGTTCTAATTTGTGTGTGTTTCGCGCATCAAATAGCTTACAAAGGTTGCTGAATTGACAACTCTAATTCAGGTCTTGGTGTGTAATGTGAATCAGGTGCAGGTGTAGTGAATAACTAGTGTAGACTATCCGGTAGTGATATATCGTTATGCACATTGAACTCAGACCCAGACAGACATATAACAATATATCGAGCGATCTGCTGATGGTTACACATGTGGGTTGTATAGAACTATGGAGTATCAACATTGGTGAGCAATCCACTACCTATTGCTAAAGTCCGGTCAGAATGCTAGTTGTTGATTGCTCTAATGACTGCGGTAGCGCATCTCTTTGGTGCAAGAATTTGATGTTTGAAGGCCTTTGGTGACTGTTGTTACAAGTGATGTTTTCCTTGGGCGTATTTAACCTCAAGGTGGTTGCAATATGGGAAGCGGCCTTGTGATAAAGTAGATTTTTTATGTTTCGCATTTTGAGTGAATCGATTATTGTCTTTGGTTCATGGTTTCGTGTATATTTCCTTTGCATGGTGTACTGACTCTAAAGCTTCTAAAGAATTGGTGTGTGTATCATAGTCTACCCTTATGCTCTTTCCTTTTGGTGACATGTTTTTGGGAGTCTTTTATACAATGGTTTTTTATCTCATTGGGGTATTTTATGCTGATGGTTTTTCTCTATCTCGACTACATTATTTTGCAATAGTTTCTTAATTCTAAAAAAATGAATGTAAACATATACTTTACTTCCTAACATATCTAGTATGTTAATATATCTTAATCGGTTGAAAGCCACAACAAATCTTAATAGCACCTACAACTTTTTTGTACAAAAGCCAACCAAGTTAATATATCGATAAATTAGAAAGTGTTCTCTTCAACTTATTTTTTTGACTTATTACTTATTCTTATTGGAATCAAATCAGATCAGACCAGATCAGACCAGATCAGATCAGATCAGGACTATTCAGATCAGATCAGAAAGTTTCAGATCAGACCAGACCAGATCAGATCAAACCAGATCAGATCAGACCAGATCAGATCAAATCAGACCAGATCAGATCAGATCAGACCATACCATTATTGTTATTATTGTTGTTATTATTATTATTATTATTATTATTATTATTATTATTATTATTATAATATTATTAATATTATTATTATTATTACTTATTATTATTATTATTATATAGTATTATTTATTATTATTATTATTATTAATTATTATATTATTATTATTATTATTATTATTATTATTATTATATATTGTTAATATTATTATTATATTACTATTGTTATTATAATACTATTATTATTATTATTATCATTATTATTACTAATATTAATTAATAATTAATTAATTAAATAATTAATAGATAATATATAAATAATAATTTCATAATCTAAATAATTTAATAATATTATTATATTAATTTATTTATTACTTAACAAAAATTTTTTAACTAATTAATTAATTACTTAGCTAATAAATAATATAAATGGACTATTTAATAATTATAATGATGTTAATGACATTATTAATCAATTTATTTTTTAATTAATTAATTAAATAATATTTTTATTTATTAATTAAATTCTTAATTAGATACTAATAGTAGTACTAGTAGTAGTAGTAATAATAATAATAATAATAATAATAATAATAATAATAATAATATACATAATAATAATAATAATAATAATAATAATATAAATAATAATAATAATAATAATAATAGTAGACAATGCAACATCGAAGCATGATAGAATGCTATACGCTAGGGTGCTAGTCGATATGAACTTACATGGAGACTTCCCCGAGGAAATCTATTTCATCAACGAACTGGATGAACTTGTGAGTCAGGAAGTCAAGTATGATTGGAAGCCGATTATATGTGGAAAATGTAAGGAAATGGGCCATGTCGAGGCCAACTGTAGGATGGGTATGCCAAGGCCTATGAAGAGGACTTCAAGGGAGGAGAAACAACCTGTCAAGGAACCAAAACAGCAGGCTCCCAAGGCAGTCTCTCAACCCGCCAAGGCCGTGGTGATAGCACACGAAAAATCTGTCAATACAACTCCTAAACCGCAAACTCAAAGGCAAACAACGGAGGTTTACTCTACCAATGCTGCTGGGGAAATGGTTATAAGCACCGTAGAACTGAATACTGATATTAGAAGGCGAGATGACCCGCCAAATGGGTGACCCTCGACTCCTTATCGGTTGTTCCCTTAAAACTGACTTCAAGTTTGGGGGGTGTTTATATAGTAGATGTTGCTTATATGTTTAGTACTGGTTTTTGATGATATGGATAGGGAGTTCCTATCTTGTTTTGCATTAGTTTAGACATTGCTGGATGTATGGTGTTTTTTCCTCTTTGTTCACAGCTGCGGATTTGGCCTACTGGTAGCTGGAAAGGGACGGGCTACTCATACCCATGCTATGAAGCCAAAAGGCAGATGAATACATGAACCTATTACAGTGATGATCATGTCTTTTTTTTTTGGATAGACCTGTTTGTCTATACATGTGTGTTGAACACATTTAGCTTGTTTAGTTATGCTTAATCATAGCCTTGTATATGCCCAAAATGTCGGAGCATCTGTGATGTTAGGATCTTTTGTTTTTTTGGAGTTGTTTGCCCTTCCAAGCGAATGACGAGGGGCATGTCCCTTAGAAGCTCGGCTTGGGTTTACATCTCAGTCTCTTGGACCATTGTAAGCTTCGGCTATCTTTTTCCTGGCATTTTATAAAATTTACTTTGCCAAAAAAAAAAAAAAAAATAATAATAATAATAATAATAATAATAATAATAATAATAATAATAATAATAATAATAATATAAACAATAATAATTATAATAATTATAATAGTGATAATATAAAAGTAATAATAATAACAATAATGATAATAATATAAAAATAAAAATAATGAAAATAATAATTAGAATAATAATAATAAGATAATAATAATACTACTAATAATAATAATAATAATAATAATAATAATAATAATAATAATAATAATAATAATAATAATAATAACTTTATGAAATTAAATCAGATCAGATCAGACCAGATAAGACCAGATCAGATCAGACCAGATCAGACCAGACCAGATCAGATCTGATCAGATCAGAAAGATTCAGATCAGATAAGACTGAATCAGACCAGATCAGACCAGATCAGATCAGATCAGGCCTTAGTAAATTCAGACCTTATCCAATCAGATCAGACGAAGAGAACAGGCCCTTAGTAGGTTTAGAAATTAGCAAGTAATAGAATAGAAGGTCTCTAATAAAGGTGTCAAACTTAATCATAATATACTTTTGAAAGTGCTCACACGTCGACCTTTAATACTTTTGAAATTAGCAAGTATAGAATAGAAGGTCTCTAATAAAGGTATCGAACTTAATATATCGATAAATTAGTAGATTTAGAAATTAGCAAGTCGACCTTTAATTCTCTTATTTCTCGGTAAATATAGAATGTTAGTTCTAGAATCCTAGAGGTTATAATCTACAAAGTAGAAACCTCCCATTTTAATGACTCTACGACTGCAAACTCGAGCCCCGAAACTCCTTCAATCATCAATGGCAATGCCTTTAATCCCCATCCTCAATTTTCCCCTTCTCCTCAGTCCTCACGACAATTTCTTACTCTTCACTTCTCAATTTCTTACTCTTCAACTTTTTCAATTTAATTGGATACAATTTTTTTTCCTTCGATCCATTCGTCAATTCTCAATTTCTTACTCTTCAATTCTTTAATTACTCACATAACAATGGCGTCTACTGCGGAATTTCTTTGTTGTAGATGTATTTTTTAAACTGAAGTTGGAATTTCATTTTTGTGTTTGTTGGGTTTTAATTGAAGACCATTTTCGTTTTGTTCTTAAATGTTAACCGATTTATCTTGCCTAGGTTGTTGAAAAATAATGGCGTTAAATTGATGAATGAAATTTAATAAGTAGTATTGATTTTGATTTTTGAATTCTGGATATAGCCGTATTCAAGTATTGATTATTCTGTTTTTTGGAATTTAGAAATGGATTTTTTTTTCTCCATTGTAGTTGTAGACTTAGATTTATAATGGTTTAAATTGCTTTTGGAATTTGAAAATAAAATGGACAAATAGCATAGGTATTGAATGTACTGATTTATTTTCCTACAGTATTCTTATCATTATATTTGATACTCCCTCCGAATCATTTTAGATGTATTATTTCCTTATTTGGCAAATTCATATCAATTGTCTCATTTCCTTTTTTGTATATCTTTTTTATACCTAAATACCTCCACTTTTACTACTCCTAATATCCAACTATCACCTTTATCCCACTTTTCTAATTCTAAATACCCCAACTACCACATTTACAATTAATTTAATCAATTAAAATATCCAACTATATACCACATTTTTAATGGACCCAACACCACCCTTAATAACCGTGAAAACCCAAATGGGACATCTAAAATGATTCGGAGGGAGTATATGTTGATTTTTATTAGTATACTATTAGATTTAGAGTATATAACATCTTCTAAAGCCTCAATCATCAGCTTAAACTTTTTGTTGAGTTGATTCCTGAACATGGTATCAGAAGCCAGGGAGACAAGAGGTCACAGGTTCGATTCTCAACCACCCCTCATTTAAAGTGGAATTATAAGGAGGGCATGTGCTGCATCCACACTTTTAGCCCAAAGGGCTCACTTGTGTGGGGGTGTGTTAGACAATATAAAGCCTCAACCATAATCATCATCATCATCGTCATACCCAGTGTTCCCGCACATAGATAAATCTATGGTTAGGGTTTGGGGAAGGAAGATCGATGACGTCTCAAACCCATAAGGAGAGGGCGGTCAAAAGAGTCCTTCGGCTTAAGGAGGGTCTTCGAAGATAGAGAGTTGTAAATATCCGAAAATCTGCATCTTACACCCACGTTAGCCAAGCATAGGAAACAACGAACCGCAAGCATAGTAAATGACTTACACCACTAAAAGGATACATACAGATAACTAAGAAAACGACACAGGAAAGAGAGGCGGTAAAGAGCGATGACAAAGGCAAAAGAGACAGTAACAAACAAGTCTAGTAATCTAGGACGTGAATAACGCACCGCCATTTGGCCCTATCCCTGGTCATGTCCTTAGAGAGGTGAAGTTCGTGCATGTCGCTTTTGATTTGCTCCTCCCACGTCCTCCTAGGTCTTCCTCGGCTTCTCTTGCCCTCTCCTATGATGCGCTCGATCCTTCTAACTGGGGTGTCATGGATGTTTCTCTACACATGCCCATACCATCTCAGCCTGTTCTCCCGCATCTTTGTAAAGAGACGGGTAACACCTAACTTCTCCCTTAACTCCTGATTTCTTATCCTGTCCATGATAGTCTTACCACACATCCATCTCAGCATGCGCATCTCTGCTACATCCGTCCTCTGTTCGAAACCTTCTTTACCGGCCAACATTATGTCCTATACAATAAAGCCAGCCAAATTGCAACGCGATAAAATTTACCCTTTAGTCTACTAGGGAATCTTTTATCACAAAGCACCCCAGTCGCCGCTCTCCACTTAAGCCACCCTGTCTGCGTACGGCTAGTAACGTCACCGTCAATCTCCCCATTACTCTGAATTATTGAACCCAGGTATTTGAACTTGGACGTACATGTAACTACTTTTCCCCCAACGGACACCTCTAGTTCCCCTAACGATTTTGTCCCACTGAAGCCTCAACCATCAACTTAAGCTTTTGGTTGAGTTGGTTCGTTAACATAGATTAGATTTTAACTGTAAAGTTACAGTGTTTCTTCTTTAAGTAATTAATAGGTATGATTTTTATGGTATTGATGAATTATCGACTAATTGTACTCAATTATTTATGATCTTTAAGTTTTTGTTTTTTATATCTACTTAAATTGGATATGTAACTTGTTAAAATATTTTGTGATTAAATAAATAACTTTTTTTACATCTTATGTTGTTCTTTAAGGGTCCTTTTATAATATTTCGCCTAAAACCCTTAAAATCTGAGAGATGACCCTGCTAAATAGGATTTCTTGAGGACATACAACAACCTTCGTTCATTGGTTTTATTACACCAACTACGATATATAAAAGTTTAAATGGACATTGATTATGCATTGATTTTGTGCACGTATTTTAGCTACCTACCAACATTCTCTATCAAAATCATATCATAAATAATCCTCCTCGTGACTTATGAGTAAGCACGAGACTATACTTTTTTAAATATATAATAATAAATGTGTTTATTTTTGCTTCACACAAATTTTATATTTAATGACTAGCAACCAGATAAAGTTTGAGAATTATTTTACAAATGAATCACGAGCAATAAACAAGAAATGGCTTGAGTAAATAAAGAATTATATTTTTTAATAAAGGGTTTGAGACAATTAGGCTTAATTCATTATGTACACATTTTAATCCAATGAGTTTTGTATGACGCGTTCTAATAGAATTATAAAATACTCCTTTTAGTTTTTACATTTTATATTTGATAATCTTAATCATGCAAACTTAAAAATTATAAAAAATTAATAGCAATAATATTTACATTGACACAAATTAAGTATTAAGGTCTGATCATTTGACTACAACTATATTAAAATTAAATAAAAATTAAAAGTAATAAAAAATAATATAAGAAAATTAAATAAGAAAACTGCTTTCAATTGAAGAGGGTAACACATTCAACTAGGCAATCATAGATTTTTGGAAAATATGAAATTTAAATGGAAATTAATCATTTACTTTTATAAAACAAAAATTAAACAAATAAACTAAGGGATAAGGTGACTAAGCATGCCGGCCAATATGAACATTTATAAGCAAATATTATTGGTGGAGAATTTTTGTATGTTGGAGACATGCTTAATACAAATATACTTTTAGGTGGTTGTTCATTGCTTTTTATTAATTTATTAATTTATTGGCACACATCAACTTGCATTTTTGAAGATTACCACTATTTGTTAGTTCTTCAATATTTTCATTTGATTTTTTGGGGTTTTATTTGTTATTCTTGTAAAACAATATATTTAATTTAAATTATAAATTTTAGATGTAATTAATTTTTTTTCATCAATATTTTTATATTTTATCAATTTATATAGTTCCTACATACTTTTTATTTACTTAATTTTAATATTTTTATATTTTTTTATGATTCTTACGTGTTTTTTCATGAACTTTATTTGAATATTTTCTTACTTACTTTATTTTAATATTTTCTAAATAACGAAGAAGTAATAAATAGTGGTAACAAATAAATGGAATGAAATATGAATTTTCTAACCTATGCATCTAGTCTATAGGTTTAGAAAATAAAATTGCTAACATTTTAAAATCACCTTTACAATATTCTCATAAATATTACTACGTATATTTATTTATTTTAAAAGGTATTTTCTATTGAAATTTAATATAATCATCAAATTCATTGTCTAAACTAATTCATCTTATGTTTAAATTGCAAAACCCGATAAAGTAAACTTTTCTATCAGAATTAGTTAGAGATGAATTGAGAGACCGTATTTTGTAAAGACGACTCTTAAAAGTGTAGCCCAAATCTATATTTAGAATTGTAACAATATATATTTAGAATTGGAGTGAGATTTTGAGAGTCGTCTTTACAACAGACGATCTCATATTCTGATGTAAGAATTTATGATTATTTAAAGTGAAAGAGAGATTTAAGGGAGAAGCAAAAAGGGGCATGTGATGTGGCCATGTACAAAAGTTGGCTATATGTCTGCCTTTAAGCACATAAAACCTGGAGAGAATCTCTCTATAGGTTAATATAAATCTAACCTTAGCTTGTTTATTTTTGTGACAATAACTTACCTAATTTTAGTGCAAGTGAATAGCGTTATGTTACCCCAAGGTTATAAATGATGTATGACATGTTTGTTCACAAATTAATGCGGTTCACATGCTGAAAGGCAAGTTACTCAACTTAACAAATAATAATATTAACGGTCTGTTTGGTTAGTGGTACTAAATAGTGGTAATGGGAATAGTTTATAGTGTAAAATTTTATCAAAAGTTTCATATCATTCCCATGATAATGAAACTTTGATCTCAAAAAAATTTTTTTGTTTATAAATTTTCATTATCACCTAATACCACCTCTGTCAAAAGTAATAAATTGGAATGAATTTTATGAAGGAAATGAGATGAGTGAAGTTGGACAAGCATGTTCATCAAGCTAATCAAAAGATTTTTCAACCAAAATCATACTAGTTTTTCATTTCCATTACACTGTTTATTACCACTTACCTACGGGCCGTAAAGGTTTTCGATTCATTCCATCCGAACTGCATTTGGTGGTATTTGACAAGAGACCGATTGTTATAACTGTTAATTTTTAAATTTAGTTTATATCGCCTTAGATCAATTAGCAACACTTTATTTGGGCAGAACCTTTTACTAATTAATGATGAAAGGATTGAAAAAGCATATTCAATCAATATTATCTAGGGATCTAATTTTTACGTTGGTTTATTTTAAAGTGAACAAATAGATAAATAAACAACATAAAAACATAGCAAAGCATTAAAAACAATAATCATAAAATATTGAAACTAAATGTAATCTTAAGTATGGGCCAAATCATAAACCCTAAAGACTTCATTTTTATGGATTCAAATCAATACAAATTTTCATCCATCTTCGATGTATAAGAAACTTTTGAAATTTATAATTACAATAATTATAAATTACATATAAACATTGCGTAAATTACAATTATAATTAGAACATATTTATCAATTCGTTGATCATAGAATTTATTCTAATTTGGGTCAAAATAGTCATCCTCTGCAATATATGATATCAAATAATATAAAAACATACAAATAATATTAATGAATACTTAATGCATAATAATATTAATGAATACTTAATGCATAATAATATTAATTACTATATGATATCAAATAATACAAAAACATACAAACATTGCCCAACCCAACTACTACCTTTACAATTAATTTAATCAATTAATTAATGACATTATAGCATGAATACTTAATGCATAATAATATTAACTACTATATTAATAAAATACACAATGACTTAATTTGAAAGAGAATAGTTTGGAGCTCAACAATGGTTAAAGAGGATGTAGAAGGCAATAAAAGAACTGAGTATATTACAATAGACAACAAACATACAATGTTTATTATGAGGTATTTTAGATACCTTTCCGTTAAATCAAGTTTACTTTCGTTAATATATTCAATAATATATTAATGATTAACCTTACGCTCGTAAGAACAAGTTCTCAACATAATGATTTCATTCAATATTTAATGGATAAAAGGTATAGTTAAAAGGTCCTTTCCGGTATCGTGCACAAAGCAGGATCTGAGTGGAGATTTTCTTTTTCTTGAAAGATGCGGACAAATCATACCCGTACCCCCAAGGAGGGAGAAAAGAGACATGCGCGCAATCAAGAGACCCTTCAATTAATACGTGTGCTCAGTAGCGGTCGAACTCAAATCTTCTACTCCACATGCAGATACTCTATGATTCTATCGATATTTAATGGATATTACCTTTAAGGTAATACAATGATTAGAAAAGCTCTCAAACAACCGACTACTCCAAGCTGCTATTTTCTCACGCATTGTTGAAGCATTGTTCCTCTTGAACCTTGCGTCGTTCAAGGAACAATACAACACCCTTCTTGAGTGCTACTTTGCCTTTATCAAGATAATGCATTGATCATTAATAAAGCAACTATTTGAATAATTAAATCCAAATAATATTATATAAAATAATTTATGTGCAATTTAATCAAATTAAAGCAACTATATTCATTAAATTAAATTTAAAATTATTTTATGTGTAATTACTGCTATTATTTATGTGTAGTAATGAATCAGATTAAAAGCACACATAAATTTAATTTACATTAATCACATTAATAAAATTAAGTGAGATTCCATCAAAATAAAATAAAATTAAGTGAGAAATAATTTAATAAATTTAATCAACTATTAATTTAATAAAGTTAGAATGTTAACAAATTTTAATATTCTATTATAAGTTAAATGTGGAATTAATTCTTTGATTAACATTGAAATTGAAAATTATTATATTGCATTAATAAGGAAAAAAAGAAAAGAAAAAATTGTTAGCACATCTTCCTTCTTCTCCTTTACTGTTTTACGCAACAGGCGAGTAGGACTAACAATAATTGTCGTTCCCCTTCCAAAGCCCACCGCCTAGCCATAAGCTGGCAAACAACCACCAAACATGACCTGAAACTTTCCCACTTCACTCATCCTTTTCCATTGCCACCATAATCACATACAACAGCCCTATTCTCCGCCTTTTTAAAAAACTATGCATGCTAGGGAGAACAAACTTGACCAACTTTTGTTCAAATTACGGTCCTATAAATGAAATTGGGCAATTTTTTGTTCAAATTTTCGTGCAAACCAACAATCAAATTGTGAAAGGAATGCAATTCAAACAATAGTGTACCAATCCCTTAACAAAACTTCATGCCAAAATCAAAATTTAGAGCATAACTTCGTTTCAAAATTGAGGTTGTTTTGGGCGTGAATAGTATGGATTGATCTTTTTTTAGTTCTTAATTACATAATTCTAATAAACTTGTTTTATTTTTCATTATGCATTTCATGAATATGATGAGTCTCAAAATACAACAAAATATCTTAGTACACTATTTTAAGCAACAAAATATATAAAATTAGTATAAAAACTCGTGCAATGCACGAATTTATCAGTATAAAAGTATGTATAAATATAAATTTTAAATGGAAATGCAAATACATGTTATTAGTATAAAAGTAATATAATATTAATTTCTTATAGAATAGATATATAAAATATTTTAGAATATATAGTGCCTTTATTAAAAAAAATATGGTTGTTAATAATTATTAATTAAAGCTCTCATACTTTTTAAGACAAATATGAGAAATATTCTTTTAGCGTAATCATAGTGACTATTTGTCATTCTTAAAACATTTTTTAATTATCATGTAACTTTGTTTCTTGATGAAATATTTTAGAAATTAAAATTTTAAGGAAGAAGATTAAGGAATAAGTTGATATCAAGTTTGGTAAAAATTCAAAAATAAAAAATAAATATAATATTTCAAGCCAATTTATAAGAACATATCTTGTTGCGAGAAGTACAACTCAAATATTAAGGAATAAGTTGATATCAATTTTGGTAAAAATTCTTTATATGGCAAATCAATATGGGAGTGACACATGAAATTTCACATTCTTTTTATTAGATTGTATGATGATAATAACTTCATCAACAATATATTGTATTCGAATTTTAATTGTGCCATAACTATTTAATAAACTATATTTTAATTATGGAATTTGATACACATTTTAACCTTCTCCAATTGAATTAGAATAGTAAATTTTATCAGAATCATATTATAATAATACTAGAAGCTAACTGATCCACTGTAAGAATATAGATGCATAAACTGGAAATGTAATGAACTTATTTCATACCATCTAAATAGGATCACATTTATATATCGTAAATTGGATTAGCAAATATAGTAGAATATGACATCCTTGATGTGTGATATACACGTTTTATGATTGAGTATGAATTATACCAAAATAGAAATGATAGAACATCAAATATTGTTCTTCTAATGTTTGTACATAAGTACTGACTGAATCACCAAGTATACTAGTACGGAATAAGAAAACTACTTTCTTATTGCTTTTATGGTGTAGAAATGGTGTTGCAGTGAAAATCCAAATGTGATGAAATAATGACATACAAATGAGTTGATGACCAAAAGCATCTTATATACATAAGTTTATGTCCCTTCATTTGTCTTATTTAAAAACATGGCACGGTGAAGATGTATATCTTCATATGCATAACTAAAGTTTCAAGTAATATAAGAAAAAGAATATGTCTTCATGTGCCTTACGTTGCAATATACTACCACCATAATACCTATAGCATCTCATGTTATTTGGTATTGTTTTATCTGATCAATACTTATATATGTAATCTCATATGACCTTATTATAGTTACTAGTAACCTATTAATCTAATTAGTTTTTTTAAAAGAAACTAATCTAATTATTTTATATTAAAATTCATTTCTTATAAAACAGTATGATCACCTAGAATAATTGAATATATTTTATCTCCATAATTTATGCTAATGTTCACTCTAGATTGCTGGACATCCAATACCTTCCGATAAGTTGCGTTAAAAAATTAAAAATGATGCTCCTACATTGCTATATTATATTATAAGTTAGAGTTATGTTTCTAATCTATATACTATACATATATATTGATGCCTCCAATTCACTAAGTTAGTTATGTTTTGAATATTTCATTACAAAAAACTCCAATATGATTTTTCATATATTGTATGTAAAATCCTGCTAAATTTAATTTAATTTATAAATTGTTCGTATACAGTTTTATAATTTTGTAAATGTAATTATAGATATTGAGACTTGAATTATGTTTTGCAAACTCTAAAGCTCAAACAAAGAAACATAGGAACAGGGCCGTCTCGTTTATTTTTTGGCCCCAGAGCAAAAGATAAAAATGGGCCCCTAAACGCATAATATAATACATCTTTTGTTTTTTATTGTTAATATTTAATCTACTTTACAAAAAAAAACACTAAAAACTCATATTATTTAGCAAAAAAAATGTAAGTTATATATAAATTTGATTCAAATTAATATCACTTATATACATAAAAATAAATTTTTTGGGCGCTAAAAAACACGGGACCCTAGACGGTTGACCGCTTTGCACTTGCCATTCGACGGCCCTGCATAGGAAGTGAAATAAACATATCATCAAGATCCAATGATAAACATTCAATTAATGCTAAAAATTTAATTTCTTTACTCCGATATCTACTATTTTTCTCGTATAGGGTTGGTATCTAATTGCTTGATAGTGTTGGTTGAGTGAAGGGAAATTTTAAATGAGAATCAATTAAGACTTAAGTTGATAAAAGTGATATTTGTTCGAACTGCAACATGGTGTCTTGAATTATAAAAAAATTTATCAATATATATACTAACCCCTTTTGTCTCTCACAAATTCTTGTGAGCAGGCCCGTTCCTGAATTTTTGGTGGCCTATGGGCGATATTAGAAATTGGGGCCCTTATTGCCTTATCGGTATCACTAAAAGTTTTCCATCATAATGTTATTTTATAGGATCATGATAAGATAAATAGCTTTGTGATTCTTTGAATTCATTTTGTTTTAATATTCACAACACGATGTATATTTTCATGGCTACATTATTATAATACGTTATCACAAATTCTTCAATGAGACAGTCTCACCGTGAAACGGTGTCATACAAGACAGACTTGTTAATAACATAAGTAAAATTATGATGGAGCAATATGACCTGATTCATAAATACTGAGTACCAAACTCTCTCAAATTGTAATCTTTTAATTCAATGAATAGTTATCATTACATGCTAATAATATTCCACTATTACTTTTAATTCTTTAATTTTTTTTAATATTTAAGTATAAATTTAAATCTACCGAAATTTTAAAATATGGGACCCTGGGCGTTTGCCCCACTGGCCTTGGGTCAAATACGGCCCTGCTTGTGAGAGACAGTCTCTTTGAGAGACCATCTCTAATTGGACCAATCTATTATATATTTTTTAAAATATTATAAGTAGGCATTAAGAGTAATGTAAATAGACATTTAAGATATTGAAAATAGACATTAATGTTATGATAAGTAAGCATTAATTATAATGTAAGTAAGCATTAAAAATACGGTAAGTAGACATTAATCTTTAATGGGTTAGGCTTGAGATACGACTCTCAAGGAGACGGTCTCTCAAGAGACTAGCTGTTTGTCAAGTTATTCAAATGGTGTTTGGTGTTTGAAAAATATATTGGATAATCAGCTAGTCTCTTGAGAAACCGTCTCTTTGAGAGACGTATCTCAAACCCAATCCACTAAAGATTAATGCATACTTACCGTATTCTCAATGCCGACTTAGATTATCCTTAATACTTACTCATCGTATCCTTAATGCCTACTTTCAATATCTTAAGGGCCCGTTTGGTAGGTGGTAATAATCTACGGTAATGGGAATGAAAAACTAGTGTAGTTTTGGTTGAATAATCTCTTTGTTTCCTTGATGGCCATGCTTGACAATCTTCAATCATCTCATTTTGTTCATAAAATTCATTCCAATGCATTACCAATGGGAGAGGTGGTATTAGATGGTAATAGAAATTTGTGAACAAAAAAACTTTTTTATGATCAAGTTTTCATTACCTTGCACTAGTGGAAAAAACCTTAAGGGCTGCGGTTTTTTAGCCCTTAAGGGCTGCGTATTCTGACCCCAGCCATTATTGTAGCAGCCCTTAGTATTAGATAAGGGCTGCGGTCAAAATACGCAGCCCAAAAAAGACTAAAGGGCTGCGGACAGGTAAAAAACCGCAGCCCTTTAGTCTATTTTCCAAATAAAAAAAAAATTTTTTTTGCTCTAAAAATACAAATCTGAAGAACATCAAAATGAACCCAGAAACTTCAAACAAACATCAAACGAACCCAAGAACATCAAGACCCAGAAATTTCAACAAAAAACGAAATCTAGATCAAAGTCTAACAACATATAAATTACAAAAAAACGAAATAAATTACAAAAAAAACGAAATAAATTACAAAAAAAACGAAATAAATTACAAAAAAAAAAACGATAAAAATTACAACAAAACGAAATAAATTACAAAAAAAACGAAATAAATAACAAAAAATCGAAAAAAATTACACAAAAAAACGAAATAAATAACAAAAAATCGAAAAAAAAACGAAATAAATAACAAAAAACGAAGAACCATCTTTATCTTCCAGATCTGAGAGCTTTTTCGAGATTTTGTTCTGTTCTTGAAGGTGAAATCGAAAAATGAAGGAAGAAGACCAAGAGCTTTTTCGAGATTTGTGCTCGAAAACTTGAAGTCCCATCTGATTTGTGCTTGAAAAACTTGAAGACCCATAAAAATAGCCATTTAATTTCTGGATTTTTCGAATGAAGGGGAAGAAGAGAGATTAGGTTATGAAGGAAAGACCCATAAAAACGGCGGTTCATTAGGGTTTATGAGAGAGGATGAAGGACTGATTTTATGAGAGGAAGATGAGGGATTTCGGCTAGGGTTTATGAGAGAGGATGAAGAAGATTTTCAGTGTTTTTGTTTTGAAGAAGAGAGGGAATCAGTTTTTGAAGAAGGAGCAGACGGTTTTTGAAGAAGGAGTAATTAGGTTTTTTTTGTTAATGAACGGCGCCAGCTTTAAGGGTTTAATTTGTTAGGGTTTGGGCTGGGCTGGGCTTTAGGCTGCGGGCAAGGAGAAAAACCGCAGCCCCTTCTCTAATTTATTTTTTTTTAATTTTCTTTATTCAATTTCAAATTCTTAAGGGCTGCGGACGTCCATAAAAACCGCAGCCCCTTGCTTTAATTTTTTTAAATTTAAATTTATTAAATTTCCAAGGGGTTAAGGGCTGCGGACTAATTCAAAAACCGCAGCCCCTTCATAATTTTTTTTTTCCCGCTTTTTTATTACTCATATGGGCTGCGTTTTCCTAAAAACCGCAGCCAATGAGCAGCAGCCAATAGCTTTTTTTCCACTAGTGTTGGGAATGACATGATAGTTTTGATGAAATTTTACACTATAAATCATTCTCATTACCACCATTTAGTACCACTAACCAAACGGGCCGTAAATGTCTACTTACATCATTCTTAATGTCCACTTGTAATATGTTCAAAAATATATAATGTGTTGCCCTAATTAATAACGATCTCTTAAAGAAACAGTCTCTCAAAACCATTTTGATTCAACTAACTCAGTTAGTAATGCACTAGTAGTGTACAAATTTTTTTTATTTGTTGTTGCCATTTTCTTCAATTAGAAATTTCACAATGATCTTCCTATCATAAATCTTTTCATTTGTTGGAAAAGAACAAACCTCGTTTATCTAGCACATATAACTAAAAGAACATCATATATTAATGTTTTTATCTCAAAATTTACTTGATTTTTTCATAATGACATTTTCCACCATTATAACCTTTTTCCCTTTTTACTATAGACTCATTCCATGATTTCAAAGTTACTATAACTTATATTCATTTTAATCAATACACTAAAATAAACTTAGCTTTTTACGACATTGAATTTAGTGGAATTAAAAAATGCCACTTATTTATATTTTTAATGTAATAATTATAGGTTTTTATTTTAAGTTCCACCATAAAGTAATTTAGCGACACTTAATTTGGTCTTTAGTGGCGTATGTAATTGTCACTATAATCTATAGTGGCATTTGTAAAAAATGTCACTATATCCTATGTCGCTAAAAGCTTTAGTGTCACTTTTTAATATGCTGCTAAATGGTCTAATAAATGTCATTAAATCCTCAATATACACTATAAGAAATATGAAATAGTGACATTTAATTTAAATTTCGCTAAATATATCCCACTAAAAGCAAACTATGTTGTAGTGATAAATGCATTAACGATCCGTTTGTTAGTTCGTATTAAATGGTGGAAATAGTAATAGAAAGTTACCGTAATTTTAATAGATAAATCTCTTGATAATTTAAATGGTTATGCTTGTTCTCCTTTAATTATCTTATTTTCTTAACAAATTTATTTCAATGTAGTGTCATTTAAAAGTGTGGTATTAAGCGTGGTGGATAATTGTAAAAAAAAAAAGTATTTTTATTGATCTAAATTTAATTACCACGAAAATTACATAGTATATTTAATAAAAATTTACAATAGAAATCATTTTTAATACTACCTTTTAATATTAACACCCAAATAGACCAATAATAAAATTATATTTCTTATTATTAGGTCGTGACAATTCGTCACATAATCTCGCCGTGCCCCACTCGTGTGGACACGGGAAACCCATGGGCTCGGGCCCACAAACCCACAGGTTAAGAGCATTGACTTGCTCATATATTCGGTGAGGTTCATTGTTTCCCAAAACCATATGGCAATAAAAGAATTAGCTCACCAAGTATATATATGCAAGTCCATGTGAAGTATTTTCAACACTTATTATTATCATCATTTTGCGAATAAAAGATCATCATCAACTTCCACTCATACCTTTTATAATTATTGAATAATTTGTATTTGTTTTTACACAATACACTACTTGCAAAGTAGGAGCATAGGACATATAGCAAAAGAGTTTACCAACTTTCATGTAAAGAAATAATAAAGAATGATGAAGCCAACTAAACTTTAAAGCTACAATTTAATAAGGGATGACAATAATATACATATTAAATAAAATATTAGTCTATGGTGTAATGCATGCAAATAATATGATGCTTATATATATGGTCCCCTATCAAGTTCAGCCTATTCTAATTGTACAAATAATTAAGTCTCATCATTTCTACATCGTAAGTATAAACTATTTTAAGGGGTCTTTAATTTGGATATGAGAATGACTGAATGAGTATTTACATATTTGGAGGTGAGATTAATTGATTTGGGAATCAATGGTAGATGTTATTTAGACTTAGCAATGTGGGGGTAATTCTAGTCATTGGAAGATCAAGAATATGGTTTATATGTGCATTTAACGTATATGCCAAAAAACTGAAAATATAATGTTCCAGCCTCCATAGTCCAATGTAATGTGAGATGCAGTGTGGATGATTGTATCTTTTCGTATATTTCTTGTTTTCATACACTCAGGGTCAGCCCAAGGGGTGGGCAAGAGGGGCCATCGCCAGGGCCGTCGATTAGGGAGGGCAAAGCGGGCTACCGCCCAGGGCCCCAAATTTTTTAGGACCCAAAAAAGTTATGTTAATGTATATAAGTGATAATAATTTGAATTAAATTTATATATAACTAACATTTTTTTCTTATTAATGTGAATTCTTGGTGCTTTTTATATAAAGTAGTTTAAATATTAACAATAAAAAAACAAAAAAAGTATTATATTAATAAATACGTCTTAAGTTTTTAGGGACCCTTTTTATATTTTGCCCTGGGGCCCAAAAGTAAACGAGACGGCCCTGGCCGTCGCCCATGACCCCATGTCAAGAAAACAAAGTTAATGGTTGTAAAAGGGTCCATATAGGTGATGAATTATAATGAAAAATGGCTTCAATGTGTTATTTGCCCAGGACCCTACATACACTCAAATGCGATCTTGAGAGAACTGACAATTACGAAAAAGGAGTAGCACTTTCATTCTATATCAACTTTTCGAGGAGAATTAGTTTTTTTTTCTTTTGAGCTGGAACAAGTTTTACATTTTTAAGATAAGGTCCTAGGATCGAATTAATCTCATATAATCCTCCACTTTCGTCGACCTTCAAAATAAAAGTTTTTGAGGATGTTATCGTCCACCTTTTTTTATTGGTTGTATTGGTTGTTCTTGATTGAAGAAATTGATTATATATCGAATTGGTGATATCATTATCCAAAAAATTTTATGTTCCTTAATATATTGACGTGTCATTATACATGGTTCATAAATCTGTTATAAGTATACTAATAATGCCCAAATTATTTTATTTCATAAAAATATGACATATTAGTCACATAGAAATGAAGCAAAAGATCTCAAACATATGTTTTTTTTATTATTTTTCATCATCTTCCTATAAAACATTTTCAAATGATGATGAAAAAAATAATTAGAATAGAAATTGCTTGAAGATACACTTAGTTGAGTAGTTTTATAGCTAAATGAGCTTATTTTTTTCCTAACCAATTGCAATATTCAATACTAATAATCCATACATCTTTAAAAGTCATCATGTGTCATTTCCTTTTGCTCATCACCCCAAATAAAAAGGGAATTTTTCAATTGTCACCTTAAAATCTCAATTCCCATTTCAAAGTAATCCAAACCAAATGCTTCCTAAAAAAACTTTAATTTCTCTAATTTTATAAGAACCAAATCAGCATAACTAAACTAATACTCATTTGTTACCATTAAATAAATATTAAAAATTAGATGTCTCTAACTAAGGTCGGCAGCCAAAAGGGGTGGAATTGGAATTGGATTAGCTAATCCAACTAAAGTGATCATAAGAAATGGAGCCCATAGATTTGAAAATTATAATACAAATTCCAATTATAATCATTGTTTTTTGATGATATATAATGATGATGATTGGTTTATGGGTTTTGGGTTTTGGGTTTTTGCATGCGCACGCCTAAATTTTGCTCCTTTTTTCTTTTCAAATAACAATAATTGCCTCCTTAGAGCCACACACATGGGTTCATATCATTTCATCAATATGCACTAAAAACCCACCCTCCTTTTGGTGTAGGGGATACTTTATCACCATCCCAATATCCGTTAGTCTCTTGAGAGATTATCTTTTTGAGAGATATATTTTAAGTTCAGTTTGTTAAAGTTTAATGTTTACTATTGTATTTTTAATATCTATTTATATTATCCTTAGTGCTTACTTATTGTATCCTTAATACATACTTTCAATATCTTGAATGTCTTCTTAAATCATCTTTAAAATAATACCTACTTACAATATTTTATATTAGAGATTAGAGAAGGTCTCTCAAAGAAACTGTCTCTCATAAGAATTTGTATCATAATCAGTGGAGGATCCAAGATTTCAACATCCTAGGGGCACCAATATATGTAAGAAATTTTAGTAAATTTGATGGAAATTTCAACACAACTTCTATTGTTAAATGATTAACAATTTTTAAAAATTTTTGATTGAGTTTGTTCTTTTATAATATTACTCCCTCCGTTCTTATATGTGTGTCCTATTTGAAGATTTCACACATATTAAGATAGTGGGAATCTTTGTTGATTGTGGGTATTATTTTATTATAATAGTGGTGTGAATTAATGATTGTATTGGTATTATGAGAAAGAAAATATAAATTAATTATTATAAATGGGATATTAGAAGAGAGAGGGGGATATTTTATTATATTAGTGGTGTGAATTAATGATTGTATTGGTATTATAAGAGAGAAAATATAAATTAATTATTATAAATGGGATATTAGAAGAGAGAGGGGGTGAAAAGAGGGTATCAAAACTTTCCATTTTAGGAAATGGGACAAACATATGAAACTACCCGTTATAGTAATGTAGACAATCAAAAAAGAACGGAGGGAGTATAATAAGTCAAGGCCTAATTAAACAACATAAATTGGTCAATTAACGTAATTCTGACCTCAAATGGTGGCAATCTTAGAAATTAATAAAAAATATTTTTTTTTTTTGATTTGGTTCTTTTATAGTAGTATTTTAGTAAGTATATATAAGTCCCTAGTAAGATGTTAATATTTTTTAAAAAAATATAATAATAAAAATATAATTAATAACTTAATTATACTGACAAACAAGAAAAGCACAAATAAAATATCAATAAAAAAGATTAAAAAATTGAATGAGTCTTCCATAACTTAAAAGAAAATTTTGAAAAGCCAATCTTCACAAATTGCATGTTAATATTAACTCATCATTTCATTAATATTTAAGTTAAAATAAAAATCACCAAAAAAAGTTAAAATAAAAATAATGAGATTAAAGCTTTAATGTGTGACAATTAGCAAATTTATTACTCCAAAAGTCACTTTTCAGTTATTGATGGTCCACCTTTTTTTATCTATCTTAAGGGCTCAATCAATCCAATGGAAAATCTTCCTCATTTTTTAGTTTGGAGAATTGAGCACCAAGCTCCTTTAATGGTGGATGAATTCAATATTTGTCTTCAAGAAATATCTAGGGTTTTAAAACCATGCACGGGACATTCAGACTTTCAATGATTTTTTAAAATTCGCATAGGGACACAAGACACCGAGTGTCCTCATGTAAGTCCACCTCTGATCATAATATTGTAACTTTTATTCTTCTTAAAGAAATTAACAAAATTCTTTTCGTTTAGAATTATAATAGGGCATTGCTAAAAATCATCATATTTTTCATTGTGTTGTCACTCTTTATAAAAAGAAAAAATTTCAATATTTCGCTTTATTTTATAACTTTATCTTTAAAATTTCTCTCTAAAAAAACTCTCTAAACTAGTATAGAAACATTATGGCAACTAAAAATGATCACAAAAAATATTCGGTACGCATCAATACGGATCATTCATCTAAAAAATTGTTTTTGCTGAAATTTGATACATGTTCACACTATTAGCCATACTTTTGATCGAAAAATCACATTAGTGCAATGTTTACGGCATTAGAACCTAGAGTTCAAGATAATTCCAATGATTTATTATATGCTCAATTCCGATAATTGAGCGAGCAATAACGATCATTTAAATGTACAGAAATTTAATACATGTTTATTCTATTGGCCATAACATTTCATAGAAAATCTTATTCATGCAAGGTTTGCGGCATTAGAGACAAGAGTTCAAGAGCTTTCTAAAGATATATCGTATACCCAATATGATAACCAAGAGAGAAAAGGCGATCGTATAAAGTTTGCAGTGATTTTTAGCACATCCATGCGACCCAACCGCGATAGAGTCGCGTAAATGTGACCGGACCATGGTGGAGCTGTGTGTTTTAGGCAAAATTTCTGCAGTCTGGTTGCGTGTTTTACGCGACTTTATTGCGATCGGGTCGCGTGTTTTACGCGACTGGATGTACCAAAAATCACTAAAACTTCAAAATGTCGTCATTTCTCGCTCTGTCATCCGAATCAGGCATATAATATATCGTTCAAAAACTCTTTAAGTTTGTTTTCTAATGCAGTAAACCTTGAATTAATGTAACTTTTCTATAAAATGTCATGGCAGCACAAACAAATTTTAAACGATCGTCATTTCTCGTCTGGTTATCGGAATTGGGCATATCATATAATATGCCATTGGAAAGATCTTGAAGTCTAAGTTATAATGTCATAAACATTGCATTAATGTGAATTTCCTATAAAGTTATGGCTAAAAGAGTGAACATGTTTCAAATTTTAGCCCAAAATGTGTGACTAGGTTTCTGATTTTTAAAAATTATTTTCTTTTTTAAATTAATATTTTTATTATAATTTAGTTATCATTTACAATACTATCATATTTTTTAATAGATGTTATGATTATGATTCTATAATGATTAGTTGAAATAGTTATAACTACATCAGTCTAAATCTTAATATATTATTTAATGTCATCTAAATATTTCTTACATTATTTTGTTTCAAATTTCTCTAATAGTAATTTATTAAAAGATATATGATTAATATTTTATTCCTTATTTTATAGTTTTACATTTGTTAATATCACCTAAATGATTCTTAATTTATTGTGTCCATTCTCTTAGTCAATATATAGATTAGAGTATTTTATTAGTTGAAATAATTTCTATAACTAAATTAGTATATTTAACATGTTAAATATTGATTGATTGTCAAATCTTTGATTGATGTAGACTGATCAGTTGTTCAATTTAATTAGTTTAGATAATCCAATAGAAAAATTACACATGTCAAGTGCTCTAAAAATTCGAGACTTGGCTTTTTTATAGCTTTTTTGATAGATCTTATGATTAAAAGATAAAGTCAAATAAATCTTTATTTACTGCTCAAAACATTAAAAATTAGTTAATATGAACAATATGATTGATAATTAAAATTAATCATCTTCTAACATATCAAAGCATATTTGACCTAATAAATAATCAATTCATTTAACTAGCTAATTTAGATTAGTTGTTTTAGCTAAGATGAATACTATGATTGATAATTAGTAATAAGAATAACTTATGGTAAATTAGTTGTTTTAGCTAATTCAGAACAACAATATATTTATACATATTTTCTCTGTTTCGTCATACTTGCTTTATTTGACTTTTTGCACAATCCAATGTATTGTTTTGATCATTTTATATATTGTATTAAGCATATTTAAAAATTATAAAAAGTTAATATATTTTGCAAATATGCAATTAGACGATTCAAAAAAAATCTCAGTTGACTATATAGATTCTTACATATTTGTTAAATTTTGTTACTTTAGTTTTATTAAACAAACATATAAAATTAAGTTACATAACTTATAGTAGGTTACAAAAAACATATGACAAATTCAAACCTTTGCTTAACATACACCAATTGCAAACTTGAAAATCGGGAATCACCATATATTGAACATAGCAACAAGAAGATTTTGTTTGGTCTTGATATTAACTGTAGGCGACATGCTATTTCCTAAAATATCATTTCCTCCCTACTACGGTGCTTGGGAATGTATACCGAAAATATGTTCTAAGATACAAAGAATTACACTAAATTCCGAGTTCACGGAAATTAGAATGATGTAAGAGAAACTTAAATGGAAGAAGATAAAGAAAATTACAAACGAGGATTGCAAGTTTTCGATGTAAAGTGCTGTAGAGAAGAAAATAAATCATAAAATTGCCTTTGTAGAGAATAACACACAAGCCTTCTATATTTATAAAATAGCTCACACCATTTCGCGAAGCAACGTATTACTTCACAAAACACGAGATCAATTCACAAACTAATGACGTCTTTCAATCAATCTATTCATCCCAAAGAACATTGTTAAGATAACCATAATAACCGTTAGTAGTTATAAAATAACCAACAAAAGAATAAACAACATCGAAAAAAAAAATCCCGCAAAAATAGGGCACTCGCGAGCTGCGAGCTGATGCACCCAAAAACAATAACTTTTTTGCGCTTGCCTCGCGACCCGCAAGTTGTTTTGCGAGCCGCGCGTTGCTTTGCGATCCGCGAATATTATTTTTGCTTAAAATATGCACTCTGCAACCTTGGGATATACTTAATTTAATTTAATTTAATTTAATTAATTAAAAATTTTTCATGACCATTGTCAATAACCGTAATGTAACAACTATTTTAGAATGGAGGAAGTACTAATCTACCAATCATCATCATCATCATACCCAATGTATCCCGCTCGTAGAAAACTATGTGCAGGGTTTGGGGAAGAAAGAACGATTACAGCTCATACCCATAAATGAGAGTGCGGTCATAGAGTCTCTCAGCTCGAGAAAGTTGTTCAAAGAGAGAGAATAATCTCATAATTTCTTCCTTTTATTAAAATTGCTACATTTTACTTTTTATATAATTCAATTTTTGATTTTAATCATCTATATCTTAAACCAGGCTTAACAAAAAATTACAAAAATTTATGCGATTTGACAATTCAAATAAGATCCGACTAGTCATAAAATAAAATTAACTTTAAATATAAATACTACTACAATAGTGAGAGGTATTAGAAAAAGGTGAAGTGTTTAAGAAACACAATCTCTTAGTTGAGATTGTCTCTAATAGAGACCTCCAACTAATGGGCCAACCCAATATTATTATTACGTGTAAAAAGAAAATTTGAATTAGAAATTAACTATTATTTTTTCTTTTTTAAATGCTTTACTGCGTCTTTCTTTTACAAGTACAACCGTTACTTTTCTTTTTCATAAAATCTCAAAGAAGTCAGTCTATAGGATAGACGAACGGAAATGAGTCTGCCCATGTTCTCTGAGAAGGAAACTGATCAGTTTTTTGAATTTAAAAAAAAATTTAATTACTGCTTGAAATTCGCGCGTTGCTATTCTGATTTCAGAGAAGTCACTTCAACTTCTTCATCATTACTACCAGTTACACTCAACCTTCCTTTCTCCCTCAACCTTCAATTATCATCCTTCACTTCTCCCTCAACCTTCATCTTCTCCCTCAACCTTCATCTTCTCCCTCAACCTTCATCTTCTTCACAAAATCTTTTCCCCTTCCAGATTTTCATATTGTTCCAGATCTTCTCCTACAAAACAAGTAAACAAGTTCATCAATTTTAGGTATGATTTTTTCATTTTCGACATTTTAATGGGTATTTCGAAATTTCAAGATTTTAATGGGTTTTTTTAATGGGTATTTGCTTTTATGGTCGTTGTCATCATCTCCATTATAGTCCCAAACACAGACATAATAGACCCAAAAAGATGACATTATAGACCCAAGTACAGACATTATAGCCCAAAAAAAACCAATATAATTACACGCAAACACATAAATTATAGTCCCAAAAAGATACCATTATAGTCCCAAAAAAAATCAATATAATTACAAAAAAATTATATTATAATTTCAAAATTTAATACCTACGTAGAGGCATATAGCGTTATTATAGTCGTTGTCATCTTCTCCATCTCCTAAAACTGAAATACATAAAAAAAGAACCACGTTGTTAGTTCTTCTATATTTATTCCCTCCTTCGTTTTCCATCATAAAAAAAACCAAGTCAATTTAAAAAAATAAAAATAAGACTGAACTATATTATAAAGCTTGGGGATTTGAATCTGATCGAATTCATTACCTTCGTTTTCCATTTCAAGAACTGTGAGTTTTCCGTTCAGGCATTCATTACCTTCGTCTTCCATTTCAGTATGATTATTCTCAGCCGCCATTAATGAAGCCATTGATGAAGAAAAAAACATTTTAATTTATAAATACATAAGAGAAATGATGAAAAAATCATGAACAATAAAAATCAAATCAGTAACATACTTTTCGCCGTCTCCTTCGAATTTACTTGATCAAATTCACACATTATGTCTTCCATTGTTGTTGCAGGTTTTTGGTGTTCGAATGGTTTTTGGTGTGCTTATGGTTTATGGTGTTCGGTAACAATATCAATGATGATTGTCTTTTGGTATTCTAATGGTTTTGGGGAAGAGAATAACGGTATTCTAATGGTGTTCAGTATCAAATGACAGTTAAGAGGGTTGGACGGTTGGTTTTCCAATGTTGGCGGTTGTTTGGAATTTGTTTTTTTCCTTTTTACCTTTTTCTACAAAAATAAACCTGCTGAATTTTGTTTGGGCTGGGCTTTTGTGGTACTCGTCTATAGGATAGACCGTTTTCCATGAGACTTACTGTTTCTTTTTTTTTTAATAAACCATTATAATGTAATTGAACTGGGCTCTAAAAAAACGTCTTTAGAAAAGACGGCCTTAAAAAAAAGGGGCTGTTTAAAAAAAATGGTGTTAAATTAGTAGAAATAGAGTAGTTATGAAAGCAAACCTAGTCTAGAAGGTGTAAGGAGGTTTAATTGACATTAATTAATACTAGTAATGTGAGCATAGGGACCAAGCAAATCATAAAGTCCAATGCCAGAATGCCATATTCAACACAAACAATTAATCCAATTCTATAGACTATACTGCAGTCTGCATAACCAAACCAAGCAATTTCAAATAAATTAATGGCATCATCTTAAAAACTACTTCGCCAATTGCCAATCCCAGGATAGCCACTACTCTTAGCCACTGGATTGCCAAGCTGAAAAAAAAAAGCCTAAATCATGATTCATGACATCATTGTTTTTCTTCTTTAGCTTAATGCTCATACTATAATATCTACGTCCTACACTAATAGTTTTCAACATAAATTATAAGGAAAAATTATAAGAAACTACGTAATTTATATGTTTATTCATAAAAAAATATTTTTTGTATTTTTTTTAAAAATTTACAAAATTTAATATATCTCTCTGTAAATGACTACCACTTAACGAAAAATGTTAGTTGATCGTTATGTTTGAGGGTTTGACCAATTTTAGAGATAAGTTGTCTATGTGACATTATCTTATGTGGCAGTATCTCATTAGTTCTCGTATTTTTAAAAAATACTATAAAATTAAAGTACATAAATTAACAAAATAAAAATAAAACATATTTAATGTTATTTCTACCCATCATAATGATATTTTTTTTTTTCAAAAACTGGATGTCGCGGTAATCCTTATGGGAGAACTCTTTCAAATATCATAATCATATTTAATTTTTCGAAAATAGGTGAATAAGTACTTGTTTCGATCGAATTTTCGAAAAATAACGTTAAATATCTTTTATTTTATTTTGTTAATTTATGTGTTTTAATTTTAAATTATTTAAAAATACGAGAACTAATGAGATACTATCACATTTCAACTTAACCTCTCGAATTGGTCAAACCCTCGAACTTAACAGTTAAGTAACATTTTTCGTTAAGTAGTAGTCATTTGCAGAGAAATATATTAGATTAAATAGTTTTTTACAAAAAAAAAGTACATATGTGAGTTTTTTGCAAATAAATCTATAAGGTATTTTCTTATAATTTTTCCTAAAATAAAATATGGAAATTTCATGTGGTTATCATCAATTTTATTTATTTATTTATTTTTAATTTTCACGGGGTAAAATCCATGTGGTGCCCTAAGCTTTAAACTTTTTTTATGGTAGAAAAATGTTAAACTTTTGGTTAAATTAAGCCCTCATTTCAATTGGATCACAATATGCGACCAATTAGAGTGATCGAGATGTCTATTTTTTGAAAAGGAAGTCATTATGTTCAAAAAAATATCTTAAATATAATAAAAACACTCCTATTTTGTCTACCATATGTAAAAACTGATAGTTTAGGGTTAGCAAATGAAATTTTCCAATAAAATATTAATATAGCATAATTTAGTGTAGACAAAACTATATAAATCTTTAAATTCGAGTAAATTTATCTATAATGGAAGATATTTTCTAATGAAGAGATCCACCCAAAAATTTAAAATATACAACAAGATATACAAAGTCAACATTAGACTTATGAAGTCACTAGTCAAATGCATTTGGATTAAATAAAAACGTAGCAATAAAAACACTTATAATTAAATACTACAAAAATGCCACAATATTCCTTAAACATCTAAAAAGTCAAAAAAGGAAAAAAGAGAAAGAGAACTCTCTAAAACTGGGTCAAACTACACATGGGATGTTGTTAAAATCCTTGCCAAAAACCAACACAGTTTTAACACCTTAACTGAAAATGGCACCAACTTGTAAATTCAACAAATTACACTGGACAAAGTTGTAATTATCATTGCTGGACAAAGGAAAAGCCAATTTTACTCAAACTAGTGGTTTATAAATTAGTTAGTCTAATTAAATCAGTGGCTATTCTTTTTGTTTAAATAGATGAAAATGTATATCAGAACAAATAGGTAGGTTGGATTATTTTAGGTAATTTTTCTTAAATTTAATAAGATTCAATCTTTTTTTTGAATTAATAAGATTCAATCTTAATATGTTTTTCTCATACATAAATAAAATTTAATTTATATATAATTGATGGATATATGCTATATTATTGAATTACTAATAATATTACAAACCATTAATTCAATATTTACAATAAATTAATAGTATTGTTTTACTCTTATGACATATGTTTAATTTTTCACCACATACAGGCTACAAGCCCATATTTATTTTCTCATTCTTAAAAGGTATCTCTTAAAAAAAATTAAAAAAAATTGTAAAATCGTAAAATCGTGTTATGATCTACCTCTAAAAATTTTGTTCCAATTGGAATCATAAGATTCTATAAATTTAAGATTCTACCCGTGATTATTTTGACATTATATTTTTAATTACATTTTTTTTAAAAAAAAACTTGCTATAGCAAGTCATCCGGTCACCGGATTTACTTTAGGAAATTATCCCTCAAAATTAGGATTATTCATGGTTAATCAATAGGTAAAATCATTGTAGAAAAATCACAAATAAGTTGGATTATTCTAGCTAATTTTTTCTAAATTAAATAAAATTATTCAATCTTAATATGTTTTCTCATACATAAATAAAATTTAATTAATACTCCGATATAATTCATGAATATATGCTATATTATTGAATTAATGATAATTAGCCCTTCTTATCTTTCTTCAAATACCATTTCTGCTTCGCAACTTGTGAATCCATTTTTTTTATAATATTTTTGCCTTTATATACTTTTCTATCCTTCTAAGATAATACTTTCTCTGTTTTTCTACTTGCACTCAAATACACATTCAGATGCCCAATTTACTAATTTAATAATGAATATTTTTAAGTACAACAAAGGGTTATAGAAGCTAAAAATCAAATAAATTCCTATTCAAAAGATTGAACAATACTCCCTCCGTTTTCTAATGTTCTTTTCATTTAGAATATTATATTTTGTAAAGAGAAATTTAATTAAGATTTTTAAGACATATATAGAAGACATAATATATCCATGTGAGATCTCGTTAGATTCGTCTTAATGTATACCTTTTTATTATATATTTTTTATAATTTTTTATGATGCGTATTTAGACATATTTAGGCTCAAAATTTACCTTGAAAATTGTGCAAAAAATAAGGGAAGAACATTTGGAAACGGAGGGAGTAATAAATAGTGCTAAAATATATTCGGGTGCAAATAAAAAAATTTAAAAGCCAACTACTTCTATTTACTCTCTTTGTTTTCAAATATTTTTCCATTTACTTTTTCATAGTTTTTAAAGTAAATTTTAAGCCTTAATATCTCTAGAACATCACGAAACCGAAAGAGTACATAACAACCATTAAGATAAACTTTATCGTGTGGTCAATTTTTTTTACATTGGTATATTATTAGAGACATTTAATTGAAATAGTGGAGATTTTTGGGATTGGGCACATTACTTTGGACATAAATTCAGGAAAAGGTCTTCAAAGAACATGTCCATATTTATTTCTCTGTCCTCAGACACTCTGTAAATATACACTGTCTTGCTCTTCCTTCCTTCCAAACTTTATCTCTCTACCTTCCACACTTTCTCTCTCCACATATCTGGTAAACGTGTGTAAATAAGCTTTTTAGACTCAATTTTTATTTTCTTCAAAAAAAACCATCAATTTATAGTCATTATTATACGTAATAAATTATCAATAAAAACAGGAGATTTTTCTTTGAAATTGAGATTTGGGTCAGAAGAAAAATTGGCAAAGTTCAGAACTTTCAGAGCAAAGGCGGCTAAGGAGTTAATTGTGGTGTGATAGTGAGATGGGTTTTGAGGGGACATCGTATTTATTGCATCCATTTGTAAAAAAAGCTTGCAGATTCATAGACTAATTAATTGTTTGAATTTAAGGAGAAATTGGGCTAAATATGAGCTGGGTTTTTGCTGTTTTTTCTCTTTTATTACCTGGGTTGAAGTAAAGTTTTTATTTTGCTTTGCCTTGTACAACAAGGTTTTAGAGCTAGAAAGGAAGCTGGGTTAGTCTTCTTTTTGGGGGAAACTTTCTGGGTTTTTCTTGGTTCTTTACCCTTCTTCTTGGTTTGCTGATTTTCATTTTGATTCGAGATTTTTATGGGAAAAACTATTCATTAATTGTAAGAGTTTCTAAAAGTTGGATTGTAATTTTGGTATTACATAAAGGAAGAAGATGAAGTTCATGAAACTTGGTTCCAAGCCTGATACTTTTCAGTCAGATGGTTCCTCTATTAGGTAATTTTTTTTCCATTTTATAATTTGGTATTTAGTATAAAGTTGAATGATTTGTGTTTGCAATTGTTTGGAATACATTTTGTTTTATTGTGTATAATTATGCATTGTTTAATGCCTGTTGGAAGAGAAAAAAGTCATAATACTAGAGAGAATTATATTGGTTGATGTGCCAATATGGGGATACATGTTCACTAGTTGGAAAGTGTATAAAAATTGATTTACATGGATGATATTATAAGATTGAAGAAAATTACAAAAAGATATGTTTCTAAATTAGAGCAAGTATACCTTTGAATAAGAGGCGGAGCAAAAAATAAAAACTTGTTCAAAGGCCCTGTGCCATTTTAAGAAATATGATATTTTTTGAACAACTTTGTATTTTTAGACATAAATAATTTTTATATTTAGGCCTCCCATAGAGGATGCTGTGCGATCGAACATGTTTAGTTGAACATGCTCAAAACCAAAAATATATCTCCTTCGTTCTATTATACTTGTCGGTTGCCAGTGATAGCGACAATTCTCCTCTAAACAATTCGCTATCAGCATTTAGTTGCAAGTACTTTAGAACGGAGGTAATATAGCATAAAAAACTATGTGCATGTGTGTGGTGTTTCAGCTTGTTCTGTTCTACTTATCACTAATTCTAGACAGAAAAAGCTGTGTACTAACTGAGGAAGAAGGGTAAATAGAGAGTCAGGTGAAACCCAGGTTGTGGGTTAATTTGGTGCAATTGGGAAAGTGGTCCAGTCATTGAGATTGAACCATTCCATAATGTTGAAGGTGGTCCTAAACATTAAAGCAATTGTATTTGTATTCTCCATTGGCTTGGACTTTTTAGAACCACTCCTTTTCTGACACAGTAATGTTGGTCTTTGTAATTACTCTATATTTGTGTGGATTAGGAGTAACTCTTTATCTCAAACAATTTTTTTTTCTTTTGTTTGGCTGTGCTAGAGTTTACCCTCTATAGTGTTATGATCTTATTTTCCGTCTGTTGTTCATCATACCTAGTATATCCTACCCATAACAAATACGTTCTAAGTTTCCGTCTGTGATTGTTTGTTATGAATGTTGGGCTTTGATAGCAAGCTGGAACATCATCTAGCCACTAAAACAAGAAACTTTTGAACAATGGTTGTAATGTTTGTCAATGTCGTTTAAATTAAGCTCTTTGAATTAATGTCCCCAGTTTGATTTTGACTATCAATATTTTCCAATTTACTCTAATAAAATACCACTTGTAATATTATGATTTTGTATACGTAAAAGGCCAAAGGGTATATATTGAAAAAAGAGTTAAATGGGCTCATTGAATGTGAACAGATGGAATAGAGAAATTCAAGTGACCAATATTTGAAGGGAATGGTACAAGACTCTAATTTGTTTGTATATTTGAATGCCGTGGGGCGGGCCCTTCTTAATTTTCTGTCATTATGTTGTCTTTTTTGGATAAGTTTCCGGTCAGTACTCTATTATGGGTTATTGTACGTTATGGGACATTGTAAATGTATTGTGATTGGGTGGTGGGTCGTCTGTTTTGGATAAGCAAACTAGCTGGTCCATTCACTCGCCTAATGGTTGTTTCTATGGTCTGATAATGATAGAGGTTAAGTTGGTGCTAATCCTTTGCATAAATTACCATGTATTGTGGTATCAATTTTGATTCTTAGATTGTTAAATTATTACTGTTTACTTAAGGTTTTGTCGTTAAAGATTAATGACATGCATATCACAAAAACGTGGTAACGGTTATGATCCTGTTTTTGCTAACGCACTGTAATGCGGGAAAAATAATGATGTGATTACCGTAACACTAATTGGCTGAACGTAAGAGATATCCCTCAAAATGGCAAAACACATTACTTCACCCCTTTACAACATGAGAAACATCAATTTTGTTTTTGAAAACTTTACAACGCGGTGGATGCTATACAATGCCCTTGACTATGTTGTGTTTTTGCACTATGATGGCTTGGTTAGTGCTTATGATGTCGTCATGGAGCATTTATGTAGCAGCTTGCATTTCCACAAATATTGGACAACTCCTTTCACCTTCCATTTCTTATAACTCCCGAGTCGTAATAAGTTATGTGAAGTGGTTGCAAATGATTATGGTCTTCATTTTCTATCTAATCTTTGTTCCATCCTTTAATTCTGCCCTTAACTAAGATTCTTTTTTTATCCTGATTCAGTAACCTCATTTGAGCTTAATTCATAGAGAATGATACTAAACTCAATGTGGCCTATTATCTAAAGTCGGATGGAATTTCGGAAAATCTAAGGGCAAATCTCCATCCAAGATTCTCTCTATGGAAATTATAAATTTTCATAAATTCCAAAATGGACCATCTCTTGCTGTGTTGCCGTTTACTTTCCTATCCTTTATGCTTTCTGTTAATATAATTTTCGATTTTCGGTTCAAGAAGTGGTCTATCTTTAACTTAGTGTGCCTTTATACAATTATCTGAAATATGAGAAAAGACAATTCAGACAAATGGCACTAAGGTAATGGGATGTTGATGAGAAAAGGAAATCAGCACTGAAAGGATGATTGTTTATTTTCGTAGGGCTATGCGTGTTGATCTCAGCAGATAAATTTCTGTGCGCTAACTTATATTTTGTGCCTATCTTTGCAGATACGTATCCTCAGACCTTGCCTCTGATGTTGCTGTAAATGTGGGTGAAGTAAAATTCTACCTTCACAAGGTATAATCTCTAGATCTTTGCTAGTAAATTAGGTTATACGAGTGCGTATTTGGGGCTCGTGCTTCTTATTTTATGTGTTTTGCTTCATAATCCTTATTTTCTCTTTGAATCGTGTAACTTTTCAATGTATTTAATTTTATGTCGTCTTTCAGTTTTTCTGAGTCAATTATTTGCTTTACCTCAATAGTTTATGCAACTTTTGGGTCCAAAGTATATGTTAGAGGTGGAAAGATAGATCTGTTGCATACGGTTTTAACGCTCGATTGTTTCCGAAAGTGGAGGTATCCTTATTTGATGTTTTTTTGGGATGTAGTTGTACAGTTCTACAATTCTACAGTCCTTTGAATAATGCTATTTGTTCTTGCTTTCTAATTGCCTTTCGGTTATATGCGATGGCTTTTCCCTGACCTTAACATTGAAAGCAGTTAACTGGACATGAAAAACCGCAAAATCATTGTTTTTAGTAATAAAATTAAACGAAGATCATCTCTGTTATATTCTTATTTTCTAATGTGAGTTTTTCTTGCATTTCTACAGTTTCCTCTACTGTCAAAGAGCAGCCGTCTGCAAAAGCTCATTCTGAAAGCTGATGAAGAAAAATGCGATGAAATTCATTTGCCTGACTTTCCTGGTGGTCCAAAAGCTTTCGATATTTGTGCCAAGTTCTGCTATGGGATGACTGTTACTCTTAATGCATATAATGTCGTTGTCGCGCGTTGTGCTGCTGAGTACCTCGGAATGACTGAGGACATTGATCGAGGAAATCTCATTTATAAGATAGAAGTGTTTCTCAATTCCAGTATTTTCCGCACTTGGAAAGATTCAATTATCGTCCTTCAAACTACTAAATCGCTATTACAATGGTCTGAAGATCTTAAGATTGTCGGTAGATGCATAGACTCCATTGCATCCAAGACATCTGTGGACCCTTCAAAAATAACATGGTCGTACACGCATAATAGAAAACTGGCTATGCAAGACAAAATATCGGAGCACGAGACTATCGACTCAGTTCCTAAAGATTGGTGGGTTGAGGATATATGCGAATTAGATATCAACATGTACAAGCGAGTTATGATTGCTATTAAATCAAATGGAAGAATGGATGGTTCTGTGATCGGGGAAGCTCTAAAATTCTATGCCATTAGATGGCTTCCGGATTCTGTTGACGCCTTAGTTTCTGAGGATCATATTCAAAGAAACAAATCGTTGGTTGAAACGATCATATGTTTATTACCCCCTGATAGATCCTTGGGCTGTTCTTGTAGCTTCTTACTCAAGCTATTAAAAGTCGCAGTTCTAGTTGAAGCAGATGATTCAGCGACGGAAGAGTTGGTGAGAAAAATCAGTTTGAAGTTCGATCAGGCGTCTGTGAAGGACCTGTTAATCCCGGCAAGGTCTCCTCAAACTACTACTTATGATGTTGAACTCGTTATAGGCATTGTGAAAAAATTTATACTAGAGGAGAAAAGTTGTTGGGATATACCTGTTTACGACTACAATGAGAAGGAGGAGCCTGAATTAAGTGCAGACCGTGGATCTTGGATAAATGTTGGCGGACTCATAGATTCATATCTTACAGAAATTGCTTCTGATCCAAATTTGACTCCGTCAAGCTTCATTGAATTGGCGAGATTGATACCTGACTCAGCTAGACCTATCCACGATGGATTGTATAGAGCTGTTGATACGTACTTAAAGGTACGTCTTGCAATTTAATGGCTTATTGCTGTCTCAATTATTTAAGCCATTTGTGGAATAAATTGATTGTATTGGTATATTAAGTGGTGTTTTGTTGATTTCAGGGACATCCGGACTTGACTAAATCGGAAAAGAAGCAAATATGCGGGCTCATGGATGTTAAGAAGTTCACGATGGATGCATCAATGCATGCAGCACAAAACGAGCGGCTTCCACTTCGAGTGGTTGTACAAGTTTTGTACTTTGAGCAGATGAGGTCGGGCAGTACAACGCATACCCATACTAGGACTTCCAACAATACTTCATCTTCCACGCCTAATGATGAAGAAGAATGGGATCAAAGAACCTTAGATAGCTGCAAGTCACTAAGGAAACAGATAGAAAAGGTGAAGATCGAGGAACCCGAAACGATCCCAAAAAATGGGAAATCAATGGCGAAGAAAAACAGTAGTAGGAATAGTCAGAGTGGTGCTCAGTTGCTTCCTTCTCGATCTAGGAGGATATTCGATAAGTTATGGGGTATGGGAAAGGGTAACAACGAGAGCAAGAGCTCAGAGACGAGTGGGAGTTCTCAGTCACCGACTACTTCATTGGTTCCGGGTGACACCAAGTCTTCTGGATCAAGCTCAAGGAACAGAAGGCATTCTATCTCTTGAAATCAGCATTAGAAGGGGGTTTGGTGATAGTGAACTACTAGTGTAAGTAAAAAATGTTCTAGGATTAGGCTCTTAATTCCTTGGAGATGTAATCTATGTTACTCTGACTTTTCTAGGTGTTAAAGTCTCGTGTTATAGAGTGTCGTGTTGTAGAGTGTCGGACACGCAAAAATACTCGTATTAAAGAAATTCTAGATCATGTTATTGGGCTATTTAAACGCGTTCGACTAAGGTGTCCGACGGTCGACACATAAGGTAAGTGAAGTATTGGAGCATCAAGAGTAGTATAATGTTCATAAAAAGCAGGAAGTTCATGTGATGTATCCAGCAAAAAATGCAAACTGAAAATTGTAAACAATTCCTTTTGTAAGTGCCTTTATGCTTTTGGTATTTTTTTTTAAAATACTTTATTTCTCTAACTTAGTTATTTTACATCAATTTTAATTACCATGTAAGATTTTTTTTATTTATTTTAAATGATTAAATGATTCATAATAAGAACACAGGAGTAATACTTTGTTAATTACATTACTATTTTCAATAATTTGTTATCTTCAAAATTTTTTCCTCTCTTGAAGACCCTTCTTGAGACGGGGACTCTTTCGACCGCCCTCTCCTTATGGGTATGAGACGCCGTCTATCTTCCCTCCCTACAGTGGCAGAGCTTTTCAAAAAAATTTTTCAAAAAATTTAATAAAAAAAATAGGAACAAAGAATGATTAATAATGTGTGTTGAGGTTTATTTGCTTAGGATTTCTTTACCATTAGGCATGGCTTCTTTACCATTAACTGTTTTAATCTTTAAGGTTAATGATTAAAAATGTGTTGCAAAAATAGAAAGAGACTGCATTGAAGGAAGAGATGAAAGCTTAATTGCTCTACTCTCATGCATGGATGGATCACTATAATAGAAGAGAGCGATAGAAAAAAGAATATGACCCAAGAGAAACAAATTTTTGCAAAAATTTCCTATTTTCCTGTTAAGTAATTAGATGAGTAATGATTAATAATGTGTGTTGAGGTTTATTTGCAAAGAAAAAAGAGGAAAATATGGGTTATTTCACAAATTAGATATTATAGAAAAATTTTAATGGGATTGAAGCCTTTAGAAGTCTTAATATTCATGAAAATAGTGGGAAAATTATTGGGAATGAGAGTGGTAATTGGTAAGAGACTTTAGATGAATCTTTTAGAAGAACAATTTTATAGTTTGAGATGATGTAAGTGAATTAGAATTGATGAAGAAACTCAACGTAATTATAATGTAGATTCATTTTGTAGTCCAAATACAACATCTTCCACAATAAGAACTCTAATTTGGTTTATGGGAAGACAAAACAAAATTTTCATAATAATTTCTCTATCTCATTCAATATTTAGTGTGTTCTTTTATTAAAAGATAATTTTTTTTTCTTCTTATTCATTTTGTTTTTCCACTTTACTAAAATGAGTAGTTCCATAAGTTTTTCTACTTTACTAAAACGGGTAGTTCCTTAAAATCACGCTTTCCTTACTTCACACTACTATTTAATTATTTTTTCTCTTATACTTCCAATACAATTATTACATTACACTATTATTTAATTATTTTTTCTCTCATACTTCCAATACAATCATTACTTCCCACTACTATATACTTCCTCCGGATTTTGTTAGTTGCTACAGTTTCTGTAGCAACTACTGTTCACTAATTGATCTTATTTGATATATATTTCTCTATGTATAATGTGAAACATAGTCAAGTGGGATCTAGTTCGATTCGTCTTAATGTGTATTTTCTTAACATTAACTTTTTAGAATTTTTAATGGTATGAAATTAGAGATATTAAAGATTAAAATTGTGCATTGGATAGCGTGAAAAATAGAAATGTAGTCACTATTAAAAACCAGAGGAAGTAATTAAAATAATACCCACTACCACCAAAGATTCTATTTTTCTTAATCTTGATGAAAAACTCAAATGGGAACATCAAAAAGGAACGAAGGGAGTAAGTATAAATCAATTATTGTGATTGGTTAGGTTTACTCCTCTTTTTATTTACTAAGTGGCAATGAAATTACACCAAAACTTGGCCGAGACGGCCTCAAGGTGAGACGGCCCAGCCCAAGCCGCGCGCTATAGGGGAGAGTAAACTGCATTATGATCAGTTTTTATCTTAACACATTCATTTTCATGGTTAAAGTGTTCAGTTTTAAGACTAAATGACAATTGTCCATTTATATCAATCAGTTTTAAGAAAATGGATCAATTGTCCAATAAAATGTATCAGTTTCATTGATAATAGCCTCAATTTGATTCTTAACAGCGTCTGGTTTGATGGATATAGTGATGACAACATGCATGACGTTCCACACTTACATGGAGACAATGAAGAAGCAAGGAAGGTAGTAGAATCACTATATAAGGCAACAATTGATGAGGTTAACAAGATAACTGAAAAGAGTACTAATGAATTGAAGATGGGGTAGAAAATCAAACATATAATTTGATTCAATACCATTAGGGATATTCTACATGGTAAGCACCAGGTATAGTGAAATTCACAAACTAGCTATTCTTGTTTTCGATTCTACATGGTAAGCACCAGGTTAAGGAAAACTAACTGCCGTAACTATATTGCACAAAAAACGTTTAAAAATCGTTAAGTATGAAAATTACAATTTTACCCTTGCTTAATTCATCATCATCTTCTTCCTTTGCATCTATACCCATCTTCTTCAATTGTTAGAAATTGATTTTCAATTGTGGACAATTCACCATTGCAACTCTTCCTTTGCACCAGGTTAATTCATGAAAATTAAAAAGATAATGTTAGAAATTTGGATTGATTCTGTACATTTAGATCTATATCTTTAATTGTGGACAATTCACCATTGCAACTCTTTGCAAGTGCTATAATCCAGTCAAAATTTATCTTCCACCCAAATTGATTTTCATACATTTATAATTTCTTCAACTTGTATCAATCAATTCTCTGAAATCTCTTTTTCCAAAAGGGAAGACGACGAAAACAATTGCAGCTAAAATACCGCATAATGGAGAAACCGTAATTAATCAAAGAGATGCCCCAATTCATTAGACTTTTTTGGTACTTCATAAAATTAGACAGTTGCTTTCCTCAATCAAAGAGGAAACCATATCCCTTTCAAAGTTTATTGATCCGAATGTTGAATTTTGATGCAGTAATTGCTTCATCAGTTTGAATTTACACAATTGAAGAAGGGTATGGATGCAAAGGAAGAAGAAGATGATGATGAATTAAGCAAGGGTAAAATTGTAATTTTCATACTTAACGATTTTTAAACGTTTTTTGTGCAATATAGTTACGGCAGTTAGTTTTCCTTAACCTGGTGCTTACCATGTAGAATCGAAAACAAGAATAGCTAGTTTGTGAATTTCACTATACCTGGTGCTTACCATGTAGAATATCCCATACCATTATTTGTGAAATCATATACAAATTGTATATCAATTTTTTTTAAGAGGACAATTGAGTATGTTAAGAGCACAATTGAGTATTTTAAAATAGCAATTTAGTAAGTGAAGTGTATACTTTAAGAGGCGAAATGAGCACTTTGATATATAAACGGACTATCTTAAGATGACAACTGAGTACTTTAATATATAAATTGAGTATCTTAATATGAAAATGAACTGACTAAATTGAGGCTATTATCAATGAAGCTGATACACTTTATTGGACAATTGATCCATTTAGTCTTAAAACTGATTGATATAAATGGACAATTGTCATTTAGTCTGAAACATACTAGAAGCATAACTGATCATATTAGAAACTGAACACTTTAACCATGAAAATGAATGTGTTAAGATAGAAACTGATCATATTGCAGTTTACTCTCCCCTATAAGCGCGGCTTCGGCTGGGCCGTCTCACCTTGAGACGGTCTCGGCCAAGACCGGCTGATGAAATTATGGATGATAATGAGTTGAATATAAAAAAGTTTCTATGTTTTTTAATAAAAGTAAATCTTATTTATCAAACGAAAAATAATACATCTAAGAGGGGAGGAAAATGAACCATCTAGAAAAACCCTCTTTCATGTCGAGTTGAGAAAAGTCAAAATACAAAAGCGTAAAGGGAGACATAACGTCCAGAATAAACCTTCTCTCAAATCCTAAAACGAAAATGAATGAAAACAATTAAAAAAAAGCCAAAGGAGCAGTGATCATCACATGAGTTATTAATGTCCACATAAAATCATGAGCCAACGCTTACTATACGAACATTTTAATAACTAGTTGGTGACGCGCCCCCAAGATATCCTATTTTCTTTAAAAAATCAATTTAAAGTGAATGTATATTTTTTATGTATCTGGTGTTAGCAACGTTAAGCCAAAGTAACATACATTTAAAACTAATTAATCTCTGCTAAACATTTCAAATATTGTCATCATTTTCACTTACACACAATTAGTTGTTACTAGTGATGGCCACGGTCCGGGTTGGGCCGGTTCCGTTCCGGTTCCAACCAGTTCCGGTTCCATTTGGAACCTGACCCGGATGTTTCCGGTTCCGGCCGGTTCCAAACGGTTCTTTGGCGGTTCATGAGACGGTTCCGGCGGTTCCAATTTCCGGGTCGGGTGGGTCGGACCATCGGTTCCGTTCTTATTTTTCCTTTAATTTTAATAAAAAATACTATAATAATGCGGACGTACCTTCGTCGATTACTTGATTATTAGCGAAATTCATTGGTTGTCATCGTTATTAAAATATTTACTAAAAAGAAGGAATAAATAAATTAATAAGAAACGAATCAACGATAACGATCATAAATAAAAAAAAGGGGAGAGAATGGACTTGAACCTAGTATTCCGAAGGAATACTAAGCTGCCTACGTATCCCGAAGGAATCAACGATAAAGACATAAATAAAATATTATAATTACTTTGGTTGATTTCAAAGTGATGTTTAAGATAATTATCTAATTCTAAATATGAAGCGGAGGAGGAAGAAGAAGATGACTTGAAAAATATCATCTCGACTTATTATGTTAGTGATTACAGGATTATAATAATCGGGACGTGTCGAGACGCTAGCACGCCTAGACGTATCGCGACTCGGGTTATATATACTAGAATAATGGTCATAAAGGTCCGCTAAAAGTTGTTTACAATTTCCTACACAATTATGTACATCACTAGACGGGCGATCTAATGTTTGGTACTAAAATCCTATTATTTTACTTAGGTATTCCGTCCTAAAACACGGATCTAAAATTGTCGCAATTCCATAAATATAAGGAAAATTAGTGAAATACACTTTCCACTTATCCATCATATCTGCAAGAATCGGCTTTAAAAAACGTTACTATCATCATGAGAATGTCTAAGAAGATGATAAAAAACAATAATACATTCACTTATTACTAAGTGAACGTTTGGTTCATAAACATATGAAAAAATCTTAGTTTCGTGGACATATGATAAGTGCAATTATTAGCACTCATCATTAACATATTTGCGCTCATTTTCGATGTTTAGAGGCGGTTTAGGGTTGTTTTGTGTGGTTTCACTCCATTTTGGTATTCCATGTCCAATTTGTAGCCAAATGGGTGAATTATGGTACTTTGAGTCATTTTTGTGGGTTTTTGGTGCTAATCATGTTTACAAGGCTCAAAGAACGTATCAAGCTATCAATTTTGTCAAGCCATAAAGAATAAAAAAGCAAAAGAGTAGAAAAGTGTTGTTAATGCAAAAGTATTAAGGTGAAAATTGATACATGTCTACTCTTTTGGCTATAACTTTTGATAGGAATATCGTATTAATACAAGGTTTGCGGCATTGGAAACTAGACTTCAAGGGCTTTCCAACAATATATTATATGTCCGATTCCGATAACCGAGCAAGAAATGGCGAGCGTTTGAAGTTGATGCAGTTTTTCAGCTCCGGGTCCGTTTCCATGGAACCGGTGGGCCGGGTGAACCGTTCCGGTCCGGGTTCGCGGTTCTGGGCGGTTCCACTGAACCGGTGGGGTGGGTGAACCGGCCTGTGGTTCTTTGTTCCGGTTTTTTTGTTTTTCCGGCGGTTCCACGGTTCCGGCAACTTTTTTCCGGCGGGTTCACGGTTCCGCGGTTCGGTTCCGGTTCGGAACCTGTCGCGGAAGTTCCGGTTCCGGTTTCAAGCGGTTCGGGACCGGTCCGGTTCCGGGCCAACCCGGACCGTGGCCATCACTAGTTGTTACTATGAACTTTTGTGGGTTTTGTGTTGGTTGTGTCTTGCATCAGGTTTTGTCTTAGTTTTTATTTTGTCTTCGGCCTCATCAATAAAGGGTGTATTATTTCAGTAGCCTATTCTTCATGTTTATCTAATGCAACAACAATGTTTCCTTGTATGCATCCCTACTGTAGAAGATTGCACACAATATGCGTGATCTATCATCCATCTAGAGAAACTGTTTGTTGATAATATAGATAGTTTGTGGTTTCCTGGAACAAGACAAGTCGGATAGCACATGTTCATGCTTCAACATGTTACAATGATCTATCTAAAGGAACCGTTTGATCACTATGCCAAAAAAGCTTATTTATAGCTGTTGAAAATGCCTTTTTATAGCTGTTATGAACTGCTATAGAAAATACTTCCAACAACAATAAATCACTAGGGCTATAAATAGTCTTCCATGCTTTTTATAGCGGTTTAGGAACCGCTATAAATTACTGTCAATGCTATAGCTTTTATTACAACTATAAATGATGTAACCTTTTTATAGCACTATGTAACCTTTTTATAGAATTTACAACAACAATATTATTAGTTATATTTATGCAATTACAACCACTATAGATAACTAATATAGATGTATACAATGATGATTATTTCATTACAAAAAAAGGATAAAAAAATGTTTTTGAATGGAATCCACGTAATTGCCACATAGGCCCACATGGAGCCACGCAGGCTTGCGCTGCCATCCATGCGTGCCAGCTCCTATCTCCACAATCATGCTCCTAGCAGTTTTCGAACTTGAGAACTCAAGTTCCAAAGCACACCACTTCAGCCACCAGAATAAGAGGTATTTCGTGATATATTTTGCAAGGCTATTATACTTATTAGCTGATGACTTGTACCTTAATTCTTTATTTGTATAAATATTAGTCATTATTATTATTATTATTATTATTATTATTATTATTATTATTATTATTATTATTATTATTATTATTAATATTATTATTAATTATTATTATTATTATTATTATTATTATTATTATTATTATTATTATATTATTATTATTATTATTATTATTATTATTATTATTATTATTATAATTATAATTATTATTATTATTATTATTATTATTATTATTATTATTATTATTATTATTATTATTATTATTATTATTATTATTATTATTATTATTATTATTATTACGTTAAATTTAAAGTTCCTCTTTCTTGAATTTCACGTCCAGGTGATCTTGTTAATCTTTATTTAGTGTAGGTGTTTGGGGTGGATTTGATGAAATAAATAAGAATTTTTGTTTCTTATTGAATAAGAGGATGCGCGTTTGATACTGCTTAATGGTTGAAAGGGCAATAAATGAGAAAACTATATTTATAGCTATTGGAAACGCTATAAATAGAATACAATTTTTTATAGCGATTGCAACAACTATAAATAAGGTAGCTGTATTTAAAGCTGTTGAACTCGTTATAAATAAGGATTCCGTTTTATAGCTGTTTTGACGGCTGTAATTAAGAATTTTTCTTTTATAGCGGTTGCAACGGCTATAGATTGATATTCTTTCATAGCGTAACGAAAAAAGTGCTATAAATCAAGTGCAATATATAACTCCTTTTGCTGATAATATAGATAGTTTGTGGTCACTTTGAACAAGATAAGTCTGATAGCACATGTTCATACTTCAACATGGTACTTTGATTTCTGTGTGGCCTATGATCCATTTAGAGAAATTGTAATACTATTTATTAAATACATAAACAATGGAAGCAAACAACAATTACAAATTACTAATCAGTGTACTTACGCTACAACAAATTTAGCTTTTTACGACATTGAATTTAGTGACATTAAGAAAATGCCACCGATTCATATTTCTAGTATAATAATTATTGGTTTTTATTTTAAGTTCCACCATAAAAGTGATTTAGCGACACTTAATTTGGTCTTTAGTAGCATATGTAATTGTCACTACAGTCTATAGTGACATTTGTGAAAAATGTCACTAAAAGCTTTAGTGTGACTTTTTAATATGATGCTAAAGCGTCATATAAATGTCACAAAATCCTCTATATACACTATAAGAAATTTGAAATAGCGACATTTAAATTAAATGTCGTTATATATATCCCACTAAAAGCAAATTATGTTGTAGAGTAAGTTTGTCAATCGATGAAACAAATATCAGCATAATAAATCCCTTGAACAAGATAATTGTAATAAGTTTTTGCGTTTTATGAGTAATTCCATTATAATTGTATAGCAAAGTTAGAAAACGATAAATAGAACAAGATAAACCAAAAAAAATTTTATACGTAGTCGACAAACAAAGGTTAAGGTGAACAACACTCTCAGAGTCCCAATATTCCACACAAGGTAGGGTCTAGGGGGTTTTCTTTTCCTAAAAGAAATCAATAAATCTATTAAGATAATTTTATTCCTCATGTTTAAGGTTATCTACAAATTATTTAAGTTCATTACATAAATAAACAATGTCATATCATCATATCTTTTACTTTATCTTTAAAATATATTATTATTATTATTATTATTATTATTATTATTATTATTATTATTATTATTATTATTATTTTTTTTTTTTGGCAAAGTAAATCTTATAAAATGCCAGAAAAAATAGCCGAGGCTTACAAACGATCACAAGACTGAGGGGCTAACCAAACGAGGCTCCAAGGGACATGCCCCTTGTCATCTGCGAGGTTTGGGAAGGCACCTCCAACAAAGAGACGAATCTCCTAGCCTAAGCAATACATAGACCACTACAAGAAATTACAAATGACATTCATTACATTATACATCTGTGCAAAATACAAGATGAAATCCTTCTATAGTTCAGTATCCAAGCCTTAGTAAACTCAAACCTTCAAAAATTTCGCAAAGCCATTATAGCAAATTGCTTTTTCATTCATACCAGAAGCAGACCCGCAAAACAGGACAAAGCACCCAGCACTAATAAACATCATCCCAAAACAGACCAACTAGCTATCGGCCTAGTTAACCATACCAAGTTGATTACCATTAAATACTCATGAATTTAATACAGTATCAGCAATTATTGGAACCCCAGCAGGTACCAGCAGAGGTAATTTGCCCCAAACAGCAGTGAATTGGGCCAAAATATGAGATATGAGATAGCATGCTCTCAATAGAGTGCACACAGCCATTCAACACAGTTAACTTTGCATACCATCAGGAACAAACCAAAAAAAACCAACACATCAGAAGTTGCCATTTGATAGGTGGATGAGATTGCTTTGAAGGCTGACCAACAGCCATACCAACAGCAAGCATAGTAGCTTACACTCAGCATCACCAATAAACAAATTAAGACAACAACATAGTATAACAAAAAACGATACAACACTTAAACCAACATCAGATCAAAATATATTGTTTTACCATAAACAAAGAGAGGAGCAGCAGCTTCTCCCTGGGGCAAAAGAACCGAGTACCATTAGCATAATCCATCAATTGGGAGTTGATGCAGGGTATTCGAGCAATCACCAAGGTAGCTGCTTGCCTCCCTCGAACAGGATTCGCTTCGCCACGCTCGAAGACAGGAATATCAAACCAAATTGATATCCTTCGATACTCAACTGCATTGAGCAGTTCAAAAACATAGATAGAAGGAGTAATAAAGTCTGTTATATGACTTGCACCACCGTTCACATCTGAAATTTGCATCTTGGAAAACCGAAATTAGGGTTTCAATCATGGGAGACCCAAACAGGAGTCACGAACCAGGATCGAGAGCCAAAACCCAGCCTTAAGAAGCTCAATTACTCTATTATAGACCAAGGACGAAAATCCCTAAATATATTTGGGGTTTTCGAAAGCCATTTAGGGTTCTCTAACCAACAAGAGAACCTACATCAGAGACTATATTCGTGTGCTATACATAAACACCAAAACAAATCAGGGTTTAGACATGAAATGATTTCGAAGCGCAATTTAGGAATTGAAACTTGCGAAATCTCAGAGGGGTTTGAACGCATACAAAACAAGATACTGGGTTGTTCGAAACACTAAGTAAAATCAAAGGTGGGGTGAAATCATGTCAATAGCAAGCCGGAACTCTCTTTCTCGGTGGACGGCCTCTCCTCCTGCCTGCCATGGCGGAGCCGACGGTGTCGCTCGACAGAGAGGAGGGCTAGAGAGAGAAAGAAGAGGGAGGGGCTGCTCTATTTTATTATTATTATTATTATTATTATTATTATTATTATTATTATTATTATTATTATTATATTTTTTTTTTGGCAAAGTAAATTTTATAAAATGCCAGGAAAAATAGCCGAAGCTTACAAAAGCAATTCAAGAGACTAGGATGACCCTCCCCGCCTAAGCTCCAAGAGACAGGCCTCTCGTCATTCGCTAGGCAGGGAGTGACAACACCAAAAGGAAAACGTAACAACTAACAATTACATATCACAATTACAGATAGACAAACCAATAGGCCACTAACAAGGCCAGGCCTATCCTAAGCAAAACCAAAAAAGCCCATGGCTCAACATTTACAAAACACCACCATGAGTGAACTTGAAATTGGACGACATGCTAGCACCATAAAGCCTTCAAGTCCCAATAAGTCCACAAACAGGCTTCAAAGCATCAATGGATCACCAACAATAACTGTAAAGACATAGCAAAAACATATTCCACTAGTTAAAGGCTTTGAATTTGGAGCCAAATCACCACTCATCATACCATGATCATGGAGAAACCTACGAAACCAGCTGCTCTCATGAATCCTCGAAAGTTAAGCAAAACAAGTTTACAACTTGAATATTGTCAACAAGTACTGACTGCTAAAACCAAGCTATTCAAATCCATCCTTATATACACAAGGCTGCATTAGTATACATCAATCCAACCTTAAGCAAAGCTGCACAAAAAGTTGAAGCAGCACAAACCAGAAATATCCTTCCTTAGCAGACATGATCATCAAAACGTGTTCTAGATTACTCATTACTTAATACCAAGGGCGAACTAACATCGAGCCTTGATTAGCTCCAAAATATCAGTGTGACCCTCTGTTAACCATTTCATGGCTGAGCATGAGCCAATCAGCAGTAACCTAAATTTAGAAGGCACCAAATCTTCAACTCTGCAAAAGAGCTAGTGCAAACATTTCACAAGTATCAGTAGAACTTGTTGAAATGTTGCAGGAAGGAATAACAACGTATGTGTTATCCTCAAAGACAAAACTGCAGTCGCAGTTCATGAGTCGGTATAAAATCGACCTTAGATTCGATTTCATCATCAACCTCACAAGACCAATCAACATATTGGGACCAATCATGGATCAAAAACAGAAAACAGGCATTAACCTCTCAAAAGACAAAGTTAGGGTTTCATATCTGGGGCCTAACTCGATGTTGCAGGAAATCACAACTCCAAAACATTACCTCGAGATTTTCGGCATCACAAGATGGGAGTAATCCTTATCAAACACAGAGAAAGCACAAACATACCGTCAAAGCATCGAAGCCTTGTGAGACTCAACCCTTCAGCAGCAGTTTATTAGACAAGAGTAAACGAGTTCTCAAATCTGGGATTGAGAAGATATACTCCTTAGGTCTGAAACTAGTATACAAACCTTAGACAATTTGGGGACGAAACTGGTTGAATATTCGAACTTAGGGTTTTCGCACAACATTGACGGCGCATTTAAATTGGGGAACCCCAACCCCAATTCAGCACCTTAGGTCTTCAAAAGGAAGAAGCACACCCTGCTAGCCCCGCTCTCGGTGGTCGACCTCGTCTTCTGCGCGCCATGGCTGGGCAATCGAAGGACCGCCAACAGAGAAAAGGTCTTAGAGAGAGAAAGAAGAGAGAGGATGGCTCTCAAAACGGAATAAGTTGTTTATTATTATTATTATTATTATTATTATTATTATTATTATTATTATTATTATTATCATTATCATCATTATTATTATTATTATTATTATTATTATTATTATTATTATTATTATTATTATTATAATTATTATCATTATAATAATAATAATAATAATAATAATAATAATTATTATTATTATTATTATTATTATTATTATTATTATTAATATTATTATAAATTTTTTTTGGCAAAGTAAGTATTATAAAATGCCAGAGAAAATAGCCGAAGCTTACAACCGGTTCAAGAGACTGAGAAGTACCCCAAGCAAAGCTTCTAAGGGACAGACCCCTCGTCATTCGCTAGGCTGAGGATACAACTCCAAAAAGAGAAGATAAACTAGTGTCCAATGATACTAAGACATATTAGAACATTTACAATTGGCTCTGGGCCAGGTCAAAACTAAGCAAAAATATATGTTCCATACAATTCATGAATGAGCCAATAGACATTATGATCTAATAATAGGACCAGCTATCCGTAGCTTGAAGCTTCCATTATTGGCCATGTAGCTTAAGATCGATACTCTTCATCTTAGATAGCCGTATCCAGCAGTAGCATCTAGAACAGGCATCAGCAGCACATGGTTCTCAATTCCATTCAAATCATCACAACACACTATAATCAAAACCCAACACATGGTTCTCAATTCCACAAGACTAAAACAGTGCAAAACAAAGATAAAACATTCAATGCTCAAAATTTCCAGTGTATATTTGTAGGGGTGAGCAAAATCGGATATCCGATCCGAAACAGGCAGTCGGATCGGATATTCGATATCCGAAAACTGGTATATCTGATATCCGATTCGATCCGACTCGGATATCCGATATCCGGTATCCGACAATATTCGAATCGGATATTCGAGATATCCGATATTCGATGCCTATGAGAAAAATTGAAAATTTCCAATCAGATATTCGAAATATCCGATATCCGGCATCCGAATTTAGTCAAAATAATTTATTTATAAAAAAATATTTTTTTTCTTATGAATAACGGATATCCGAAACTACCTATAATATGCGGATATCCGAGATCCGATATCCGATATCCGACAATTGAAAAAATGTCGGATATTCGGATATTCGAATCTACAAATATTAATATCCGAATTTGTATCCGATATCCGAATTTTCGAATCGGATATTTGATCCGAATTGTAACTTCGAATCGGATATCCTAAAAATCGAATCGAATATCAGATCGAATCATTGGATAATCGGATCATCAGATAGTTTTGCTCAGCCCTATATATTTGATCATGAACTCCAAGAAAATCATTCTTGAGTGTTTCAGAAAACAAACAGCACCATGGCATCAATGGACACTCAATGCTCAAAGTTTCCAGTGTATATTATTATTATTATTATTATTATTATTATTATTATTATTATTATTATTATTATTATTATTATTATTATTACTATTATTATTATTATTATTTTTATTTATTTATTTATTTTTTAATTTTTTTTGCCAAAAGTTTTTCCATTAAACACTAAATCAAACTTTACATATGGGGTAAATAACCCAGATTTCCAAGGAGCTCCCTACCATTGCATCAGTGTGAAAGGAAAGCCCACCTTCTATGAAGGGTTTTTAATCCTCACTCTTCATGTGCACGGGAGCCACTTGGAAATCTCAAAAGAATAGACGCCACATGCGGCGATATACAAAAGGCGCAACCTATGAGACCATTAATATACATATCCTAGGTGCCAACTAAGGAGCTCTAAAATGAATAAAGCAAGCACCCTAAAAAAAACACAGTGGTAAGGGCTCAAAAATACACAAAGAAAGTAACCAAAATACAGTCTCTATGGGGGAAAGCCGCTACAAAATATGATGCTCATCAAATGCTTGGTAGAGGACTAACACGCTGCACAATCTGACAAAAGGCCATAATGGTTGCTGGGGCCTGATGCTGCTCTTGAATGGAGGCTGCACCTGTGGTGTAGGAATGAGCTGCTGCACTTGAGTGGAGGCTATAACCTGTTGATGCTGTTACTGCCTGATCCATACACTGGTGCACACAGGAATACTGAGACCAGCTGCTGATGCTAGGAAACCAAAGATGCTGCAGCTAGGCCTGTGCTGATGCTAGTATACCAATGATGCTGATTAATGCTATTGAACACCAAGCTCAGTGGACTCCCAAGGGGCTGCTGCTACGGAGTGGGGACTCACTGCTGCTACTATGAAGCCAAACGAACACGCTGCTGCATTGATATAAGTGTTGCAAGGAAACTCATGGGCAGGGGCACTGCTACCTTACACATGAGCTGCTGCCTACATTGCTACTGCCTACACTGTTGCTGCGAAAAGCCTATTGCCTTTATATTGCTGCCTTACACATGAGCTGCACACAACTCACCAGGGGCTGCACACTAGGGAAGGGGACCTGCTGTTGCGGCTGGCGGACCTACTGGTGCTGCTGCTGACTAATGAATCTGTCCACTACCTATTGAAGCTGCTGTCTGGGATAAAACAATTGAGTCAGTCTAGACGGAGACAACACAATGTTCCCAACACAACGAGTCAGAGAAATAAGTCAACGGAGAATAAGGGAAATAAATTTTAATATTAATTTTTCTTTTATTGATTTGTACGGTTGAAAATCAGATTTGCTTAAGGGTTTTAATTGGCAAATAATAACCACCTACTTAAGAGAACTTAAAAATCTTAGATCCTATTTTATCTCCACAAAAATAGGATTTTCTATTCTTGGCTTAAAACCTAACCGTGTACTTGGAGTAACCTCCAAGTTTCATACCCACGATCCCACGTTTTTGGAACATGGGATTAAAGCTATTTCCAATTCTTGTTGGCATATAAATTCGTACATAACCAGCACAATTAAAAAGTGTCGAGTGCCCCCATCAAGAATTAAGAGAGATCAAAATCAAGAATAGGAAAAAAAAATTTGTTCTTAATTGCCAATTAATTCAATCGATTTTTCCTTGTGCATTTCTTTGTCTTTCATCCAATTTGAGAATCTTATTTTGTAAGGGTTTTTATGAGTGTGTAAACTTAGACTTTGGGAAGTTTAAGGGGGATTTTAGAGAAGTTTATGTAATAGAGAGAAAAAGAAACGTGAAGGAGAATCGAGAAGGAGAAATAGAGAATTAGGCCTAGAGAAGGGAAGGAGAAAATTTTATGTAATATAGTTGTAAATTACATAAAATTTAATAAGAAAAGTTGAAATCCTAAGAGGTCGTGACTTTCTTTCTTTTAAGGCCAAGAAAGTTTCCACGTTAAATTCTTGTGTTATTTTAAGTTTCTTTATATTGCTTTGAGTATTTTATCATTGTAAAATTCCACAAGAAACAGGGCAAAAATACTCCTAAAGGCGACACAACAATTCACCCCCTCTTGTTGCGTTCATTATCTCTAAGTGTTTCTACAATTGGTATCAGAGCCAGATTCCTCATTTGATCAGGAAACCCTGAGAGCCGAATCTTGGTGTATTAGAGATATTGAAAATGAATGAACGCATGGAAGAAGGGTACTCTACTCAGAGACCACCAATGTTTGATGGGAAATTTTATACATACTGGAAGAATAGGATGGAAATCTTCATCAAGGCCGAGAACTATCAAGTTTGGAGAGTCATCGAAATTGGAGATTTTGAGGTAACCACTACCAACTCCAATAACGAGACTGTTCCCAAACCGATAACTGAATACGAGAAGGAAGATTTTCAGAAAATGGAGATGAATGCTCTTGCCATCAAATTACTTCATTGTGGGCTGGGACCAAATGAACACAATCGAATAATGGGCTGAAAAACAGCAAAACAGATTTAGGATCTGCTGGAGGTCACCCATTAGGAACTAGTGAAGTAAAGCGTTCCAAGATTGACTTGCTCATGTCAAAATATGAAAGATTTGTTATGGAACCTAGAGAAAGTATTCAAGAAATGTTCACTAGGTTTACTAACATCACTAACGAACTTGTCTCTCTTGGAAGGCTATTTCACTCAGATGAACAGGTACAAAAAATCCTAAGGAGCCTACCTCAAGATGATCGCTGGAGAGCTAAGGTCACTGCCATTCAAGAATCTAAAGATTTCACAAAATTTCACCTGGAAGAGTTAGCTGGTTCCTTGATGACTCATGAACTTCATCTGGGAACAGCGGACAATTCCAGGAACAAAGGTCTGGCTCTGACAGCGAATGATCAAGAAGAATCAGAAAGTGATGAGGAAGAGGCAGCAATGTTGGTACGGAAATTCAAGAAGTTCTTCAGGAACAACAGATATAATAATCAAAGGAACAACAAAGAAAGAGGAACTCCAAAACCAACTTTGAATGCCACAAATGCGGAAGTACCGATCACTTTATCAAAGAATGCCCTCAATGGAAGAACGAGAAGGGTAAAGGGAAGGCAAGGGAAACAGGAAGACAACCAGTAAAAGGGAACTTCAACAAAGCTGATTTTCGCAAAGCCATGATAGCTGCATGGGGAGAATCTGAAAGCGAGGCTGAAATCGAAGCTCCCGTTGAAGAAGAAACAGCCAATCTCTGTCTCATGGCTACACATGATGAGAAGTCCAAAGGAAAAGAGGTATTGTCTTGTAATTCATTTCCTGATTACCTATTCAAATTGGATAAACATAAATTGATTAAAATGATTTTAGAGACACAAGATAATCTAGAAAAACGAACTGCCATCTGTCTCCAAATAGAAAAAGACCTTAAGGATAGTAAAGACCAAATATCCTACCTAAATTCTTTTAGGTTCGATGTGCAAACTCAATTCTTTGATTTACTTGATAAAAATGTGATGTTAAAGGAAGCTATAGAAAAGGTTAAACAAGAAAATATCATGTTAAATATTGAATTAAGTCAATATAAATTGTTAAGAATAGAATTAAAGACCGAGTCCATTCAAGAGATTAAAGATGATTTTAACAAGATAAAATTAGACCTAGAAACCGCAAAAAATGAAAATGAAAAACTTAAGCTTGAATTAAATTCAAGAGGAAAAGGGAAAATCAAAGAGGTTCCCAAATGTATTCTTAACGCTAAAACTAAAGGAACTGAAGGTTTAGGATATAATAAACATGATAAAAAGAAGAAGGTCTATGTTGATCTCCCAAGTAGTAAGATCTGTTCCTTTTGTGGCAAGACGGGGCACCCGAAACATCAATGTTTAAAAAGGGAACAACATAACAAAACGAACCAAATATATGTTGATAGAGTTTGGATTAAGAAATATGATTCATGTATAATCGACATGGAACCCAAGGACACCCTCTAACAATTAAGTTCGTTTTGCAGGTTCTAGTGAGGGGGAACAACTCATGGTATCTCGACAGTGGCTGTTCCAAGCACATGACAGGCGATAGATCAAAGTTTCTCTCACTAGAAGCCTATGATGGAGGAACTGTGACCTTTGACGACAACATGAAAGGAGAAATAATTGCAAAAGGAAAAATAGGAAGGTCAAGTTCCCATGCTATGGACAATGTATTTTTAGTCGAGAATTTAAAACACAATTTGTTAAGCATCTCTCAATTTTGCGACAAAGGTAACTCTGTAAACTTTACTTCTAGGAACGACACAGGAGACACCATACTAGAAGGAATCAGAAAAGGGAACACTTATGTTGTGGACCTCCACACTGTTCCCAAGACAAGTTTAACATGTCTGAGTGTTATAGAAGATGACCCTCTTCTTTGGCATCAACGATTAGGTCATGCTAGTTTTTCATTGCTTAATACTTTACGATCTAAAGACCTAGTAAGAGGATTGTCGTCCCTTAAATTTCAAAAGGCTGAGGTTTGTGATACTTGTGCCAAAGGAAAACATGTAAGGTCATCCTTCAAACCTTAAAATGTCGTGACCACCTCAAGGCCAATTGAATTAATTCACATGGATCTTTGTGGAGCAATGAGAATCCAAAGTCGCAGTGGTAAGCGATATGTTTTTGTTATAGTTGATGATTACAGTAGATTTACATGGACATTATTTTTATCTAGCAAAGATGAGGCTTTTGATGAATTTGTTGCATTCGCCACTAAAATTCAAAAATCTAGTAACAATCAACTTGTCCACATAAGATCGGATCATGGTAAGGAATTTGAAAATTAAAGGTTTATGGACTATTGTAATGAGCATGGTTTAAGTCACAATTTCTCCGCACCTAGAACACCACAACAAAATGGTGTAGTAGAACGTAAAAATAGAACCTTAGAGGAAATGGCTAGAACCATGTTAATAGCTAGTGGTCTACCTAGAAATTTTTGGGCTGAAGCTGTTAATACTGCATGCTATATATTAAATCGTGTATTAATTAGACCGATCACTTCTTAAACTCCCTCGATTTATTTAAAGGAATTAAACCTAATATTTCATATTTTCGAGTCTTTGGATGTCGATGTTTTGTGCATGTAAATGGAAAAAGAAATATAGGTACATTCGATGAAAGAAGTGATGAAGCAGTATTTCTTGGCTATTCATCTCACAGTAAAGCTTATAGATTTTATAATAAGAAAACTACGTGTGTTGAGGAATCTGTTGACATTATCTATGATGAAACTAATTTTATGACAAGTGAACAAGAAACAGGTGATTTTAAGATAGGTCTTGCTAATCTGGACGATGATGAAAACATACATAAGGAGCAAGATCAAGAAGAACAACAACAGGTTCAGAATGCTGAACCAAATCAAGAACAAGAACAACAGGCAGATCAGGAACCGCCTACTGTTCCTAATCAGAGTATCCCTAGAGAAGTACAAGATGAAAGAATTGAAGCTGAGCCAATTAAGAATCAAGTCAGTGAGCCTGCTTCCACATCTGTCTCCACCAGAGACTTTGTCCCAAAACCGTGGAAACATCAAAAGTCACATCCACTAGACTTGATCCTAAGCAATATGAGCAAAGGCATACAAACAAGGTCCCAAATGAGAAACTTCTGTGCACACTTTGCATTTCTATCAACGTTGGAACCCAAGAATCATGAAGAAACATTATAAGATTCAGATTGGGTAGTTGCAATGCAAGATGAATTAAATGAATTTGAAAGAAATAAAGTGTGGCACTTGAAACCAAAACCCGAGAACAAGAAGATAATTGGATTAAAATGGGTCTTTGGGAACAAGCTAGACGAGCATGGCACAATAGTCAGAAACAAAGCAAGGTTGGTGGTAAAATGATACAATTAACAGGAAGGTATTGACTATACTGAAACTTTTACTCTAGTAGCTAGATTATAAGGTATAAGAATTCTTATTTCTTTCGCTGCTTTTATGAATTTTAAATTATATCAAATGGATGTGAAATGTGCATTTTTAAATGGGTTTCTAGAAGAAGTATTTGTGGAATAGCCTCCTGGCTTTGAAAACCCAATTTCTCCAGATCACGTCTACAAGCTTGATAAAGCTCTTTATGGGCTAAAACAAGCACCTAGACAATGGTACGAGAGATTATCTAAATTTTTGGTTGAAAACAAGTTCATAAAAGGCAAAATTGACAAGACCTTATTCTTTAAGTATAAAGGTTCAGATATTTTAGTTGTTCAAATATATGTTGATGAAATTATTTTTGAAGCTACTAATGAATCGTTATGTAAAGAATTTGCTGACCTAATGAGTGCTGAATTTGAAATGAGTATGATGGGAGAGTTAAATTTCTTCCTTGGTTTGCAAATTAAACAAACTGCTAACGATATCTTTATTCATCAACAAAAGCATATAAAAGAACTTCTAAAGAAATATGGACTAGATAATGCTAAGTCAAACCACACACCCATGGCCACTAATATTAGATTAGATGAAGACTCTAACGGAATTAGTGTTGACCAAACAATGTATAGAGGCATGATAGGATCACTACTATATTTAACCGCTAGTAGACCCGATATATCCTTTAGTGTTCGTCTGTGTGCTAGATTTCAATCAAATCCTAAATAATCACACCATACGACAGTGAAAAGAATTCTAAGGTATTTAAAGGCAACAGATGACTTGTCCCTATTTTATCCGAAAAGTGATGTCTATGACTTGAAATGGAATAGTGATGCAGATTATGCAGGTGATCTTGTGAATAGAAAAAGTACATCAGGAATGGTACAGTTTCTTGGCTCTTGCTTGGTATCATGGAGTTCCAAGAAACAGAACACAGTAGCTTTATCCACTGCAGAAGCTGAATATGTGACAGCATCAGCTTGCTGTTCCCAAATTCTATGGATAAAACAACAGCTAAGAGATTTCGGTATTACACTTGAATGTGTTCCTATTTATTGTGATAATACTAGTGCCATTTGCATTTCTAAAGATCTGGTGCATCATTCTAGAGTTAAACATATTCATATTAGGCATCATTTTCTTAAGGATAATGTCGAGCATAAAAATATTATTGTTAAACATGTCAATACTAGTGATCAAGTTGCAGATATAATGACTAAACTGCTTCCAAGGGAACAATTCGAAAAGATGAGGTTGGAGCTAGGTATGATCAAGCTTCACTAAAGTTTAATGCTAGTATTCCTCCTCTAAGGAACGTGAAAATTGGAAGGGTTAGATCAACCACAACAACCAAGATTGAAAATTCAATCATTGCGAGATTTAGGTATAAGTATATGCCATGAATGTTGTCTTGATTGCTTGCCTATCTGAATAGACCATGTAGCATAATTTATTTTATTTTATTTAATTATTCACATATTAAAAATGAAAAATATATATATTTATTATTATTACTCCACATAAATTCCAGCATTTTGTTTTATTTTATTTTATTACGACAAAGCCAACTTAATTTAAAAAGTGGAAGACGGATCATTGGGGTGTTTCGATAATCAGTTATGTAAACCGCCACATTCAACGTATTTACCCACGAACTGTTCGTTTTACTCCACATTCAAATGAAACGAAATGAAAAACTAAATGGTACAAACCATTAAGTAACTTTCCTTTCAACCCATTAAAAACCCACTCCCTCACATCACATCACTTACTCCTCACATCAAGTACAGCATGCAAACCGTCTCCTCATTTCACCATCTTCATCCTTCTCATAATCTTTCATCCTCTCTCTCTCTCTCCCTTTTAACCATGAGAACCCCAAAATCTTCATCCTCCAGTAAGACCCAAAAGAAGAGGATGCCTAAATCTTCACAACCTAAGCCACTACAAGTCGTATATCCTTCCACTTCAGGAGATGCACCACCACCACCATCTCAAGAACCACAAAAATCCAACACCCCTAAATCACCCATGCATGCCGGAACCAAGAGATCTCGTTCTACACCGAAAGGTGCTTTTTCATCCAAACCACTGAAAAGGACCAAGCGAGTAGACCTTGATAGTGCTGAGGAAGTTGCAAAAGAGATGTCAGTTGGGTTCGGACTCGAAAAATATTGGTATGAATCTACATCTTTTCCCCAATTACATGCTATTTTACAAAATCAAGGGTGGGAAAACCTAATGTACGATCACTCATGCAACCTGATTTATCCTAATCTAATGCGTGAATTTATTAAAAATTTCACCATTGAAAATGGAGTCTGTTCAAATACCGTTAAAGAAATTAAAATTGAGTTTAATAGCTTAATGATGGGAGAATGGTTTGATGTTCCAGCTGTATGGCTTGACACTTATTATGTGGGTTCGAAAATTGTGTTTTCGGGTATCACTGAAAAGTCAGTATTAAAATGATAAGAAAAGATTTAGTCACAAGTCGTTGTCACCACTTCATAAACTTCTTTACAATATTGCACGCCGATGTATTTTACCCCGCAATTCTAAGCGGAGTGAAGTTAATCTTCGTGACGCCACCTTAATTTATTGTATGGCTAATCACATAAAAATTAACTTTCCGTCTATGATGGTTTCACATTTGTCTGAGTGCATTGAAAATGACTTATGATTGGTTATAGAGGCTTACTAACTAGTGTTTTTAAGAAATTTGGTGTACCATTGGATGGCCTTCAATTCCCTATGAGCTCTAATAATCAAATAAGTGCAAAATGCCTTAAAAATTTGCATTTAAGTTTTAATGAAAAGGGATATTGGAGGACCTCATTGAAATAAAGGAAGTCAGTTCTGATAAGGAGAAGGAGGAAGTAGAAAAGGAAGTTGAAGAAGAGGAAGAAGAGGGAAAAACTGAAGAAGAAAAGGAGAAGGAAGAAAAAGAAAAAGAGGTTCAAGATGCTGTTCCCTCTGCCAGCACTGATAAGGCAGAGGTGAATAAGGAACAAGGGAAAGCTTGTAGTGAAGGGGAAGAATCTGTAGAAGAAGGGGATGAACTTGAGGAGGTTGATTCCAGTAATAGTTCTGGTGATGAGGAGGTAGCCAAGCCAATAAAGGAGGAACATGAGATTACTCCTAGGAAGAGTAGGAGGCTTGCTTCGAAACTTTCTGTTGGTAAGGATGAAGAAAAAACTACACTCCCCACTAAGAAAACAACCAATGCCCCATCCTCACCACAACCAGTGTCCCATATCCCATCTCCACCACCATCACCAATAGCAACCTCTCCACCACCATTTACCTCACAACCATCTCCTACACACACTTGTTTTGATACGAACCCTTCACCTGTTCAACCTGCATCATTTGATCTTCTTTTCACTAAGTTTGAAAAATTGTAGTCTCTCTTCTATGCTTTTCAAGATGAGATTCGTGTCACACTTGCCTCAATCACTGACTAGATCACCCAGATGGAGACCTGTCTAGGCGCAAAGCTAGATACAGTGGAAGTGCAGACCGAATTCGTTGATGAAGAGGTTGTCCAGTAATCCCTCCTTCTTCTGCTTTATCAGTTTATATTTTATTAGTTTGTTGGACTCACCATTTTAAGTTGTAATATCAAAACAATGTTTATTTTTGTCTTTCTTTTTAACGTACCAGCTGGGGTACAAAACACTTTGACTTTTGTTGCTTTATCTAACTATGCTACTATCTTTTATTTCCTATTTTCTATGGTCTATGATGTTTAATGCTTGCATTTCTTGATTTATGTTTTGACATTTGCTCATTTAGTTTGCTTCTTACTTTCTTAATTTGTCTAACGCTTGCATTAGTGCTGTAGTTTGATAAAAACCCCTACTTTTTGATTGATGTCAAAAGGGGCAAGAAGGGCAACAATTTAAATTGATTCTTGTGAATGCTTATGCTTAACTTAGTCTTTGTTTGTTCTAGTTAAAATGTTTTTACATGGTTTCTGTTTTATATGTTACAGGATCATGTTTTAGTTTATTATGCTTAGTTTATGATCATGTTTTGGTTTATTAGATAAGTTACCGTTTCTATTTATATGGTTATTTGGATTATCTGATTATCACTTATGTTTTATTTAGATTCTTACAACTTCATACTATTGAAGTTGCTTAAATTATTGTGTTTAATAATATTTAATTAATTGTTTTTCCATATACTTAATTTTGAAAACTTGAGTCATGTCTAACCACATGATTTACGATAAAGTTTCCAAAATTAATATATTAGAGTAATATGTTTGATTAAGTGTTTAGTAAATTATTTGTAATGATTTAGTTTACTAAATATGTTTGGACTTGTGTTAATATCTAGCATGTTCAAGTTATTGGTTTTACTCTATGTTTTTTAATTAAGTTTGTTTATAAGTTTGCCATCATCAAAAAGGGGGAATTTGTTGGCCCATTTGAGTTTGGATGATGACTTAACTATTATAAACAAACAAAATATTTTAGAGATTGTTTTATAGGTCATATATTGTTGGATATTTAGAGTATGTAGGACTATAATCCAAGGCTTAGAAGTATGTAATTAACATAAAATAAGCATAAACTAATTAACATAAACTAAGCATAAACGTAACAACGGAACAAAACGGAAACAAAACGAAGCAAAAGAGGCCGCTCGACCAGGTTGCTCGTTCAAGCAACATAGTGCTCGTTCGAGCACACCTGTGCTCATTCGAGCATGTTCCTCCGGGTTGGTCAGAATGCTTCTGTTTGATGTTTTAGCATTTGCTCGTTCGATCACCTTTAGTGCTCGTTCGAGCACCTTGAGATTTTCGCGTCAGAATGTCTCTGGAAACTGTTTTGCATCATGCTCGTTCGAGCACCTAAAGTGCTCGTTCGAGCACCTAAAGTGCTCGTTCGAGCATCTTGAAACAGTGCATGTTTTCGTGAAGCTAAGCTATGCTTCATGAAGGATTGTGTTGTTATGGACGAGTGTTTTACTTCACTAAAACACTCTAAATGCCTGGTAACCACCAAGCATTGATTGGATGACGACATGTGATCCTTCACACTCTATAAATAGGTGTGGGCACATGCAATTCAAATCACTTGATAGAATTCTGATTTTCTATTGTTCTTTCTCTCATTTCTCTTGATTCATTGAGAAGAGTAATTAACTTCTCTTTGGTTTCCTGATTTCCTTTTCTTTGGAAATACATTGTTGTTTAGTTCAATCGGTTTGTACTCACCGGTTGATGTGGTTGATTGTATCTCATTGTGAATATCCATTATACAAACACAAGTACCGTTGTGGGGAGTATATATCACAAAAGGAAAGTTCTCATACGGCTTCAATCTTATATCAAGATTTCCGGTGACCAATGTGTTGCAACTGATCTTCTCTATGCCGTTCATCTTGTTCGTGGTTCATCTTTGAAGAAGTTTGTTGCCATATATACAACGGAGATTATACATAGATCATTTGTATAGTTGTAGTGTAGTTTGTAATTTACAGCACTTTCCTTTTGTACTTTATTTAACAATCTTTTGTGATATTTTTCTAAAATTATGGCAAGTGTGAAAGATCTTACTTCAAACATTATGAAGTTAGACAAGTTCTTGGGTGTGGAGTTCCGGAGATGGCAAAAGAAGATGCAAATCCTTTTGACTTCCCTCAATGTCTACTATGTGATTTCCACTCCAAAACCGGAAGAGAAGGAGGATGAAACCTTGGAGGAGGCTAGGAAGAGAAACAAATGGGAGAATGATGACTTCATATGTCGTGGACATATTCTTAACGGTATGTGTGATTCTCTATTTGATATTTACCAATTTCATGAGTCCGCCAAGTTATTATGGGATAGTTTAGAAGATAAATATATGGCGGAAGATGCAAGTTCTAAGAAATTCTTGATTACAAATTTCAATAACTATAAGATGTTGGACAACCGTCCGGTGATGGATCAATTCCATGAATTGCAACGCATGTATAATAACATGAAGATGCATGACATATCTATGGATGAAATATTCATTGTTTCAAGTATCATAGATAAGTTACCCAATTCTTGGAGGGATGTGAGACATGCCCTCAAACACAAGAAGGAAGAGATATCTCTTGCGGAATTTGCTCAACATCTCCAAATTGAGTCAAGTTTAAGGGAACTTGAAAGTTCCAAGGGAGACAATCCCAATCTATCATCTGTGAACATGGTGATAGATGATTCTAAGGCCACTACAAGTGGAGACAAGAAGAGGAAACCACAAAATCCCAAGGGAAAAGGAAAGAAAAAGGTCAATGACAATGCTTGTTGGGAATGTGGTAAAACCGGACATCGCAAGTAGAATTGCTTTGTGTTTAAGAACAAGATCAAGAAGATGAAGGGTGGTGCTTCTACAAGCAACAACCCTCCTCCTACTAAAGGTAATCTTGCTGTTTTGGATGAAAATTCTGGTTTGAATGTTTCTTCCATAGATTCTAATGTGAATATTGTGCAGGATGATGACATGTCATGGTGGGTCGATTCGGGGGCCGCTAGACATGTATGCAAGAGTAAACATTGGTTCACAACACTACACAACGTTGTGGATGGAGGAAATCTCTACAAGGGAGATAACTCATCAATCAAGGTCCATGGCAAAGGACAAGTGGAACTCTTGTGTACATCGGGAAATACATTAATCCTTAGGGATGTGTATTATGTGCCCGATATTAGTAGGAACCTCGTCTCCGGTCCTATCTTAAATAGATTAGGATATAAACTTGTATTTGAAGCGGATAGATGTATTATAAGTAGGGGTAACTTGTATATAGGTCGTGCTTATCTATGTTGTAATTTGTTTAAACTTTCGTTGGCATGTAAAACTTCTAATTTGATATGTAATGTTAATATGCATGATGATTTACATTATCTTTGGTATCTTAGATTGGCACATGTTAATTTTGGTAAAGTTTCTTTTATGTCTAAGCATGATATGATACCTATGTGTGAACAAAAATCTGTAAATTGCAAGACATGCATGCTTAACAAGATCACTAAAACACCATTCAAAAGTGTAGAAAGAAAATCTGATATTTTAGAACTTGTACATAGTGATCTTTGTGATTTCCATAGCACACCATCATTAGGCAATAAAAGATATGTTGTTACTTTTATTGATGATTATTCTAGGTTTTGCTATGTTTATCTTTTGCATACAAAAGATGAGGCACTTGATTTCTTTAAGGTTTACAAGAATGAAGTTGAACTTCAGATTAATGGTAAACTTAAGAAATTAAGAACCGATAAGGGAGGAGAATATTATGATCCTCAATATTTCCAATCAATGGGAATTATACATGAAACTACCGCCGGTTATGCACCACAATCAAATGGTGTGGCGGAAAGGAAGAATAGAACTCTTCAAGAAATAGTTAATTCCATGTTGTCATACTCTAGTTTGAGTGACGGGTTTTGGGGAGAAGCGATGTTGACCGCGTGTCACATTCTAAACCGTGTTCCTAATAGAACAAATAAGGAATCTCCTTATGAATTATGGTACAAAAGAAAACCAAACTTAAAGTATCTTAAAGTTTGGGGTTGTCGGGCTATCGTTAGAGTACCCAGTCAAAAGAGAAAGAAAATCGGTGAACGAGGTATTGAATGCATCTTTGTAGGCTATGCGAATCAAAGCAAAACCTTTCTATGTCATAGAACAGAATGACTATATTTCGATTCATTCGATAATAGAGTCAAGGGATGCGATATTCGATGAGAATCGATATTCATCGATTAGTAGACAACGAGATCTACAAATTAGTACCAATGATGACAATGTTGAATTCGAAGATATTCAACATCAAAACCCAAATGAACTCGATGATGTTGATGAGAATCAACAAAACATCGAACAAGAAACTCCTGACGATGTGGAAGAAATTCCTAGAAAGAGTAAGAGACAAAGGAGACCAAAGTCTTTTGGTTCCGACTTTCATGTATATTTGGTTGAAGGTACTAGAACCGATATTCAATCAAGTTTTCCATATTTCTTAAATGTGGATGGAGACCCATTGACATATAGCGATGCTTTGCTTTCTCAAGACAGTGCGTTTTGGAAGGAAGCGATTAATGATGAGATGGACTCAATCATGGGAAATAATACATGGGTATTGGTAGATTTACCACCAACTTGCAAACCGATTGGTTGCAAGTGGATTTTCCGTAAGAAGATGAAAATAGATGGAACTATAGAAAAGTTCAAGGCCCGTTTAGTGGCACAAGGATTTAGACAAAAACCTGGTATCGATCATTTCGATACATATGCACCTGTTGCAAGGACAACCACCATTCGGTTGTTGATAGCTTTGGCTTCGATCTATAATCTAGTGATTCACCAAATGGACGTGAAAACTGTGTTTTTGTATGGTGAATTAGATGAAGAAGTATATATGAAACAACCCGAAGGGTTTGTTTTGAAAGGACAAAAAAACAAGGTGTGTAAACTTGTTAAGTCATTCTACGGACTAAAACAAGCACCGAAGCAATGGCATCAGAAATTTGATGAGACGATATTGTCCTTTGGATTCAAATTGAATTAAGCGGATAAATGCGTGTATAGGAAATTTGATGGGCAAGGCAACGGAGTCATTATATGTCTCTACGTTGATGATATGCTCATCTTCGGTACTGATTTAGTACGGATTAAAGAGACAAAAGAATTTTTGTCAAGTTCATTTCAAATGAAGGATATGGGGTAGGCCGATGTGATCTTAGGCATAAAGATCATAAGAGATGGCAATGGAATAAAACAAAGTCAATCTCATTATATTGAGAAAGTACTTAAAAGATTCGATATGTTCGAGACAACACCTATCTCGACCCCTATGGATCCAAATATCAAGCTATTAAGGCATGATAAGGAACCAATTTCGCAATTAGCATATTCAAAGGTAATTGGATGGCTAATGTATGCGATGACATGTACGAGACCGGATATTGCATTTGCGGTTGCAAAGTTAAGTAGATTTACTAGTAATCCGGGTCCGCGTCATTGGGATGCGATAAGGAGAGTATTAAGATACTTGAAGGGTACCATAGATCGTGGTATCATTTATAGTGGAGAACCTCCGGTTTTGGAAGGTTATTCCGATGCAAGTTGGATCATGAATGAAGAGGATAATTCTTCAACAAGTGGTTGGGTATTTGTTTATGGGGGAGGAGCCATTTCATGGTCTTCTATGAAACAAACGTGCATCGCTGATTCCACTATGGCTTCTGAATTTATAGTGATAGCGTCTGCAGGGAAGGAAGCGGAGTGGTTAAGGGATCTCATGTTTGAGTTACCCATCTTAGTTCTTACCAATGCCTATAGCACCGGTGGCAATTCATACAGATTGCAAAACGGCATTGGCGAAAGCTTATAGTCAAGTGTATAATGGTAAATCCTGTCATATTGCTCTTAGGCACAGCCTAGTGCAAGGATATATCGTTAATGGGGTCATAACTCTTGATTATGTGAACACTAAGTTCAATTTGGCTGACTTCTTTACAAAAGCCATGAGTAAGGATTCAATTGAACAAGCGTCAATTGCAATCGGATTACGTTAACTAAGTTCATTTAGAAAGCTCAATTCACGCATGATTAACGTTGTGCCTGAATTCAATATGGTGTAATTCTATATGGATTTTGTAAGAAACAAAGTTTAGTGACCCATCGTTGCTTTGGACCGTAAGAAGCGAGGTAGTCGTCCCTTGAAAGTTCTCCAGGCCTAGAGTAGAAGAGCTCTTGGTGATATCCATTCGCGGGGATATATTTTACGTAATGAGAACCTACCTATATAAGTTTGAAGTGTGGCCGCTTCAAGTAGTCAAGATTAGCGTATCGACTATGATAAACTTATGAATAGATATGGACACGGCCAGTATAATGTGTCAAAGAAACGACTAATGTGTTAGTTGTTCTATGCGTACTTCATCTTCAAATGGTCAGATGTGTTATGTGATTCAATCCACAGGGACATCATCATTTCACGATCATTTGTTAAGCGTGTTGTACTTGGTGTTAATTCAAATCCGCAGGGATATTAGCATTGATGCATGGAATGTGATTATGAAATCAGTTTTTGAGAAAGGGAAAGAAATGTCCTAAAGGCTCTAAATGGGGGAGGATTGTTGGATATTTAGAGCATGTAGGACTATAATCAAAGGCTTAGAAGTATGTAATTAACATAAACTAAGCATAAACGTAATTAACATAAACTAAGCATAAATGTAACAACGGAACAAAACGGAAACAAAACGAAGCAAAAGAGGCCGCTCGACTAGGTTGCTCGTTCGAGCAACATAGTGCTCGTTCGAGCACACCTGTGCTCGTTCGAGCATGTTCCTCCGGGTTGGTCAGAATGCTTCTGTTTGATGTTTTAGCATTTGCTTGTTCGAGCACCTTTAGTGCTCGTTCGAGCACCTTGAGATTTTCGCGTCAGAATGTCTCTGGAAATTGTTTTGCATCATGCTCGTTCGAGCACCTAAAGTGCTCGTTCGAGCATCTTGAAACAGTGCATGTTTTCGTGAAGCTAAGCTATGCTTCATGAAGGATTGTGTTGTTATGGACGAGTGTTTTACTTCACTAAAACACTCTAAATGCCTGGTAACCACCAAGCATTGATTGGATGAAGACATGTGATCTTTCACACTCTATAAATAGGTGTGGGCACATGCAATTCAAATCACTTGATAGAATTCTGATTTTCTATTGTTCTTTCTCTCATTTCTCTTGATTCATTGAGAAGAGTAATTAACTTCTCTTTTGTTTCCTGATTTCCTTTTCTTTGGAAATACATTGTTGTTTAGTTCAATCGGTTTGTACTCACCGGTTGATGTGGTTGATTGTATCTCATTGTGAATATCCATTATACAAACCCAAGTACCGTTGTGGGGGATATATCACAAAAGCAAAGTTCTCATACGCCTTCAATCTTATATCAAGATTTCCGGTGACCAATGTGTTGCAACTGATCTTCTCTATACCGTTCATCTTGTTCGTGGTTCATCTTTGAAGAAGTTTGTTGCCATATATACAACGGAGATTATACATAGATCATTTGTATAGTTGTAGTGTAGTTTGTAATTTACAGCACTTTCCTTTTGTACTTTATTTAACATATATCCGATTGTCCAGATCGCCGATGGTACCTTAGAAAGTTGTGGAAGAACATTGCACGTCTAAGTCAAACAATTGAGTCACATGGACCGGTTACAGAATTGATAAAATTGAAGTCAGTCTAGACGGAGACAACACAATGTTCCCAACACAACGAGTCAGAGAAATAAGTCAACAGAGAATAAGGGAAATAAATTTTAATTTAAAATTTTCTTTTATTGACTTTTACGGTTGAAAATCAGATTTGCATAAGGGTTTTAATTGGCAAGTAATAACCACCTACTTAAGAGGACTTAAAAATCTTAGATCCTATTTTATCTCCACAAAAATAGGATTTTCTATTCTTGGCTTAAAACCTAACTGTAGAAACACTTAGAGACAATGAACTGTAACAAGAGGGGGGGGGGGGGGGGGTGAATTGTTACTTTCGCCCTTTGAGTATTTTTAGCCCTTTTTCTTGCGGAATTTGAATAATAAAAATACTCAAGACAATTTAAAGAAAACTAAAAGGAACACCAAGATTTAACGTGGGAAAAAGAACCACGACCCACTAGGGATTTCTCTTCTCTATTATTTTATGTAAATCACTCCTCTATTACATAAAATAATTTCTCCTACTCTTTCTCTTCTCACTACTCTTTTTCTTCTCTCGGTAACTCCTTACCGTTTCTCTTCTCTCTACTCTTCTCTCTTCCCTTTAGACTTACCCAAGTCTAATAACAAATTCACTCAAATAAACCCTTTACAAGATTTATCTAAAATGGATGAATCAAACCAAGAATTGCACAAGGATTAAATCTTGAAATTAATTAGCAATTAAAATCGATCAAGATTTCCTCTTCTTTAATTTTGAAAACCTCACGAAATATTTTGGGCACAAATATTTTCGGAAAAATATTTTTCTCTCAATTGATCACCAAATTTGTGCCGGTTGTAGAAAAATCATTTAAATAGATTTTTAGATCCAATTTAGCCATAATCCCATGATCAAAGATTGTGGGAGTTGTGGACTAGTTACGTGAGAGAGTGGTGAGGAAAGCTTGGTGGTTACTCCAAGTTTTCTTGTCTTTTAGCTAAAAATAGCTAAGACAATTTTAAGAAAACTAATTTTAAGATCCTAATTTTAAGGAGTCTTTTTAGGAGTTAGTTATCTTAATTCCTTAATTAATTTCCTTGTGCATTCTAGACTTATTCATCCGTACAACAAATCTAAAAAAGAAAAATAAAAAGTAAAAATTATTTTCTTAATTATTTTTGCTGACTTCTACTCTGACCGCTGATCTGGGAACACTGCACTGTCTCCGATTGACCAATCTTCGAACTCTGACTTGATCTTGGAACAGTTACTTAGTAATCCATTTTCAACGCTTAATGGTCCATCAACGACCATTATAAAGATCGGATATTTGACCTATCAAAACAATCTCAAAGACAAAATATGTTTGTTTATTTAAAGTTTATGTTATCATCAAAACCAAATGGGCCAACAAATTTCCCCTTTTTGATGATGACAAACTTTATAAACAAACTTAATAAAATAGAGTAAAACAAATATAATGAACATGCTTGAGATTAACACACATTCAACCATATCTAGTAAATTACATCGTTACAAATAATTTACTAAACTCTCATGTAATCATATTACTCTAATAAGTAAAATTTTAAAACTTTTTTCTTCCGAAAATCATGTGGTTAAACATGACTTATGTTTTTAAAATTAAAACACGACAAAACATAAATAAAAACTTATAAATTAAGATAATTAACTAAGAAACGTAAAAACATAAAATAAGAAACACAACAATCTAAGTAATTCAAAATATCATGAGTTGTAAGAATCAAAGATAAACAAGAATGATATTTAATAAATCATATAAAACAACAATTAACCAATTGATCCAAATAAACCAATGATGATCATTTCATAGCCTAAGTATATCAAACAATAAGTCAACATATGAAGTATTATGAAGTAAACTAAGAACATTCTAAACATCTTAAAAAAATTTAGAACAAACTAATTTGAACAAACTAAAGTCTTATAAAACAGAGAATCAATTTAGAACACAAGACAAAGAATGAATCAATTATCAAGATTAATCAATTATCAAGATTAAGCAAAAACATAAGCATTCACAAGCATTAAATTAAGTTTGTTTGCTACTCTTCCCCCTTTTGGCATCAATCAAAAAGTAGGGGTGTAAACCAATCCACAGCTCTAAGGCAAGCATTAGACAAATTAAGATAGTAAGCAGCAAACTAAAAAAATAAATGCCAAACATAAATTAAGAAAGCACGCATTCAAACATCATAGACCATGGGGATAGATAATAAAGATGATATAAAGATTAAAAGTTGTAGGTTAGTAAGTAGCATAATCGAAACATAAATTGTTTTGTACCCCAGCTTGGTACACAAAAAGCAAAATAAAATATTGTTTAAAGATTACAAAGAAAATGGGCCAACCAAACATTAAATTTTAATTTGAAAACAGAAGCAGGAGAGATCAGGCAGTAGGCTCCTCATCAACAAATTCAGTTTGCACCTCCACTGTGTCAAGCTTCGCACCAAGACGTGTTTCCATGTCGGTGAGTTGCTTAGCAATGGTAGATAGTGAGGCACGAACTTCACTTTGAAACGCAATGAGTTGAGACTGCAAGGAATCAAATTTACCAAGGATAAGATCAATTGGAGTTGGAGGAAAGGGTGAGGAGTCTTTATCAAAACCAGTGGGTGATGGTGGTGATGTAAATGGTGGTGGAGTAGTGGCTATTGGTGATGGTGGTGGTGATGGTATAGGTGACACTGGTTTAGGTGAAGATAGGGCATCATCAGTTTGTTTGGTAGGGTGACTAGACGTAGCTTCATCCTTACCAACCTTTACCTTTGAAGCAAGCCTCGAACTCTTCCTAGGAGCAATTTTAGAATCCTCCCTAATTGGTTTAGTAACCTCCTCATCACTCGAACTATCACTGGAGTCAACCTCCTCAAGTTCCTCCTTTGAAACTTCCCCCTCAGAATGAGCTTTCCTCTTATCCTCATTCACCTCTGCCTCCTTAGTACTGGCAGAGGGAACAGCACCGTGATCCTCCATTTTCTGTTCTTTCTTTCCTTCTTCCTCATGAAAGAATTCTAATAGCTTCTAATCTAGCTACGGGAGCAAAAGTTTTAGTATAGTCAATACCTTCTTGTTGATTGTATCCTTTTACCATTAACCTTGCTTTGTTTCTTACGATTGTTCCATGTTCATCCAGCTTGTTCCTGAATACCCATTTCAGTCCAATAATCTTCTTGTTCTTAGGTTTAGGTTCCAAGTGCCATACTTTGTTTCTTTCAAAGTCATTCAATTCGTCTTTCATAGCTACCACCCAATCCGAATCTTGTAAAGCTTCTTCATGATTCTTGGGTTCCATTGTTGAAAGAAAAGCAAAGTGTGCACAAAAGTTTCTCATTTGTGACCTTGTTTGTATTCCTTTGTTCATGTCGCTTATGATCAAGTCAAGTGGATGTGATTTTTGGTGTTTCCACGATCTTGGAACAAAGTCTCTGGTGGAGACAGATGTGGAAGCAGGCTCACTGACTTGATTCTGATTTGGTTCACCATTATTTCTTTCTTCTTGATTTTCTATTGGGATATATGGATTAGGAACTGCAGGCTGTTCCTGTTCTACCTGTGGCTCCTGTTCTTGATTTGGTTCAACATTCTGAACCTGTTGTTGTTCTTGTTGATCTTGCTCCTTTTGTATGAGTTCTTCATCGTCCAAATCAGCAAGACCTATCTTAAAATCACCTGTTTCTTGTTCACTTGTCATAAAGTTAGTTTCATCAAATATAATGTTAACAGATTCCTCAACACACATGGTTTTCTTATTATAAACTCTATATGCTTTACTATGAGACGAATAGCCAAGAAATACCGCTTCATCACTTCTTTCATCGAATTTACCTATATTTCTTTTTCAATTAACATGCACAAAACATCGACATCCAAAGACTCGAAAATATGAAATATTAGGTTTAATTCCTTTAAATAATTCATAGGGGGTTTTAGAAGTGATTGGTCTAATTAATACGCGATTTAATATATAGCATGCAGTATTAACAGCTTCGGCCCAAAAATTTCTAGGTAAACCACTAGCAATCAACATAGTTCTAGCCATTTCCTCTAAAGTTCTATTTTTACGTTCAACCACACCATTTTGTTGTGGTGTTCTAGGTGCGGAGAAGTTTTGACTTAAACCATGCTCATTACAATAATCCATAAACTTTGAATATTCAAATTCTTTACCATGATCCGATCTTATGTGGACTAGTTGATTGTTACTAGATTTCTGAATTTTAGTAGCGAATGCAACAAATTCATCAAAGGCTTCATCTTTGCTAGATAAAAATATAGTCCATGTAAATCTACTGTAATCATCAACTATAACAAAAACATATCGCTTACCGCTGCGACTTTGGATTCTCATTGGTCCAAAAAGATCCATATGAATTAATTCAAGTGGTCTTGAGGTGGTCACGACATTTTTAGGTTTAAATGATGACCTTGCATGTTTTCCTTTAGCACAAGGATCACATACTTCATACTTTTGAAATTTTAGGGACGACAATCCTCTTACTAGGTCTTTAGATCGTAAGTTATTAAGCAATGAAAAACTAGCATGACCTAATCGTTTATGCCAAAGAAGAGGGTCATCTTCTATAACGCTTAGACATGTTAGACTGGTTTTAGGAACAGTGTGCAGGTCCACCACGTAGGTGTTCCCTTTTCTGATTCCTTCCAGAATGATGTCTCCTGTATCGTTCCTAGAAATGATGCACTTTTCAGAAGTAAAGTTTACAGAGTTATCTTTGTCGCAAAATTGAGAAATACTTAAAAGATTCAGCTTTAAATTCTTGACCAAAAATACATTATCTATAGCATGGGAACTTGACCTTCCTATCTTGCCTTTTGCAATGATTTCACCTTTCATGTTGTCGCCAAAGGTCACCGTTCCTCCATCATAGGCTTCTAGTGAGAGAAATTTTGATCTATCGCCTGTCATGTGCTTGGAACAGCCACTGTCGAGATACCATGAGCTGTTCCCCCTCACTAGAACCTGCAAAACAAAATTAGTTGTTAGAGGGTGGAACCCAACCATCCTTGGGTTCCATGTCGATTATACAAGAATCATATTTCTTAATCCAAACTCTATCGACATATATTTGGTTCGTTTTGTTATGCTGTTCCCTTTTTAAACATTGATGTTTTAGGTGCCCAGTTTTGCCACAAAAGGAACAGACTTTGTTACTCGGGAGATCAACGTAGACCTTTTTCTTTTTATCATGTTTGTCATATCCTAGACCTTCGGTTCCTTTGGTTCTAGCATTAAGAATCCATTTGGGAACTTCTTTGATTTTCCCTTTTTCTCTTGAATTTAATTCAAGCTTAAGTCGATCATTTTCTTTTAAGGCGGATTCTAGGTCTAATTTCATTTGTAAAAGAACACATTTAATTTCTTTATTAGACTCGTAATTTACTTCCATCTCAAATTGCTTAAGTTGATTCAATTCAATATTTAACATGATGTTTTCTTCTTTAACCTTTTCTATAGCTTCTTTTAACATCACATTATTATCAAGCAATTCAAAGAATCGAGTTTGCACATCAGACCTAAAAGAATTAAGGTAGGATATTTGGTCTTTACATGCTTTAAGGTCTTTTTCAGTTTTGAGACAGATGGCTGTTTGTTTTTCTAATTTTTCGTGAGATTCTAAAATCATTTTAATTAATCAATGTTTATCCAATTTAAATAAATAATCAGAAAATGGATCAGTAGACAGTACCTCTTTTCCTTTAGCCTTTTCATCATGCGTCGCCATGAGACAAAGATTGGCTACTTCTTCTTCTTCAACGGGAGCTTCGGTTTCGGTTTCGCTTTCGGATTCTCCCCATGCAGCTATCATGGCTTTGCGTAAATCGGCTTTGTTGAAATTTCCTTTTGTAGGTTGTCTTCCTGTTTCTCTTGCTTTCCCTTTACCTTTCTCATTTCTCCATAATGGGCAATCCTTGATTAAATGCTCGGTACTTCCACATTTGTAGCATTCATATGTCTTAGAATTTGAAGTTCCTCTATCTTTGTTGTTTTTTGATTTTTATACTTGTTGTTCCTGAATAACTTCTTGAACCTACGTACCAGCAAGGCTGCCTCTTCCTCATCAGTTTCTGATTCTCCTTGATCGTTTGCTGTCAGAGCCAGACTCTTGTTCCTAGAACTGTCAGCTGTTCCCAGATGTAATTCATGAGTCATAAGGGATCCAACCAACTCTTCCAGATTAAACTTTGTGAAATCTTTAGATTCTTGAATGGCTGTGACCTTTGCTCTCCAACGATCATCTTGAGGTAGGCTTCTTAGGATTTTTCGCACTTGTTCATCTGAGGGAATTAGCCTTCCAAGGGAGACAAGCTCATTCGTGATATTCGTGAACCTAGTAAACATTTCTTGAATGCTTTCTTTAGGTTCCATCACAAATCTTTCGTATTTAGACATGAGCAAATCAATCTTGGAACGCTTTACTTCACTCGTTCCTTCGTGGGTAACCTCCAGCAGATCCCAAATTTGTTTGGCGGTTCTGCATCCCATAATGCGATTATGTTCGTTTGGACCAAGACCACAATGAAGCAATTTAATAGCAAGAGCATTCATTTCCATCTTTTGAAAATCTTCTTTCTCATATTCTGTGATAGGTTTGGGAACAGTCTCGTTATTGGAGTTGGTAGTTGTTACCTGAAAATCTCCAATTTCGATGACTCTCCAAACTTAATAATTTTCGGCTTTGATGAAGATCTCCATTCTGTTTTTCCAATATGTATAGAATTTGCCATCGAACATTGGTGGTCTCTGAGTAGAGTACCCTTCTTAGACTCTTCTCTCCCCAATATTCCATCTTAAGCTTGGGCAATTGTATCCATACGGGCATGGTAGAATGACTATTTTTATCGATTGACATCTCCGGTTTCCATGGTTTGATGATGAAGGGTTTATTATCAAACAAGACTCCATTCAACTTATAGGCCTTATCCCTAACATCCATATTTTTCAATCGTACAATGAAAACACCGCTATCCACTGTTCCCACAGTATCGATGTCTAAGTCTTTCCAAATACGTCTCACAAACCCATCAATTACGTGTAATGGGGGGTTTGAACCAACTACATAGCATACTGTCAGCACATTGCCAATTATAAATTTCCTCTTGCACATCAGATAAGTCAATTTTGAGAACAGAGGTACCTGATATGGGAGGGGTCTGAGTATGTGTGGCCTTGTTCTGTTTGCTGCTGTCGCAAATGGGGTTATCCAGCTGCTTGCTGTGTTCAGTGATAACATGAGTTGCAGCATCTAATGGGGTCTTCCCATGGACAATGTCAGCCCAGCTTGGGCTGGTAACTACACTGTCAGCCTTTACTTCACCGGACTTCGCATCAGCATTCAGGATTAGGGTTTTCAATTGTGGAGTTTGGGCGTCTAACTCAAGCATTGCAGTGCTCAGGCCCACCATAGGTTTGTTCGTATTCTGGGCTGGAGTGGGCTGCCGGAGGTTCACCTTTCTTGGTCTGCCGGGTCCTCGTGCTTTGGCGGGTTCGCCCATACCAGGGTAGCAGAGGAACCAGAGACCAAGGCTAGAGAGAGAAAATGTGGGATTTAGAGAGTGTTTATTATTATTATTATTATTATTATTATTATTATTATTATTATTATTATTATTATTATTATTATTATTATTATTATTATTATTATTATTATTATTGTTATTATTATTATTATTATTACTATTATTATTATTACTATTTTTATTTTTATTTTATTTTTATTTTTTTTGGCAAAGTAAGTATTATAAAATGCCATAGAAAAAGATAGCCGAAGCTTACAAAAGGTCCAAGAGACTGAGAAGACTAACCAACCTAAGCTTCTAAGGGACAGGCTGTAGAAACACTTAGAGACAATGAACTGCAACAAGAGGGGGGGGGGGGGTGAATTGTTGTTGTTGCCCTTAGATTATTTTTGCCCTTTTTACTTGCGGAATTTGAATAATAAAAATACTCAAAGCAATTTAAAAAAAACTAAAAAGAACACAAGAATTTAACATGGGAAAAAGCCACGACCCTCTAGGGATTTCTCTTCTCTTATTATTTTATGTAAATATAATTCTCTATTACATAAAATAAATTCTCCTTCTCTTTCTCTTTCTCTTCTCTCTTCTCTTCTTCTCTTTCTCTTCTCGGTTCTCCTTCTCGTTCCCTTTTCTCTCTTCTCCTTCTCTTTCTCTTCTCACAATTCCCCTTAGACTTACCCAAGTCTAATTACAAATTCTCTCAAAAAAACCCGTATAGAATTTCTCTAAATTGGATGAATAAAACAAGATTTGCACAAGGATTTAATCTTGGAATTAATAAGCTATTATAAACTTTCAAGATTTCCTTTTTTTGATTTTGAAAACTTACGAAATATTTGGGCACAAAAAATATTTTTTCGGAAATATTTTCTCTTGAATGATCACCAAATTGTGCCGGTTTACAAAACAACATTTAAATACTTTTTAGATCTTGTTTTACCATAATCCCATGATCCTAAGATATGGGAGTAGTGGGCAATTAACGTGAGTTAGTGGGTAAGAGACTTGGTGGTTACTCCAAGTCTTCCCTTGTCTTCTAACTAAATATAGCCAAGACCTAATTTTAGAAATCTAATTTAAGATTAAAATTAAAAGTTAGTTATTTTAATTTAAGATCTAGTTTTCAATTAATTCCAACTTAACTACCTTGTGCATCTTAGGTTTATTCACCCGCACAACAAAAATAAAAAAGAAAAATAAAAACTAAAATTATTTTCTTAATTAAATTCGTTGACTCCTTCTCTGACTGTTTATCTGGGAACACTGCACTGTCTCTGAATTACAAATCTTCTAATTTGACTTGATCTTGAAACAGTAAAGTAGTAATGCCCTTTTCAACTTCTAATGGTTCCATCAACGACCTTTTAAGGATCGGATATAAAACCTAACACAATAATCTCAAAAACGTAATATGTTTGTTTAATAAAGTTTATGTTTTCATCAAAACCAAATGGGCCAACAAATTCCCCCTTTTTGATGATGACAAACTTTATAAACAAACTTAGTAAAAATAGAGTAAAACAAATAAAGTGAACATGCTTGAGATTAACACACATTCAACCATATCTAGTAAATTAAATCGTCACAAATAATTTACTAAATTCTAATGTAATCATATTACTCTAATAAGTAAATTTTAAAACTTTTTTTTCGAAAATCATGTTGTTAAACATGACTTAAGTTTTTAAATTTAAAACAAGACAAAACATAAAAATAAATAACAAAAACTTATAAACTAAGAAATTATAAACTAAAAAACATAAAAAACATAAAATTAAGAAACACAACAATCTAAATACTTCGAAATATTATGAGTTGTAAGAATCAAAGATAAACAAAAGTGATAACCAATAATTTAAATCCAAACAACAATTAATCAATTTATCCCATAAAAACCAAACATAAAGGTAGTAAACCAACCATGATCATTATAAGCTTAGTTTTAGATTTAGAACACAAACAGAGAACCAATTAAGCCAAAGAATAAGTAAAAACGTAAGCATTCACAAGCATCAATTAAGTTTGTTTAAAAATGTAGCATCGCGTTCACAAGCATCAATTAAGTTTGTTTACCCTCTTCCCCCTTTTGGCATCAATCAAAAAGTAGGGGTATATATCAATCCACAGCTCTGAGGCAAGCGTTAGACAAATTAAGATAGTAAGAAGCAAACTAATAAAGCAAATGTCAAACATAAATCAAGATATGCACACATTCAAACATCATAGACCATAAAGGGTAGAGACTAAGGGATAGTAAATTTAGGATTAAAAGTAGGGTTAGTAGCATATACATAAAGTAATTGTTTTGTACCCCAGCAGGTACACAAAATAAAGCAAAAAAAAAATTGTTTAAAGATTACAAATAAAGTGTCCAACAAATAACATTAATTTAAATTTTAGAACAGAAACAGGAGGGATCAGTCAGCAGTCTCCTCATCTACATATTCTGTCTGCACCTCCACAGTGTCAAGCTTTACTCCAAGACGGGACTCCATCTGGGACATGTGATCTTCAAGTGTGGAGAGTGAGGCACGAACTTCACTTTGGAAAGCAATGAGTTGGGATTGCAAGGAATCAAATTTAGTGAGGATAAGATCAATTGGAGTAGGAGGAAATGGTGAGGAATCCCTATCAAAACCAATAGGCGATGGTGGTGATGGAAATGTTGGTGGAGTAGTTGCTATTGGTGATGGTGGTGGTGATGGTATAGGTGACACTGGTTTAGGTGAAGACGGGGCATCAATAGTTTGTTTGGTAGGGTGAGAAGATGTAGCTTCATCCTTACCAACCGTGACCTTAGAAGCGAGCCTCGTACTCTTCCTAGGAGCGATTTTTGAATCCTCCTTAATAGGTATGGTAACCTCCTCATAACTTGAACTATCACTGGAGTCCACCTCCTCAAGTTCCGCCTTTGAAGCTACCCCCTCAGAATGAGCTTCCTTCTTTTCCTCATTCACCTCTGCCTCCTTAGTACTGGCAGAGGGAACATCACCGTGATCCTCCTTTTCTTTTTCTTTCTTTTTCTTTCCTTCCTCCTCCTCAACTTCTTCTTCTTTTTCAACTTCCTCTTCATCAGAATCAACCTCTTCAACATCTATGAGGTCCTCCAAAATTCCCTTTTCATTCACATTTAAATGTAAATTTTTAAGGCACTTAGCGCCTATTTGATTATTGGCGGACATGGGAAAATGAAGACCCTCAAGTGGTACACCAAACTTTCTAAAAACACAAGTTAACAGCCCTCCATAACCGACCATAAGACCCTTCTCAACACACTCAGACAAATGAGACACCATCAATGATGGAAAATTAATTTTGATGTGGTTAGCCATGCAATAAATCAACGTAGCATCGCGTAAATTGACTTCACTCCGCTTTGAATTGCGGGGTAAAATGAATCTATGGGCGATGTTGTAAAGTAGTTTGTGTAATGGAGACAAAGACATGTGACTGAATCTCTTCTTATCTTCCTGACCAAGAAATTTCAAAACAGTTTTCTCGGTAATCCCAGAAAAAACAATCTTCGACCCAACATAATAAGTATCAAAACCTACAGTAGGAACTTCAAACCATTCACCAATCATTAAGCTACTAAATTCGATTTTAATTTCTTTAACTGTACTGGAGCAGACACCGTTTTCTATAGAGAAATTGTGAATAAATTCACGTATCAAATTGGGGTAAATAGGGTTGCATGAATGATCGTACATCAACTTTTCCCACCCCTGATTTTGTAAGATAGCATGAAATTGGGGAAAGAAAGTAGAGTCATACCAATATTTATCCAGTCCAAACCCGACTTACATCTCTTTTGCTACCTCTTCCGCGCTATCAGGATCTACTCGCTTGCTCTTTCTTGGTGGTTTGGATGAAGAAGAACCTTTTGGGGTTCCACGGGTTCTCTTTTCTCCGGCATGCATAAGCTGTTTTGGGGTGTTAGTCTTTGGTGGTTCTTGTGAAGATGAAGGAGGTATGTTAGGGTAGATAACTTGTAACGGTTTGGGTTGAGAGGATTTCGGCTTTTTCTTACTTGATGAAGATGATTTTGGGGTTTTCATGGTGAGGATGAGAGAAATTAGGGATTGAAAAAAAAATATACATGCTTTGAATGGATTTGACGATTTGCAAGAGTAGTTAAGTAAGGTGGATTGTGAATGATGGATGTCACAATGGAGTGTAAGGGTTATAAAGGTGTGAAGGGACGGTTAGTAAAGGGTTTGTACTACTTCTATATTGGCGGTTTTAGGAGGTGTATGGGTAGTTATTAATTAAGCTTAGTTCGTTGAATATGTCGATTTAGACAACTACTTTTCGAAACACCTCGATGATCCGTCTTCCATTTCATAAATAATGTTGGCTCACCGAAATGAATTAAAATAAAAAAATGCTGGAATTTGTGAAAAATAAAATAAATTTTTGTGATTTTTGAAAAATAATTTATAATATGTGGGTAATAATATATATATAATAATATAAAATAAGTTATGCTACTTGGTCTAATCAGTTCAAAGCAAGCAATCAAGATAAGGTTTAAGACATGTACTTAAATAGATGCATACCCAAATCTCGCAATGATTGAATAATCAATCTTGGTTGTTGTGGTTGATTGAACCCTTCCAAGTTTTCAAGTTGTTTTGAGGAGGAATACTAGCATTCAACTTTAGTGAAGCTTGATCATACCTAGCTCCAACCTCATCTTTTCGAATTGTTCTCTTGGAAGTGGTTTGGTCATAATATCTGTAACTTGATCACTAGTATTGACATGTTTATTATGCTCTACATTATCCTTAAGAAAATGGTGTCTAATATGAATATGTTTAACTCTAGAATGATGCATTGGATCTTTTGAAATGCAAATAGCACTAGTATTATCACAAAAAATAGGAACACATTCAAGTTTAATGCCAAAATCTCTTAGCTGTTGTTTAATCCAAAGAATTTGGGAACAGCAGGCTGCTGCTGCTACATATTCAGCTTCTATAGTGGATAAAGCTACTGTGTTGTGTTTCTTGGAACTCCATGATACCAAACAAGATCCAAGAAACTGTACCATTCCTGAAGTGCTTTTTCTATTCACAAGATCACCTGCATAATCTGCATCACTATACCCTTTCATGTCATAGACATCACTTTTAGGATAAAATAGGGATAAGTCATCTGTTCCCTTTAAATATCTTAGAATTCTTTTTACTGCCGTATGATGTGATTCTTTAGGATTTGATTGAAACCTTGCACACAAACCAACACTAAAGGATATATCGCGTCTACTAGCTGTTAAGTATAGTAGAGATCCTATCATGCCTCTATACATCGTTTGGTCAACATTAATTCCGTTAGAATCTTCGTCTAATCTTATGTTAGTGGCCATGGGTGTATGGTTTGTTTTAGCATTATCAAGTCCATATTTCTTTAGAAGTTCTTTTATGTATTTTTGTTGATGAATAAAAATACCGTTAGCAGTTTGTTTAATTTGCAAACCAAGGAAGAAATTTAATTCTCCCATCATACTCATTTCGAATTCATTACTCATTAGCTCAGCAAATTCCTTACATAACGATTCATTAGTAGCACCAAAAATAATATCATCAACATATATTTGAACAACTAAAATATTCGAACCTTTATTCTTAAAGAATAAGGTTTTATCAATTTTACCTCGTATGAACTTGTTATCAATCAAAAACTTAGATAGTCTCTCGTACCATTGTCTACGTGCCTGTTTTAGCCCATAAAGAGCTTTATCAAGCTTGTAGACGTGATCCGGAGAAATTGGGTTTTCAAAGCCAGGTGGTTGTTCCACAAATACTTCTTCTTCTAGAAACCCGTTTAAGAATGCACATTTTACGTCCATTTGATATAATTTAAAATTCATGAAAGCAACAAAAGAAATAAGAATTCTAATAGCTTCTAATCTAGCTACGGGAGAAAAAGTTTCAGTATAGTCAATACCTTCCTATTGATTGTATCCTTTTACCACTAACCTTGCTTTGTTTCTGACTATTGTGCCATGTTCATCCAGCTTGTTCCTGAATACCCATTTTAGTCCAATTATCTTCTTGTTCTTGGGTTTAGGTTCCAAATGCCATACTTTGTTTCTTTCAAACTCATTCAATTCGTCTTGCATTGCTACTACCCAATCCGAATCTTGTAAGGCTTCTTCATGATTCTTGGGTTCCATTGTTGATAGAAAAGCAAAGTGTGCACAGAAGTTTCTCATTTGTGACCTTGTTTGTATGCCTTTGTTCATGTTGCTTATGATCAAGTCTAGTGGATGTGATTTTTGGTGTTTCCACGGTCTTGGAACAAAGTCTCTGGTGGAGACAGATGTGGAAGCAGGCTCACTGACTTGATTCTGATTTGGTTCAGCATCATTTCTTTCTTCTTGAGCTTCTCTTGGGATATCTGGATTTGGAACTGCAGGCTGTTCCAGTTCTGCCTGTGGCTCATGTTCTTGATTTAGTTCAACATTCTGAACCTGTTGTTCTTCTTGATCTTGCTCCTTTTGTATATTCTCTTCATCGTCCAAATCAGCAAGACCTATCTTAAAATCACATGTTTCTTGTTCACTTGTCATAAAGTTAGTTTCATCAAATATAATGTGAACAGATTCCTCAACACACATAGTTTTCTTATTATAAACTCTATAGGCTTTACTATGAGATGAATAGCCAAGAAATACTGCTTCATCACTTCTTTCATCGAATTTACCTATATTTCGTTTTCCATTAACATGCACAAAACATCGACATCCAAAGACTCGAAAATATGAAATATTAGGTTTAATTCCTTTAAATAATTCGTAGGGGGTTTTGGAAGTGATTGGTCTAATTAAGACGCGATTTAATATATAGCATGCAGTATTAACGGCTTCCGCCCAAAAATTTCTAGGTAGACCACTATTTATTAACATAGTTCTTGCCATTTCCTCTAAGGTTCTATTTTTATGTTCAACCACACCATTTTGTTGTGGTGTTCTAGGTGCGGAGAAATTGTGACTTAAACCATGCTCGTTGCAATAATCCATAAACTTTGAATTTTCAAATTCTTTACCATGATCCGATCTTATGTGGACAAGTTGATTGTTACTAGATTTCTGAATTTTGGTGGCAAATGCAACAAATTCATCAAAAGCCTCGTCTTTGCTAGATAAAAATAAAGTCCATGTAAATCTACTGTAATCATCAACTATAACAAAAACATATCGCTTACCGCTGCGACTTTGGATTCTCATTGGTCCACAAAGATCCATATGAATTAATTCAAGTGGTCTTGAAGTGGTCACGACGTTTTTAGGTTTGAAGGATGACCTTGCATGTTTTTCATTGGCACAAGGATCACATACTTCATTCTTTTGAAATTTAAGGGACGGTAATCCTCTTACTAGGTCTTTAGATCGTAAAGTATTAAGCAATGAAAAACTAGCATGACCTAATCGTTTATGCCAAAGAAGAGGGTCATCTTCTATAACGCTCAGACAAGTTAGACTGGTTTTAGGAACAGTGTGCAGGTCCACCACGTAGGTGTTCCCTTTTCTGATTCCTTCCAGAATGATGTCTCTTGTGTCGTTCCTAGAAATGATGCACTTATTAGAAGTAAAGTTTACAGAGTTACCTTTGTCGCAAAATTGAGAAATACTTAAAAGATTGTGCTTTAAATTCTCGACCAAAAATACATTATCTATAGCATGGGAACTTGCCACAAAAGGAACAAACCTTTTTACTTAGGAGATCAACGTAGACCTTTTTCTTTTTATCATGTTTGTCGTATCTTAGACTTTCGGTTCCTTTGGTTTTAGCATTAAGAATCCATTTGGGAACTTCTTTGATTTTCCCTTTTTCTCTTGAATTTAATTCAAGCCTAAGTCGATCATTTTCTTTTAAGGCGGATTCTAGGTCTAATTTCATTTGAAGAAGGACACTTTTAATTTCTTTATTAGACTCATAACTGAATTCCATTTCTTGATACTTAAGTTGATTTAATTCAATGTTTAACATGATGTTCTCTTCTTTAACCTTTTCTATAGCTTCTTTTAACATCACATTATTATCAAGCAATTCAAAGAATCGAGTTTGCACATTGAACCTAAAAGAGTTAAGGTAGGATATTTGGTTTTTACATGCTTTAAGGTCTTTTTCAGTTTTGAGACAGATGGCTGTTTGTTTTTCTAAATTTTCGTGAGATTCTAAAATCATTTTAATTAATCTATGTTTATCCAATTTGAATAAGTAATCAGAAAATGGATCAGAAGACAGTACCTCTTTTCCTTTAGCCTTTTCATCATGCGTCGCCATGAGACAAAGATTGGCTACTTCTTCTTCTTCAATGGGAGCTTCGGTTTCGGTCTCGCTTTCGGATTCTCCCCATGCAGCTATCATGGCTTTGCGAAAATCGGCTTTGTTGAAATTTCCTTTTGTTGGTTGTCTTCCTGTTTCTCTTGCTTTTCCTTTAGCCTTCTCATTCTTCCATAGTGGGCAATCCTTGATGAAATGCTCGGTACTTCCCCATTTGTGGCATTCATATGTTTTGGAGTTTGAAGTTCCTCTTTCTTTGTTGTTTCTTTGATTTTTATACTTGTTGTTCCTGAAGAACTTCTTAAATCTACGTACCAGCATTGCTGCCTCTTCCTCATCAGTTTCTGATTCTTCTTGATCGTTTGCTGTCAGAGCCAGACCCTTGTTCCTGGAACTGTCAGCTGTTCCCATATGTAATTCATGAGTCATAAGGGATCCAGCCAACTCTTCCAGATTAAACTTTGTGAAATCTTTAGATTCTTGAATGGCTGTGACTTTAGCTCTCCAACGATCATCTTGAGGTAGGCTTCTTAGAATTACTTGCACTTGTTCATCTGAGGGAATTAGCCTTCAAAGGGAGACAAGCTCATTCGTGATATTCGTGAACCTAGTAAACATTTCTTGAATGCTTTCATTAGGTTCCATAACAAATCTTTCGTATTTGGCCATGAGCAAGTCAATCTTGGAACGCTTTACTTCACTCGTTCCTTCGTGGGTAACCTCCAGCAGATCCCAAATTTGTTTGGCGGTTCTGCATCCCATAATGCGATTATGTTCGTTTGGACCAAGCCCACAATGGCAATTTGATAGCAAGAGCATTCATTTCCATCTTTTGAAAATCTTCTTTCTCGTATTCTGTTATAGGTTTGGGAACAGTCTCGTAATTGGAGTTGGTAGTTGTTACCTCAAAATCTCCAATTTCGATGACTCTCCAAACTTGATAGTTCTCGGCTTTGATGAAGATCTCCATCCTATTTTTCCAATACGTATAGAATTTGCCGTCGAACATTGGTGGTCTCTGAGTAGAGTACCCTTCTTCCATGCGTTCGTTCATTTTCAGCATCTCTAATACACCAAGATACGGCTCTCAGGGTTTCCTGATCAAATGAGGAACAGGGCTCTGATACCAATTGTAGAAACACTTAGAGACAATGAACTGCAACAAGAGGGGGGGTGAATTGTTGTTGTTGCCCTTAGAGTATTTTTGCCCTTTTTTCTTGCGGAATTTGAATAATAAAAATACTCAAAACAATTTAAAGAAAACTAAAAAGAACACAAGAATTTAACGTTGGAAAAAGCCACGACCCTCTAAGGATTTCTCTTCTCTTATTAATTTTATGTAAATATAATTCTCTATTACATAAAATAAATTCTCCTTCTCTTTCTCTTTCTCTTCTCTCTTCTCTTCTTCTCTTTCTCTTCTCAGTTCTCCTTCTCGTTTCCTTTTTTCTCTTCTCCTTCTCTTTCTCTTCTCACAATTCCCCTTAGACTTACCCGAGTCTAATTACAAATTCTCTCAAAAAACCCATACAGAATTTCTCTAAATTGGATGAACAAAACAAGATTTGCACAAGGATTTAATATTGGAATTTATAAGCTATTAAAAACTTTCAAGATTTCCTTTTCTTGATTTTGAAAACTCACGAAATATTTGGGCACAAAAAATATTTTTTCCGAAATATTTTCTCTTGAATGATCACCAAATTGTGTCGGTTTACAAAACAACATTTAAATACTTTTTAGATCTTGTTTTGCCATAATCCCATGATCCTAAGATGTGGGAGTAGTGGGTAATTAACGTGAGTTAGTGGGTAAGAGACTTGGTGGTTATTCCAAGTCTTTCCTTGTCTTCTAGCTAAATATAGCCAAGACCTAATTTTAGAAATCTAATTTAAGATTTAAATTAAAAGTTAGTTATTTTAATTTAAGATCTAGTTTTCAATTAATTCCAACATAACTACCTTGTGCATCCTAGGTTTATTCACCCGTACAACAAAAATAAAAAAGAAAAATAAAAACTAAAATTATTTTCTTAATTAAATTCGTTGACTCCTTCACTGACTGTTGATCTGGGAACACTACACTGTCTCTGAATTACAAATCTTCGAATTTGACTTGATCTTGAAATAGTAAAGTAGTAATGCCCTTTTCAACTTCTAATGGTTCCATCAACGACCTTTTAAGGATCGGATATAAAACCTAACACAATAATCTCAAAAACGTAATATGTTTGTTTAATAAAGTTTATGTTATCATCAAAACCAAATGGGCCAACACAAGCCCCTCGTCATTCGCTAGGTCGGAAAAGAAAACTCCAAAAGGAGAACATATCTCCTAGGCTATACAGAGATGTTATATCCCAATAAGGAATTACATTGACGATTCTATTCTGACTATATCTGTGCCAAAATAAGAAGTAATACATTCAATGTTCATAGAACTTACAAAGACAATTAGTCTAAATATCTATGCAAGACAAAGGCTATACATTCAATGCTCTTAGAATTTCCATTTTAAGCTCGAGCATGTCAATACGAGTTAGCCAAATTCCAGTAGAGGCATCTATATGTAAACATGAGCTCACAGCAACACAGAAACATAAGGGAACACCCAAAACATTTCAGCACCACCCAACTCAAAACCAAAGCACTGGCTGAGGTTGTACAGAGGTCATCCACAGGTCTTTCTGAAGTGAAGTGCCCATAGCAGCTTACAGAACACTTGGTAGCTACATACACAAGGGGTAATGATAGCAGGCTCACAGACGAATATCAAATGTAGCAAACATTCTCTATCCCTCGATGAGGATAGTAGGGTCAGGGCTCCATACAGTGCTAAGACCGTACCCATAGCATACCAACAGTAGTAGAATACCATACGATTAGCCAGTAGTAACATACCATATACAGACTCATCAAAGGAAGCAACAGTTGATTAACCCAAACAATGGCCTTTCAACCTTAAACCAAGCGGAGTTCAGATCTAACAACAACCTAACGCCCCACTAACAGTAATAAATCAGCTATTATAAGACCATACCAACAACCATATTAGCAGCCCATCAGGTAGTGCACATTTCAGTATTTCAAGACTTTGGGAGGGCTTGGGCCAAGCTTCCACGCATCAGCAGTAGTGTGAACCAGTAACCACACTACAAACCTTCAAACGCTGAATTAGCTTCCTGAAATAGCTTCCTGAAATCACATCCAAGAGTGAGTGAACACTACGAAGGTAAACAAGCTACCAGTACCCAAGTCCTTGAGCAGCAACTTGTCTCCCTCGATCAAGATTCGATTCACAACACTCGAAGACAGGAATATCAATCCAAATTGATATCCTTAAATACAAAACTGCATTGTGCAGTTCAAATAACATAGACAGAGGAGTTCCCTCGCTTGACTGTTGAAAGACTTCCATAGAATTGGGTCAATACAACGACTCGATTCCCAGTTCATCTATTTGCATATCAAAATTGGGAATTCCATAATAATTGGGCTCTTGAGACTACTCAGACACGGAGAGCAGACACCAAGAACCGGACGAGTTTCGATTTCTACAGCACACTTTGAGAATAACTAACCTAATTTCAAATTCATCGAAATTTTTAATGGGTCGAAAGTAGGGTTTTAATCTTCAATCCGCTGGAATTGGGTTTCATAAAAGCACAATACACGTTTGAGATGATGAATCCTCTATTAAATGGAAGTAAATCCACCAAATCAGGCCAGGGACATTAGAAATTTGAGATTTAGGGTTTACTTGGGTTACCAAAAAAAAAAACTCGAACCGCTGACTTGGGAACCCAGAAATGGTTCTAATCATCAGGGAGGGCGACTGATTAGCACACCAGTGTCTTCATCCGTCTCGGTGGTCGGCCCCGCCTCCTGCCTGCCATGGCGGGGCAGACCGAAATCGCCCAGCAGAGAGGGGAGTTTTAGAGAGAGGTTAGAGAGAGGTGGCTCCAAAACCCAATCCAAATCATTAGTACTATTTTTATTATTATTATTATTATTATTATTATTATTATTATTATTATTATTATTATTATTATTATTATTATTATTATTTATTTTTTTTTGGCAAATTAAGTTATATAAAAGCCAGAAAAGGGAGCCGAAGCTTACATCAATGTCCACATACTCAGATGCCTCACCGCTACACAGCTCTTTAGGGTTTAAAATAAAACCCCAATTCATTTACTATGTAGGGTGTGACATCTCCAAAAGGGAAGAGCTATCTCCTAGAATATACAGAGAAACTATACTAAGTAGTTCATATACAAAACAAGCGCTGAGGCCATACAAAAACAATGCTGTTATGCCCAGTGAGATACCTAAGATACTATCATTCACAATCAAAGCCTTGCTATTTGTCAAATCTTGCTATCCAAAAAGCCACGCCTAATGGGCTTGGCAGGAACCAAAAACAACTTCTTGAGATCTTCATGCTCCCTAGCATTAAAACGAGTCCAAAAAATTGCAAGCAGCAGCAAGATGCGAGACCCCATTCTTAGTCATTGCATCGTGAAGGGCTGCCCCTCAGTCTTGGATCCTTGTTAACCTCCACAATGGTGATGATCAGTTCACCGGATGCGTTGGTTGAGTATATCTCTGTAGTTTGGCCTTGAGCAGGGGTAGTATGTAACAGGGATTGTTGGTGATGCACCTGCCCTTGTTGTTTCGGAGGGGTAGCTTCAACTTGAGTAGGAGTGGTGTCTACCTCTTCACCAGTTACTCCCGTCACCCCCTCTTTAGGAGGCCTAGACTTAGTTTTACCCACCTTCTTACGTTGTTCACCCGACCTACATTTCCCCTCCGTATGGCCCAGTTCCTTACATTTCCCGCAGAAGATAGGCTTCCAATCATACATTACTTTTTGGCAAACTAACTCTTCATTTTCATTGATAAAATAAATCTCATCAGGGTATTCATCCTTCATGTTCATTTCAATTAGAACCCTCGCAAACATCATCCTCTCATGATTAGAAGTTGCATTATCCACTCGTATAACAGTTCCTAAGATGCTTGCTATTTTCTTAAGGGCTGGGGCACTCCAGTATTCGAGTTCTAAGCCTGGAAACCTCACCCAAATAGGTAGATACTTAAGGTCTGTTTTACTTGCGGACGTCTTCGGGGTCCAAGGTTTAACCACGAAAGGTTTTTTGTCAAACAGTATTCCACTCATGTCACATGCCTTATCCCTATCAAGGTTTGACATCATACGGACAATAAAGACTCCTTTCCCTAGCAAGTCAACCTTGTCTATAGCCAAGATTTTCCAAATTCTTTTGACAAAACCATAAATGACTCTTAGAGGTGGGTTAGCCCCGACCACATAACAAACAACAGCTGACTCCCAAAAACTAATTTCATCACTAATATCTTCTTTGGAGATTTTAACAAAAGGTTTACCTATGCTTTGTTGACCTTCGTGTTCCGCAACAAATTGGGCTGAAATTTGCTGATTCATCTTCCCTCCTCCACCCTTGTGCTTGGAATTGCTCAGTGCCGCCTCTATCCAGCCTGAGAGGGGTGGTTTCGATTGGGATTTTGGATTTGGGATAGGAATTAGGGTTTCGGATTCTTCCCCTGAACCACTCGAACAATCGGAGTTCGACTGAGCCTTTGATGGACATACCTTAGCACGCTGAGTGGCCTTCCCTTTTGGTGGTCTTCCCCTAGGCCTGCCTGCCATGGCGGTGCTGCTTCGAAGGAAACGCACAGCAGGTGTTCGAAAACGAAAGGGGTCTCCCTAGAGAGAGAAAGTCTCAAGCGGCTCTAAAACGCAAATATACTCGCTTCTATTTCTTAATACTAAAAACTCTTCATACATTGCACTGAGTTTTATACTATTTTACGACGTTGTTTATTTGAACGCATGAACTTTGCTTAGTTCTTCAATCGATGAAGCAAAGATAAGCATAATAACTCCCTTGAACAAGATAATTGAACAACACATATTCATATTCCGATATGTTACTTTATTCTTTGCATAGCCTATCATCTATCTAGAGAAATTGTTTATTGACAATGTAGATGGTTTGTGGTTTCTATTGTTTATGTAGAATACCTACTAGTAAACTGTTATAATACCTATTTCTAATATCGATAAAAATGTTTTCTATGTTATATTTGTGGATCGATTTTGAATTGTGAAATTATCAAATTGTAACAATTGGGTCTTTTGATAGTCATTTCTAAGAGAGATATAGTCTCCCAAGATAGTTATTACATTCAATAATGCCATGTTTGGGAACCATGATTTGATTTAGAAATTTGGAATCGGTTCAAATTTAATGTTTGGCAAATCAAAAAATTTCAAATTTAGATTTGGATCAAATTCTACTATTGCTTTTAAAGTAGTTTTGATTGAGAATATGAGAATGGTCACCAAAACCTTGTTATTCTCATATTCTTCAATGATAATTTCATAATTAAAATCCATAATTTTAAATGAAATACTTGCTCCCAATTATTCATATAATGTGCAAAGCGTATAGTAAATAAGCTAATTAATCTGATTTTTTTAAAACTAAATTTCTCAGCTTACCTTTTAATGGTGAAGACTTTTAACTTTAGTTCGACTCAATTATCAATAATTACTATGAATGTATATTTTAATGTTTTTGTTTATAGAATAATTATTCACATTGAGTTTACGTTGTAAGTTAATCAATTTTATAAAATAATATCATTACTCATATAAGCAAATATTAATAGAATCCATGTTTTACACAGAGATCCAAGCATATTAAGTGTAAATAATTACACTGCTCAGCTATAGATTAGTGATGGTAAACAAACGTAAGATATGATAAATATGATGATAATTAAACTTTGACAAATATATTGTTTTTAATAAAATTATGTTATTTTTTTAGAGAAAATTATAAAAAACCACCTTATCTATACACTCTTTTTCAAAAAACTACCTTATCTAAAATTTTTTGCAAAAAACTACCTTATGTAATACAATCTTTGCAAAAGACTACCTACTACTCAATTTCGTTAGTTGATCGGCATAATTAACAGTTGACTTCCACATTCCTATCACGTGCGCAATTAGAAACTCACCTTCTCCTTCATTGAAATGTTGAGTAACAGGAATAGAACACCAAAAAATCCCAATTAATTATACCGGTCAACTAACGAAATTGAGTAATAGGTAGTCTTTTAAAACAATTGTATTACATAAGGTAGTTTTTTGCAAAAATTTTTATATAAGGTAGTTTATTAAAAAAGAGGGTATAGATAAGGTGGTTTTTTATAATTTTCTTTTTTTTTTTTTATTATGATTCACAGCATCTATATATCGAGATTCAAATGAACGATTAATAGTTATTTATGATTTACTAAACCTCTTCTATATATTATAATTGGCGCTAAACGTATCTCGTATTCAATTGCAATTTCTAGGCTAAGGAAACAATATAATGTATGTGAATATAATGATCATAGGTGTTATTATGTATTGTTAATTAAATATACAGCACATTCAATTAATACCATGCTATAATCACAACCTACACTACTATGATCATAGGTATTATTATTATACTATGCTAGATTTAATTAAGACAACACCTTCCTCTCTTACGCCAATCACCTTCTTCTTTTTTCATCTTCCCTACTAAACTTCTTTTTCTTGGATAAAGCTAAGACTGAAAGAAAGATAACCCAGAAAATAGTTCATTTCTTTGCAAATGAGTAGGAGAAAGAGTAAATCTTCTAGTAAGAATCAAGAAGATAATGTTTCAAATGCTGATCCAAGATCAAACACTTTAGGTCTTACTTTCCCCTTAATTCTTCTGAATTCTCAATATAATTTGATATTTATTTTGGTGTATATTTTTGGCTTGATGAGTAGAAGAACATTAAATCATTAAACCTTTGGTATAATTTTCGGTTGTTTGAATATTTGCTTGTAACATTTTTCTTGCTTTTTTTTTTGTCATTTTTGTTTACTATTTCTAGAGTGTAATTTATAAAAATTGTCACTTTCACTTTTATTAGCTAATCACTTTGAAAATGATGAGTATTAATACTCAAGTGTGATTTTTTATACCGTAGACTCTGAGATCAATACGATTAGTACTTAACTAAAAGAGTTATGTAATGCTTACTACTAATCACTACTGATTATGATGCTAGTATTAGGAATGTTAAGATGGATGAGAAGTCTTATACTGTAGACTGTGAGATCAAAACTTGTTCACACTAGTATTTCAAATCCTGTGTTAATTACGATAGATTATTATGCTATTTTTAGGAATGGTGTCATGCAAATCTTCCCGGGGACATATTATAGGTTTTGAAATGCTTGAGGCTTGAGCTCAAGTTATGCTTTAGGCTTAAACTTATCACTTTGAAAATGATTGGATGGACTAATTTTGAATTTTGGTTTCCTTTTGTTTGTCTCTATTCTTCTAGCCTATTCTCATTTAAATTTGATGCATTTTTAGTGCGATTTCAACCGATTTTGTGATCTATTAGTATCATAACAATGGGTTTTCATGTGTTAGTTAACTTGTGTGTACTTGATAAAACTTTCTAGAAGGCCATCCATTTATAACATTATTGTCGCCGCCAAACATACTTAACTTTGATATCCAATAGTGGTTGGGACAATGACTTCTAGCCACAAATTATAAGAACTTTGCTTCAGGCTTGAGCTCATGTCATCCTCTAGGCTTGAGTTCATCACTTTAGAGATGATCCTATGACCTACTTCTGAATTTTGGTTTCCTTTTGTTTGTGTTTATTCTTCCTGCTTATTGTAATTTAAATTTGATGCTTTTATAATGCAGTTTTAATCGACGCTGTGATCTAATAACATCTAGGCCCAAAGTTTGCACCTTTTTGGGTTGTGGATTGTAATGATTCATTAAATCAAGCCCAGTTTTCCATGGTTACTCAGAGCACTAATTGTTGCTGCATGTATTGCTTTTGCGAATTCTGATATTAGTAGACTTTAGCAACCATTGTCTTGGCAAGAAATCTAGCAATAATTTTCAATTAATATATGCTTTTATTATATATTATTATGTAATGGTGTAAGAAGTAAATTTGGCATAATTTTAAGTATTCGTGGATAAAACAGATTGATAAGGGTAAGGCTATATAGATATGACCATGAATCCTTGTCTGGAGATAAAATAAACAATATGAAATAATGTATCGTTCAGAATTTGCTTCTCATTCAGTTAAAGAGTACTTTTAGGCCTTATGGCTTTGAATGTCTATGAAATAAGAATGGTAACGATTTCACATACATGATTTCGTGCAATGGATGCTTAAAAGTAAACATGTACGACAATGCATTTTTTTGCATGTTTGATGTGCACTTCTTTCGTTTCTACTTTAATGTGTTCTGTTATATCATTAGCTTCTCAAGTTTCTGATTATAGGCATAACTCAATAGTCTTACGCCTAAAATGTTTTGATAACTCTCTCATTACTGTTGTTCATTATGATGGATGCAAATTTTGATTGGCTTATAGTTAGCTGTTTTGTGATTGTAAATACAGTAGCAAACTGTGCAGAGTTCTATGCTATTTTCACTCTTAACCTTTATGTTTTAGCTTTTAATTTTAATCACAATGTTAAATTCACACTCTTGATGTTTTGTTTTAAAGCTATTGATTGAGCTTTGGTTCGTAGGAAGTCAAGAAACTATGACCATAAGTCTACAAGGTACTAAGGATAAACACTTTATACCTTCCTCCTCAAAAACTATATCAAAAGGATCTCTTTTTCTTAGTATCAAAAGGATACTTATACATTTAACTACCACTTGGAGTAAGTTATCCCCTTGTATCAAAAGGATCTCTTTTTCTTAGTATGTTTATGATGTTAATTCAGATTTTTAAAATTTTCAGAAATATATAGAAGAGCATTTCTAAAAGCCAAAAGCAATCATTTGATTACTTGGATAGTTTGTAATTTATAACTTCTTGTGCAAGAAAAGTCTATATTGGAAACATTTTCTCAGAGTATTTGAATCTACCTATTGTTTGCTGGTATGTGTTCACATTAATTACTTTCTATTCTACTTATCTTAATTGTATTCTTTTCATTGAGAGGGAAAAATATTTCTTGCCATTTTACCATTATACAATTTATGAAATTTTCACTTATCATCATAGTTAAACAACTTCGATTATTCACAACCTATCACCCACTGGGTTTGCACCTTTAAGAGGCTACTCAACATAATGCGAAAAACATTAATGTGGTATTAGTAGATTATAATATATGATTTCTTTGCTGCCTCCTTTACGCTATGATTACAGTAATCACCTAATTACACAATAACACACACTTATCACTTAAACCAGCTACCACCATTAAGTCTTTTTCCTATCTTTATTTGCATGAATTTTGTTTACCTATTCCTATCATAGTCTTCACAAGGTGCTATACAACCTCTCAACATTGACTTTCGTGCTACTAAGCCACTAGAGTAAAGCATTTAAATGACGAGTGTTTTTCTGTAACAATTGATGTGTCTCTAATTCCCTCTACTAATGCACTCCATCGAGAGAGGGGTGTTTTAGTAGCACGAATAACAATGTCGAGAACTTGTATAACATGCTGCGCAGACTATGATGTCCGACCAAAAATAGATTCTTGAAGATTATGCGTATCAGCCTTGGCAACAAATTTGTAAAAAGTATAGAGAAATTGGATTTATCATAACATTAGAGCGTTCTCTAACTTAACAATAATGTTACTACCTATCTTATTTTCACTTATTCATTTAATATGGTTCGCATATCCATAAAAATATTGTTGTTGATTGGAAGTAACCATAATTTCCCATTCTTAAACGTACAACGTGCGTCCTAAGTGCAATCACTTATGACAACTTAAAACTTTAAACGTTTATTAGCGGTCTTATTTTCACCAGCGGATATTTAGCTACTTTACACGTACAACGTGGTTCTTCAATTCATTTACTGCCTTTTATCCAACCAAAGTAAACTCTTGATACAATACTTAACATTACTTTTTATAAAACATTTACTATGAAAAATTAAATAAAGTTAAAATATTGGTTATGGTTTTATTTAGATTGGAAAATAAATCATAGAATTGAATTCAAGGACCACTTTGGTAAATCATTATTTTAGTGTGAAGCAGATCATTATCCACTGGTGAAGATAAGACGGTTAAGGAACATGTCATATTCCTAGTTGTTGTGAGTGATATATGATCGAAGAATCCCATGCTGTGCGTTTAGATTGGGAAATTAGGGTTGCTTTTAGTCCACAGCAATAAAACTATAGTGGAGTATTGTTTGTATAGGAATGGGAATAATGTTAAGTTTCTAAATGAAAGTAGGTAATGTAGCAGAGTTATTGTTTAGTTGCATAAGATTGTTAATGTTATGATTTGTTTCATAGATTAAAGGCGGGGGATATATTTTGCATTTGATTTCAACATTCGTAAATCGGATTTCCAAACAAAGCGTAAAAGTGAACTAAATTATAATCTAATAATAGGATTGGATGTATGTCATAATAAACAAAGTTTAGAGAAATTAAGATGGAAAACAAGCTTTCATAAGAGAGTAATTAGTGGTAGTAGTTAATGTACATGATAAGTATGTGTTGTTGTGTAATGCATACTAAGTAATGTAATCATAAATCAAAGGAAGCAGCAAAGAAGTCATAATTGATAATCCCTTGATGCCAAGGCACTATTATTCGCACTGTATTAAGTAGCATCAGTTGATGAAGAATGGCAAAAGAGTTGTTTGTGTTTTAGTATATGGGTTTGATGTAAAAGCCATGATATGGTTATTAGTTGACATTTTCTAAGACTAACAATAAAAAAGCAATATCTAATTTTGCAAAACATCTTGATAATCAACAGACTTATTCAATTAGATTTTAAGCCAACAAAATTAGTCAATACCACGAATTGGTGAAACAAGCCAACTAACAAAGCTAATTTAAATAAAATTACTCATTCTCTTCTCTCTCACGTTTTCTTGATTGCTTACTTTACCAATAAATAAGGTCTATGCAATTGGATATATGTATTTATAATGGATACAATACATTGGTGATCATTTGTTTCGGATTAGATGTTTAATTGTAATGTTCAGTTCACTGGTATACACTAAAAGTTGATCATGTTTTACACTATGCTTGTATTTGATCATGTTCTAATTGTGATTTGGTTTGTAGTTATTGCATGTGTTTTCCTAAAGTGAAAATGTGGTTATGTTTTGGTTTTGTTTGCTTGAGTTGATAGTGTTATAGTAGTTAACTTTTCGCAATCATGTCTTTTTTGTTTAGTTTGTTTTTTTAAGCTTATGTTACTCATTTTTTCAGTTTATATTGCTTGTGCCTTGCATTCATGTTCACTTATTCCTTGACTATGTCTATGATCATGCTTTGATCCTCTTATTTACATTTATTGCATGCTTTTTTAGGGGATTAATGTGGTCCTTTTCTGTTTTTTAGGCTTACTTAGCTGTGCTATGGCAGTTATATCTTAGTAACAATGTACGTTTGGTTGTTTTTGTTATTTCTGGCTTGTGTGACTGATTTTTGTTGGTTTCATTTATTACATTGTTGTTGTTGTTGTTGTTGTTATTTTTTGATCTAGTGAACGATCATGCTTTAATCAGAAATGTAAGCAGTTCTTAATGTATATAGAATAGTGTCATAGTAAATGGATATGAGAAATCATATTTCTTGCATTTTGTTTTTGTGTCACTATTTTTTTGGGTCTACATCGTTATTGTTATTGTTTGCTGCTTGTTTAGTTCCTAGTGTCACTGTGATGTCGTTTGTTATAGGGATCTCGGGAGACTGTTGATTTTCTGTCATTTTGGTGAGTCTGCAAACTCAGATAGTAAAGCGAGATGCATCCTGTTGCTTGTTTCAAATAACGTGGCTGCAAATATAATTGAACCTGATCCGAGAAAGTATAGTCCTGAATTCTTAGCCTATTTTCATTACTATTTTAGGAAAAAAATCTAGTCTATGTGGATAAATGGTTTTGTCTAACATTTTATTTGCAGGTTTGTTTATGATATATTTCAGGCCCACGGTCGTTCTGAATCTAAAGATGATATATACTGTATTCCTCTATTAGCTAGCATCACAGGTGGATGTTCTTTTAGCTATTTCTAAATCTGCTTATGTTTGAATGTGCGTCCATTTTTTTAAGGTTCTATCTTATACTTGTATAAGAATAATTTTTTTGCATTGAGCAGATGAAGTAAAAGTGTCGCTATTATTATGTTCTTTAATGCAATATGTTCATCATTCAAGTATTTTATATTGAATAGCCTCTAAAAATTTCAAGTTCATTGTTGATATATAACACTATACTATTGTTTAATAACCTGTAAATATCACTACAAGTTCATCCATATATTAAAGCACAATTGGAGTAGTTCACAATCATTAACTCTCCTTGAATCTAAAGTAATTAATATGCACCTTAAGCAAGGTTGTTAGGATCGGGATTCTACGTAGGATCATTGAGGGGGTAGGATCGAAATCGGTAGAATCGGATCGTAGGATCGTGTGATCCTACAAATATGCATTTATATGCTTTAGATAACTAATTTACAATTGTATTTGTTCTTTTTTATGTTTTAAGGTTTAAATTAACACTTATTTGACTTCAACTATTAAGTTTTGTAAAAAATACCTTTAATAATCATTATTAATATTCGAATCGAGAAAAACGTGAATTTTAGTCAAATTGATATAATTGTTTAGATATATTCATATATGTACATAAGTAAAATCTGAATTGTATGAAATTTTAATACGATTGAAACTACCCTAGTAAGATCGGATCGTAAGATCGTAGGATTGTAGAATCGTGTTATGATCCTACCACTTAAATCCCGGAGCTAAGTAGGATCGTACGATTCTACGAATTTAAGATCCTACATACGATACGGATCGGTCGCCTAATTTTGGATCGTAAGATCGTAGAATCGGTGATCAGGATCGAGATTCTGATAACCATGACCTTAAGCACATATGCCCATTGTAGCAATTTATATAAAGTTAGACAATTTCTTTCAATCTTTCGAATCCAACGGAAAATAGAATAGTTTAAAAAAACACATAAAACTCCATTTTTATACAGGATCATGTGCACCGAGAGAACCTTATCATTCTTGTATGTCACAGTTTTCTTGGGACTAGTGGAGCTGTTTCACTGTGCAAAAGTTTTTTTTAGGTCTAGATTGTTCACATGAATTGCACTAATATGGCATTCATATCATATTATCTTCTTTTCGATCTGATGTTACTGTTATTGAAAGACAAACCCTTTTCACTTTTCAGGTACCCAACAGGAAAATGATGTTGATTGTGACATATTCGTTCTTTACTTTATCAAAAACTTTCTCGATGATGTTCTAGAAGACTTTAGCAAATGAATTTTAATGTTATTATTAATCAAAGTAAGGTTGCATATATTTGATCGCAAATCACACCTGTGGAAGTCACTTCATAATAGTTAGGGTAATGGAATGTTATTGTTATAAGCAATAATGCCTCTAATTGCTTTTATATGCTTTTGCAGTTCAAGCCTGATTGATTTAGTCTAGAATGTTTTGCTCAGTTATGTGATAAGCTCGATGAAGATGATAAACTTATAACTCAACCAGTTTCAGAACATGTTCCAAGGAAATCACAGAGAATGAGGAACGCAAAGTTACAACAACGAAGATCAAGTGAATAGCTCGCACCACAAATTGTGATTATAGAAGATGATTCTGATACATCTTCATAATCAAAAGACCTATGCAGCATTCTTTGTTCTGAATTTTGAATTCGGGTTGCATGTGTTCTTTCATGTAGTAGTTAAAACCATATATTGTTATGCAACATGTTACTTTATTATTTATTATACTGTTAGTTCATATGCAGTTATCGACTATATTTTTTTGTTCTAGATTATTTGACCACCATGTACCGTATAGTACCTTTCTAAAACACATAATTAACAATGTAATATTGATTTATATATTTCAGGCTCGTTTTACATATATCACACTAAGCCTTTCAAAACACATATTTATATCACAGCTTTTATTCTCCTGTTCTTAATTGTTTTATGGTTTATAGTATTGTAGGCTTATTACTTATTTGTTTTTTGTTCTCCATTTTATTGTTGATTGTTTCCATTTATTGGATCTCTCACTTACATCTTTGGATACATGTAGACCTCCTAATTACCCAATGATGATCCCCCATGAAACAATTTAGTCTCTATAAAAAAAGAACACAATTCAGAGACAAAATGAATTAAGGAGAACGAAAGGAATTTCCGGGAATACTTTGACTGAGTTTGAACTTTCTTAAGATGTATGAATCAATCTAGTCGGTTTTTTTTTTTGAATGTTCAACGCCTACTAACTCTTCTTCTTGAGAAAAGGTTTTCATAGTGGAGTAAGGAATGAAAATATGTTTCTTGGAGACCCAAATCACAGTTCCTCGAAGTAAAGATACAAATAAATTAAAATTTGATTTTTTTCATTGTTGGGTTTTTGTTTGATGCCATTGTGTAAAGTATTACTTGTGTTACTGATTTAATTGCATTACATTGCCTTAATTCGATTGGCTCTCGTATAAGACTTATAAATGTAGATAGATAAATGAATTCAATTTAATTTAGGTAAACATTGCATTTTCTTTTGGATGTTTCACCCGTTGAGAGTTTTGGTGGTCATTAGAATAAATCCATAGGAGGGAGTATGTATATGCATCATAATGCAACATTGTAGTAATGACAAGGTGCTACGATAACGGTTTCGACTATGGTAATAGGTTAACAATACAACGATTTAGTTTTGAGATATAGTTAGCGCAACGCTATGGATTAGTCAAAAGCACGAAGTATCTCTTGAAACCCCAAAACAAAATTCTCTACACCCTCACAACGCGACCTTTGCCTATTCAATGTGACATGGCCTTGTTTTTCGTTTTTTTCCATCATGCCTTCCAAAGATATGGTTTTCATAATGAACCACACATATACATATCAAAATGCTCAAAACAAGAATGAGAGTTCTCAAAATATCACATGCACCCCAAGATATCCTAGCACAAGTGCTAATTCAAAATCATTACCTGCTAACACTGTTTAAGAAAGAATTCGAAATCGAATGAGGTATACACCTATTCTTTTATGTTTCTTTAGGAGTGCTGTAGAAGTAGAAGGATGTGAAGAAATGCAGTAGGCCTCGACAGTGTTTTGAATGGAACAAATATCGTGGTAGCCAAGATTTTGGTATGGAAGCCGTTGATATAAAATACTCGAGCGATTCATTCTAGGAAAGCCAGTCACTTGCTGAGGATGTGAAGACTCTGTACAGAAGGTTATTTAAGTTTTCTCATCTCCATTTCTCGGTCTCATATTTCCTTTTTCTACATTCATTATCATCATCATCATCATCATCATCATCATCATCATACCCAGTGTATCCCGAACATAGATGGATCTATGTTCAGGGTCTGGGGAGGGAAGATAGACGTCGTCTCATACCCATAAGGAGAGGGCGGTCGAAAGAGTCCCCCGGCTCAAGAAGGGTCTTCAAGAGAGGAACCTGCAAGAAAACCAAAAACTTGCATCTTACATCTTACGTCCATGTTAGCCAAGTGTAAAAATTAATAAACCGACAACAAAGTAAGAGATATATACAAAAAAAAGAAAATGTACATGCAACTAAAACGGTAAAAAGAGATGGTAGAGAGCGACGACGAAAAGGCGAAGACCAACAACAAACAAGACTAGAAATCTCGGACGTGAATAAGGCGCCGCCAATTGACCCTATCCCTAGTCAGGTCCTTAGAGAGGTGAAGTGTAACACCCCGATATTTTGAAACGATAGATTAATTCCGATATATCTAGTAGAAATTACTAGTATTTCATGTTTTAATTAGTAGCTTATGATTGGAAATTGGGCTTGGACATGCATTATGCAACCTCTAAAACCCTTAAAACCTTTCAGGCCCAAAAACTTTAAACTCTTCTCAATTTAAATTAGCAAAAAAAAAAAAAATAAAATAATAAGAGGGAAAAGAGAGGGCCGGCCATATGGGGAGAATTTCATGGGATTTGTAACTCCCATGATTATTGAGAGAATAATTGCCATTATCTCCTAATCAATTCATTTCCTTAACATTTCTTATTGCCTAAAGTCTAGAAATCTTCTCTAACCCTCATTATTCCTAAAACTTCAAAGAAACAACCTTTAAAACCCTAAATCCACACGCCATTTTGCTCTTCCACTCTTGGATTTTTGGTGTTTTCCATCGCATTGTAAGCAGTGGCGGACTTACTTTAGGGCACATGGGGTCACGTGCCCCTAGAGTGTTAAAAAAAAAATCAAAAAAAAGAAGAAAAATCGGGTAAAAAAAATTTCACGCGTTTTCCTTCTCATTTCTCATTTCTCATTCTCTCTAACTAAAAAACCCTAATTCCCAAATCTCACATTCTCACCCATGGAGAATTGACGGCACCGGCACCGGCTTCTTCTCCTGCCCCCAGACCACCGCCACCGGCCTCTGACTGTCGACCATCTGCTTGCTAGTTGCTAGTTGCTTCTCTGTTCTATTCTCTCCTTTTATTTGCGAAATCCTTTGCGAATCCGTCTCCTGCCCACAGCCCGCCACCGGCCAGGCCAGAGGCCACCACTGACCACCAGTTCGTCCCCGTAAGGCCACCAATCTCAGGTATATATCAATATATGAAAACTAGGTTTGAAATTTTTTTGTTAATTCCTATAAAAGAAAATATATGACCACCGGCAAGTTTTACTATAAAATTTATATACTAGTAAATTTTTAATAGCTAATTAATTCCCAAGTTTATTTTTTTCTTTTGTTTTCTAAAAGCAATTGAGTGTAGAAATTAATTAAAATTAAATAAAAATTGGTACAAAAATCTCAAAAGAAAATTTCAAAAGCAATTGAGTGTAGAAATTTATTTTTTTTCTTATGTTTTCTAAAAGCAATTGAGTGTAGAAATTAGTTAAAATTAAATAAAAATTGGTACAAAAATTTCAAAAGAAAATTTCAAAAGCAATAATTGAGTGTAGAAATTTATTTTTTTCTTATGTTTTCTAAAAGCAATTGATGCTATTGTACAACGATTCCAAAATAAGAAAACTAGGCTTGAACAACTATAGTATATTTGTTATTTTGTATGCTTAGTTACTTATTTTTTTGGGTTGCCATGCCACCGTTTTGTGAGATGACATTAATTGATTGGTCTTAACTTGAAATTATCGTTTATGTAACTGTTGAAAGAACATTTTGTTGATTTGGTTGTTCATTTTGCAAATGAAACTATGTCGAAATTTTTTGCAAACTTTCATCTATAGTATTGGTGCCCCTAGGGAGTGTGAAGTCTAGATCCGCCACTGATTGTAAGTAATACTATGTGTTTATCCTTTATTAAATTTTAAATGCAATTGTAAAGAGTATGTAATATATGGTGTTGAATGAATTTTAGCATAGTTTCTTCCATGATTTTTATAGTAGTATGGTTATTATTAAATAATTACCAATTGGTGGTGTTGGATGTTGTGTTTTGGAATTTGTCTTTGAAAAATAGCATGTTAAACTAAGTTGTTAAAAGATGTGTAAAATAATCATAATAATCATAAAAATAATAATAATAATAATAATGATGATAATATAATATATGTTTAAAGTAGAATTTTTAATGAGAAGTTTTATTGAAACATAAGAGGATGTCTTGGTATAGCATGAGATCTTAAAGTGGATGAATGATTTGTTTAAGAATTTATTAATTGTGGATTTTGAAAATGATTTTTATGTGAGCATGAATTATGATTTGTATGATATATATTTAATAGGAAATGTGGAAATTGAAATATAAATGAATTTGAACAAGAATTGACAAAATCCCGTAGGATTGGAAAATCATGAAAAAAATGGTGTTTTTGGAGCATTTTGGCTTTGAAATTAGGTTAAAATATCTATACTATGTTATAAATCATGAAAATTGGTACCCGGGGTTTTAGATGCCTTCCGGACGCAACGGTAAAGTCGGATTTTTGGTTTAACAGTGTTATGACAGGTTTCTGGACATATTCATGTGCTGGTTTTTTAGTGTTTAATGTGTCTTAGGGTTGTGGTATGTGTCTCATGATATGTGTATATGTTTTATGCGTGATGGTAGTTGTATGTATGTGATGTGGTTTGCTTTGAGGAAGATGTGAATGTGTTCTTATTTCCGAATACGGTTAAACCTTGTAGGAAGCTGATTCGTGACCGGAAATTGATTAGGACTTTGAGCTTTGTTTGCATTGCTTGATCAAGGTACATACATGCAGCATAGAATTATAGTATATGTTACGTAACATATGATAATGGTAACAAAGGTAAAGTATGGGCATGTAGTATGAATATTGATACGTTTCCGAATAACTTATTTCATTATAATATTTTAATAAGCAGACGTAGTATGTGATACCCCATATTTAGCTTGAAAAGAGATTGATAGACTACTCATATCAACAAGGTGCATCTTCTTTTCTAGGGAGCCCATTTGCTAAGAACTCCACAGTTAAGCGTGTTTGGTGTGGAGCAATCTTAGGATGGGTGACCTCCTGGGAAGTTTCCCGGGTGCGCTCGAGTGAGGACAAAGTGCGCTGGAAAGACTTGTGTTGACGGTCCAACGAGGACGTTGTATTCTTAAGTGGGGGTGAATGTGATACCCCATATTTAGCTTGAAAAGAGATTGATAGACTACTCATATCAACAAGGTGCATCTTCTTTTCTAGGGAGCCCATTTGCTAAGAACTCCACAGTTAAGCGTGTTTGGTGTGGAGCAATCTTAGGATGGGTGGTCCTGGGAAGTTTCCCGGGTGCGCTCGAGTGAGGACAAAGTGCGCTGGGAAGACTTGTGTTGGTCTGTGGGGCCAGTCTATAGTCTCCACGAGTAGACACCGGCGGTCCGTTGGGCCGGGGTGTTACATAGTATGACCTCACTAACTTGAAAGTGGACGTCGTATGACGTCAATTGGGGGAATGAATTACTCGCGGCCTTTGGAGCCTAAGAGCCACCGCGGGGGTATGCATACTTAACCATAGGCACCGAAGTAGGACATGTGTCTATGGTAGAGACTTTCTTAGGGGTTAGATGTCAATGCCTTTAGCCGGTTAAAGATTGTGTTTTGATGAAACCGTACTTCAAACTCTTGTGCTACGATCCTGCATTTTTAAAACATGCACATTTAAAATGCCAACATCTGTATATGCTGTAGACAAATAATTTACAACATATATTATTGTATAAGTTTAATTTCTGATTTAGACAAATAATGGAGCAATTTGACACTTAACAAGAAGCTGGCATTTAACATTATTACATATTGTTTTCAAAATAACACATGGAAAGCTTACAATTAAACAATAATTTACAAACTCCTTTGCTACGTTCACAACCTAGTGATGTGTTATTGTTATTCTTTTTGCACATCACTTCAATGTCTTTCTGCATTACTTTTAACTATGCATTGCAAATTTGCTCATCCCTTTAATAAAACTGATGTGTTATTGTGGAATCATGTTTTTTATTGAGTTTTAATGTTCCAAAGCTTAATTGCAACACGAGATTACTATTTATCAGATATTGGAATACACATTCAGAGCAAGAACAAGAGGCTTTAGAGGTCGAATATATGGAATTTGATCCAACTGACTGTTACGATAGGGTGTAATGGTTGGGTCATATGATCACATCAGAAATTACAGTTGTGGTATTGAGTGTGTGATTCAATGATAATTATTAACTTGTGTCATGAATTTAAGCTGTGATAACAATAACAAAAAGATTGACAAAAAAATACAAAGTTTATGAATGTTCATGAAGCCACAATAAAGAAAGTATATATATGCCAAGGTCATGTTCGTATAATTCAAACTTAAATTTCTCCTATTAATAGTTGTCATTGATTCTCACATTTGACACACAAGATAGCACTGACTTTATTTCATATATGCCACAATAAACAAAAATCCTGTAGTGTGCTCTACACCCATATGCGTGACGCAAGAACAAAAGCCATCTTTATTGATTCCTATATTGACGCTCAAGTAATTTCTTCCCCAAGCTATTGGATGCACTAACTAATGTAACTTGATCAATAGCACTCCGAGAAGCAACAATTTGGCCAAAATTATTAGATACATCAGAAGACAAATTATTGCATTGAGCTTCATCATACCCAACTATTCTCTGATAAAACTCTTCTTGCACATATGTTGCTTGTTTGATACATTGTCTGGAAACATATACCAAAAGCTGCATTACTGTATTCATTTGTAGCCTTATCACCAATAAATTATCGAGGATTTGTAAGAGTGTAGAGTGCATATGTGTACTATTAATGGAAGAGAATATGACTGAGAAATTCTGGAAAGATTTCCATTCACATGATGGAGTTTAATGTGTGAATCTGGATATTGGAGCTCTCCTGATGGGATTTGAGACTGAAGAACTTCACTTAGATGCTCTATTCCTGTCTCAACAAAACGTTAACTTCAACATCTAATGCACAATCACTGTACTTTAATTCCATATATAGATCAATATAATCAACAATTGAAATGCAGAAATGCATGACACCGAAGAACCACAACTGTGCAAATAAAACAATGTATCAAATAATCTCAACCCCATATACACAGAAGTATTTGCTCAATACTATAGCAATACAATCACAAGCGCTGGGTAACACTGACACAATGCTACACATATGCCCTATCAGCAACCACTCATATCCAATGATATAAAATGCTCTTAAATAGGAAACTATAATAAATCTTTAGAAAATTAGTTATTATTCGTATCTTCCATTGGACAATAATTATCATCTTCATATTCCTAAGATAATCTAATTTCGAGCAAGAGCATAGTTATCATTTGTATCATGTTTGTTAAATGATGAACTATGTACTGTAATGTATATAGCACCATTACTAATGGTTTGTGTATGAGGGATTGTGTTACTTATACTTGAAACTTATAATGCTTGATTTAAATGGTACATCCTAGATTTAGTAAGAAGCTTAATATGAGATTTTAAATTTCTAATAGGGGAAGAAATTATTTGTCAGAGATAACATCCAATCGTTTAGTACTTGGGACTTTATGCATTGACATAGCAATATTCACAACCTGAAGGAACTCATTCAACAAAAAAACAAATATAACCAAAACCCAAATCAAAAGCGGGGAATTTGATGTGATCCGGTAACATCAAGAGGGTCCTAAACAATGCAACTGAATAATTCAGTATGAGAACTCAAGAACAACCAAAATAAAAACAATAAATTGAATCAGTACTAAAATTCAAAACCTAAAAATATGCTAAATTTTGAAATGCAACAGATAAATGTATTTGATACATTGTACACAAGCCCAATTAATCATATACTTTATGTACATCAAATTCAGGTGCATTGCTACTTGATTAACATGATTATAATTATAAACCATAAAACATATATTAATCAGAGTCTTTCCTACTTTAAAGCATGACAAAGTAAACGACAAAGAGACACAACTACTGCACATTATACTACTCTTCATGAAATGATCAATAACAAATAATCAATAATGAAACAAAATAAAGTACTGAAATTGTACAACATTTAAGAAAAACCAGAAGCAAATTACTTATTGTAATCCAAGAGAACCCAATTTTATTAAGCCAATTACAATAACTATAAACCATAATAGGTCAACAATAATTAAAAAAAAGAGTGTTGTCATTATACATCTATAGTTACAACCTAACACAGAAAATAATTCTCATAAGATAACAAAATATTAGATACATTCAATTTTCCTATGCATTCTATTGCCTAGGACATTCAAAAGATGCAAGAAACCATCAAATTTGCTGCTAAGGTTGATACATATAATCTTAAAGAATCTATTTGTAGTTGGAGACTATGGCCCCTAATAATACACTATTGGAGATTATGCGTATCAACCTTAGTAGTATAATTGAAGGTTTCTTGAGCTTTTTAAATGTACATGGCAATACAATGCATAACAAAACTAAATGCATCCAAAACAAAAGCTGCTATGCTTCAGTCAAAATGAATTTTCAACAATGCTACTTTTTTTCTATAATTCATTACCACTTTAAAGAATCTAAAAATCAGTACATGAGCAAGTACTTCTCCAAATGCTGGAATGCATTTCCCCAAATGCATTTCTCCAAAGACAAGGTTATTTAGTATCTATATGCTAAACTTATTTTCCAGAATTATGTTGATTAAATTAATTCAAAGCTCACTAGTGACTTTTATTGCTGTCAAAGCTTTAAAGCAGCGATTGATGACCATTGCAACATATATCTAACAGAAAATGTAAACTCATCTTGCCCCTTTATTCATCTTAATACATCCAGCTGCATTCCTGGAAGTAACTTCTGCATCATTCAACACCTATCACATTTAGAAGCATTGTTGCTAAGTTCCAAAACTTGAGGAATATAAACATTAAAATTGATAAACATTAGCTACTATAGCCCTATCAACTAAACAAAAAAAAACCAAAACATAACCAACAAAACGCAAGTAAGAAATGCAAAAAAAAAAAAAAAAAAAACACGTTAGAAACATAATCAAACAAAAGCACAATGCAAAGCATGATTGAGTTTTAGACCATACCAATGAACTTGAAAACACACTAAACCAGCTGATTAGAAACAATAAAACACATATCCCACTGTATTAACCTTGTGTGATACCCCAAATTTAGCTTGAAAAGATATTGATAGACTACTCATATCAACAAGGTGCATCTTTTTTTCATGGGAGCCCATTTGCTAAGAAATCCACAATTAAGCGTGCTTGGTGGGGAGCAATCTTAGGATGGGTGACCTCATGGGGAAGTTTTCTCAAGTGCGCACGAGTGAGGCCAAAGTGCGCTGGAAAGACTTGTGTTTGTTTGTGGGGCTAGTCTACAGCCTCCATGAGTAGTCAACGGCGGTCCGAGGGACCGGGGTGTTACAAATGGTATCAGAGTCGACCTGCGACCGTGGCTGATTGTGTGTTCAGTGCACCTAGCGGGGGCAAAGATCCTGAAATGATGGTCCAACGAAGACGTCGTATTCCTAAGTGGGGGTGGATGTGATACCTAGATTTAGCATGAAAAGAGATTGATAGACTTACTCATATCACCAAGGTGCATCTTCTTTTCATGGGAGCCCATTTGCTAAGAACTCCACAGTTAAGCGTGCTTCATGGGGAGCAATCTTAGTATTAGTGACCTTCTGGAAAGTTTTCTCAAGTGCGCACGAATGAGGCCAAAGTGCGCAAGAAAGACTTGTGTTGGTCTGTGGGGCCAGTCTACAGTCTTCATGAGTAGTCACCGGCGATCCGAGGGGCCGAAATGTTACACCTTAACTATTGCTAAGACATGCAAACATGAAAGCGTCTAATATAGTTGGCATAGAAAAAAGAATGAGTGATTGTATTAAATTAAATTAACAAGCATTAGAATACTTGCGAATTAGATCTAAAGAAAAAATTTTGATTTTGGCTCTCAATGAAATTGATATAGTGCATTATATAAACAACCTACATGCAAATACACATACCAAAAAAAGCACACAATAAGCACTCCATGACATGTGTCCACTAACATAAATGCAAACACCAAGCACTCTCTAGACATGTGTCCAAGCAAAGTACTCACTTACATGCAAAGACACTAACATACATGCAAGCACTCCCATGACATGTGTATCTACTAATGCACATGACAAAGCCAAACAGCCATCCTACATGCAAAAAACATTAAAATAACCCAACAAATTACTCACACAGATGTAACACAAATGATGGAGTGGAGGACGACTCAGCAAAAACGCTACTCACATGTGAATAGTGTTAAGCCTTAGACTCTTTTATTTATAATAAATAAATGCTTAACAGAAGGTCTCCTGAGAGACCGTCTATGCGATAGACGACACTCTCTACAGCCCAGTCCAATGGAAATTTCATTTGTTTTTTTTTTGGAAAGTGTAAAAATAGGTTGGAGCATAACACCCGTCTATGCAATAGACCGTCTATAGCAAGAATTTGTGAATGCTTAATTGTCTCTATCAATGCCCCAAAAGGAGCAGTACTGATCATCCATAACATAACCAAATTAAGGTGAACACATCTAAACTTAAGGCCTCGCTGAATTAGGAGTATTACAAGTAAATAGTAAATAGTTAGAGAATTTTAAATAGGTTGGATTGCAAGTAATTATAATTTGAGCCCGTTTAATTTTTCTCAAATACGGAGGTACTTAGCAGGGCTCTCACGAAGGAATCGGGGGCCTTGTACAAAAAATAAAATGGGCCCTGTATCCTCTCTTGTTGAATTTGCGAAAGTATTGAATTTGTTAAATTCATAGTGTACATTCTTTAGAAAAATTTCTTATTATCTATTATATTAATTTTGTAAAATATAATTATAAAATAATAATGCCAAAGTAATTAAACAGTTGATAAAAAATTTGCACATTGAATTTCGTTAAAAGGAATGCATCGAAGTTGATAAAAATTAGAGACCACTAGTTTATACTTATATGATAAATGAACAACATATTTCATAAAATTAAATCTAAAAAAGATCTCAATTTATAAAGATAAAAATATTAAAATTAGACATGTTTTTTAGGGTACTACTTAATATAAAAATAGAATAATTTTTTATGATAAAAACTAATTTTTTAACAATCCAGCTACTTCAATTAGTGTTATCTATGAGTAAAAAATAATCCATGTTAATTAATAATGATTAAAAACTACTAGCTTAATATCACTAATATCTTTAATTGTGCATTATTAAAAACACTCAATCACTAATGTTAATATAAATTACATGGAGACAAATTAAAGAATAGTGAGTTTATATTATCCAAAATAAATGTGTCACATAAGCCGAATAAGATGAAACATAATTTATCTCAAAAATAAAACAAAAAAAAAACTAAAAAATTGGGCAATTAAATTAAATAAATTCATTTAATGATATATATGAGATATATAATTATAATATAAAGTTAATTATAGTGACTAAGAGTACTTATAGGTTTTTTGTTAATATTTTAATTACTTAAATTAGTGTTATTTGCGAGCTATAATTATTAAAAGTTATGAGAAGTTATTTAACAAACAACTACAGTAATCGAACATTGCACTTCAAGTACCACTTTCATTAATTACAAAGGAGTCTGCCGCTACTGTGCCACTGCAAGATTGTTGAAACATTAGCACAATAATGTATATAGTCGGGCCTGGTACTTATATCTGTCCCTACTTCCGAGTAATTATTCCAACAAACTATCTCCTTCCTCACGTGCATTCCTTCATCTTCTTTCTTTTCACTGTATATTTTTTTTCTCTAATCAATTCATCTCTTTCTCTCCCCTTTCTTCTGTTACTCTCTAATATCCATAAAATTAAATTACAACTTTGGAAATTTTCTATATTATATACTACCTCCGTTAAATGTTATCTGCAACTTTTTCCATTTTTATCCGCTCAGTATTATCTACAACTCACTTTTTTCTTTCCTTTTTTAGTAAAAATAACCAATCTAATTACCTATCTCATTAATTTCTCTCTCCTTCTTTTCCCTTAATTACTTGTCCCTATTTCCTCTCTCCTTCTTTCTTTTACTTACCTATCCCTACTTTCATCATTTTCTCTCTCCTTCTTTCCCTTAAGGAAAAATTACAATAAACTACCTATTCTAGCGCACCTTTTGTAAAAAACTACCTAATCTGATTTTTTTTTGCAAAAAATTACCTTACATGATATTATTGTTATGCAAGGTATTGCACTATGAGAGAGAAAGCTAGAGAGAGAGAGAGCAGGGAAAAAGAAAATTCTGAATGGCAGCGGGTTGGGCGTAGGACGAAAAGGACAACATCTGCAGTGGAGAATACACAAACATACCAGGATCACCGCCCCAATTTGCTTAACAGAAACCAGTACAAGGAGGACAACCGTCAGCCAGCGTTTTTGAATGGTCACCGGAATTTCAAGATTCAAGATTCTTCTAATAGAATTACCACTACCAATGGTCGACGTGATCATCGGGGGGAAACTCGGCCCTTATGGGGACGTGGGCCTCGGGAATCACCGTCATTGGCTGGTGGTGCAACTCAGGTGACGTTATTTGTTGATGGGCTGCCTCAAGAAATCACAAAAGATTGGTTATGGGATGCGTTCATGGAGTATGGGCGGGTTGTAGATGTTTACGTCTCGAGGAAGAAAAGAAGGATGACTACTGCTGTATTTGGGTTTGTACGATTCAAAGTTAGAGAAGAAGCTATGAGAGCCATTGACAACCTCCATGGCATCACTGTCAAAGGCAAAAAGATGACTGTGAGATTGGCGAAGTATGATAAAGAAAATGATAGAGCAGGCAGAAGGCGCAGCGCACAGGGAAACCAGCAGATACGACACAAGCCCATCGTGTCTCCGGCAACCCGGGATGGCAGACAATACGTAGAGGTGGTTAGGGGCATTCAGAATAACAAGACCCACGAGAAAACTCAAAATGTCGAAAACAGGGGCATTTTCAGAGTGAAGGAAAATGTGACCACTTGTGAGCGGCTGCGTACGGCGGTGGTTGTGGAAGTTACTGGGGAGGTTGATGAAGTTCTTGGCATGAGGAAAGTAGTGCAACAATTAGATGAATCCACTATACCTATACAGTCCGCTTCTTTGATCACGCCCAACAGTGTTGTTCTCTTTTTAGACGGGGAAGATGATGTAAAAAAGGCTCTGGAAGACGACTCAATACTTTGGGAATTTGGAAAACCGTCAAGATGGACGGATGACTGGCTGGATGGAACACGAACCATATGGGTTGAATGTGAAGGCATACACCCAAAATGGCTGAGCTTGGAGAATATGGTGCAACTAGGTGAGAGATGGGGTAGTGTTTTGAAGGTGGAGCATGATATGAATGGGGTAAACAGCCTTACTTGGGCCAGAGTCCTTATCAAGACGACATGTAAGGAAAAAATCGAGGAGCAGATTATGGTGGAATGGGAGTCTGGGTCGGGTGTGATAAGTGTGAAGGAAGGGAGATATTGTGGGTGTTGGAGAGCTATAAGGGATAACCTGGAAAATGTTCGACAGGAACTTACAATGACCATTGAAGATGGTAATGATGGTCAATTACCACGTGAAGATGATGGACTTAGAAAAAGTGGCGTGGAACAAAATGACACAACTGTGGTGACTGTGGGAAGTGAAACCAGTGAAGGGGAGGAGGATGATTATGCTGATTCAGTAGACGAAGATTCTGACCAGGATACTAGTTTGGAGTTAGCTGATAATGGGAAGCAACCTGATGAAGATGAATTTGCGGTTGATGATTATATAGGTGGTCCGAGGTCATGCCCAGTTGATTGTCGGAGTGAAGCATGGTTTGATCCGATAGCATCGGTGGAGTGCTCAATTGGGTTAGATGGGGTCGTGAATCTGGCTAGCAAGGATGGCAGGGATGGCTGTATGAACAACAATGTAGCTAACACGCCACCAGTGAAGAGACCCCGTGGTCGACCGAAAAGGATGGCTAGTTCGCTCCCAGACACTCTCTCAGTTCCATCTACACCCCTGACTAGCTCTTTGGAAGCAAAAGACACCTGGACGACGGTAGGAAAGATTGGGGTCAAAGACAAGAATGAGAGTGCTGTTATGGATGAACTGAGGAAATCGAAACGTGTTCAAATTCGGGAGGCAAGACAGCGGACTTGAGTAGTCTGGGTAAGCCTCTTATTCTTGGGTGTTTTTCATATGTTTTTTATGATGAATGTTTTATGTTGGAATATAAGGGGTTTGGGGAAAGGTGAAAAATGTATAGGGTTGAGGAGTCTGATCAGGAAGAACTGTGTGTCATTGTTGGGACTTGTTGAAACTAAGCATAGGAATAGCTTTGATCGAAGAGTGAGAAGGTTGTGGGGTTGTGATTCCTATGATTGGTGTGAATCGTTAGCATCTGAGACACATAGTGGAGGCCTTATTGCTATTTGGGATCCAAACATATTCTGTGTATCACGTAGGTGCATTGGGGATAGATGGATTATGTTAAAAGGGACCGTTGTTCAAAGCCATTTTGACTGCTGGGTGGGTATCATTTATGGGCCGTGTGATAGAGCCGATAGACAGGCCATGTTTGAGGAATTGAAGGTGCTGTTGGGCTCACTGGGTAAACCTTTGATGATGATGGGTGATTTTAATGAGGTTCTTCAACCGGCTGAGAGATTTGGCCATGTGAGGATGGACCCAAGTATTAGAGAATTTGGTGCCTGGATTCAGGATCTACTGCTTATTGATGTTCCATTGCAAGGCATCAAATACACGTGGGGCAGGTCGGGGACGCAAAGTAAACTGGATAGATGCCTGTGTACTGATGAATGGTTTACGCAATTCTCGGAATTGAAACTGGAGGGTCTAAGTAGAAGTTTCTCTGATCACAATCCCATCCTGCTTTCCTTAGAGAAGAATATCAATTGGGGACCGAAACCGTTTAGAGCCTATGATTGCTGGTTCCTGAATCCTGAATTCAAAGATTTCCTACATACAGAATGGGCTAACCTTCCTAATTTGAGCATAGCAAATAAACTCAAGGCTATCAAAGGGCCTCTGAAGGTATGGAGTAAGGAAAAATTTGCATGCATGGATCAGAACATTGAGAAACTGGAGAGGGTGGTTCATGAGTTGCAAATATGTGGGGAATCTAGGAGCTTGACCAATATTGAGGAGGCAAGGTTGAAAACCGCACAAAACCACCTCCATGCATGGATGATACGAAGAGAAAGGTTTTGGAGACAGAAAGCACGCACATATGGGCTTAGCCTAAAGGATCACAACTCCAAGTTCTTTCATGCATCAACCATGGTGAGAAGGAAAAGAAATGAAATCTCAGAATTAGAAATCGGTGGTAGATTAATCTCTGGGGTGGATGATCTTAAAGAGGAAATCAATAGATATATTGCTGATAGGTTCTCTCAGAGAAATATACCGGAGCTTGATTTTGATCTTGGTGAGCACCATATGATTTCTCGTGAGCAAAGGGTTTTCCTAGAGACTACACCAACAAGGGAGGAAGTGAAAGCTGCAGTTTGGGCTTGTGGTACTGACAAGGCACCAGGGTATGATGGGTTCAATTTCAAATTCATTAGAGAGATGTGGGATCTCATTCAGGAGGATATCTATAGCTTCGTTCTTGATTTTTTGGAACGTGGGACATCTGCTAGAGCTATAAATGTTACATGGGTGACACTTATTCCAAAGGTGGCCAACCCCAGGTCCATTGAGGAATTAAGGCCCATTAGCATGGTTGGAGCCCTTTACAAGATCTTAGCTAAACTTCTAGCTTTGCGCCTCAAAGAAGTAATTGCCCCACTTATTGATGAATCTCAGAGCGCCTTTGTCATGGATAGACAGATCTTAGATGGGGTCCTAGTGGCTAATGAAGCCATTGGCTGGTTGCGTAAGAAGAAAGTCTCTGGGGCACTCCTTAAGCTGGATTTCCAAAAGGCTTATGACTCTGTCAGATGGTCCTTTCTTGAGAAAGTCATGGGTAAAATGGGTTTTGGTCTCAAATGGATCAGATGGGTGATGACTTGTGTTACGTCTGCATCTTTATCTGTGTTACTCAATGGTTCGCCACTGAAGCCAGTGCGAATGGAAAAGGGCCTGAGGCAAGGTGACCCACTGTCACCCTACCTCTTTATACTGGTGAGTGAGGCCCTAGTCTGTTTATTCAACAAAGCAGAAGAGGTAGGGTTAATTGAGGGTGTTAAGATTGGTAGTGGGAGTGTTAATCTTAAACACCTTCAGTTTGCGGATGATATGCTGATTTTTGTACCGAGGAATGAAATGGTGGTTACAAACTACTTCCGGATTCTCGACGTCTTTGCTATTATGTCTGGCTTATACCTCAACTATGACAAGTCGAGTATCATCTCGTGGAGTAGTAGAGATGTGGCCTGGGTTACAGAGATTGCTAGTGAGATGGGGTGTGGGCATGCAGCCTGTCCAGTGACATACCTTGGGTTACCACTTGGAGCCAATATGAGCAAATGTGAGGCTTGGAAACCAGTGCTAACAAAGGTGGAGCAGAAATTAGCATCATGGAAAGCGCGACTCCTATCCAGAGCTGGACGACTCACGTTGATAAAGAGCGTCCTTAACAGCCTCCCAGTATACTTTATGAGCATGTTCAAAATGCCAAAGGCTGTGGCTAGGCGAATTGTGCAGTTGCAAAGGAAGTTCTTCTGAGGTGCAAAAGCCAATGACCATATGTCAGTTCCATCAGTTAAATGGAGCTCCATAGAGCTACCAAAGGACCTGGGGGGTTTAGGTGTAGATAATATCATGCATAAAAACTTGATCTTACTCTTCAAATGGTGGTGGAGGTTCTCAGGTGCGGATGATTTGTTATGGAAAAGGATCCTGATATCAGTGTATAATATCAAGGGACTAAAGGCATCGACAGAGTCTTGGGGTTCTATGAGGTCTGGTACATGGGCACATTTATTATCAGCAGAGCCAGATACACAGAAGATTCGAGAGACAGTTGAAAATGGGATGCAGATTGTGGTGGGCAATGGCAGGTCTACACGTTTTTGGCTCGATAAGTGGATCCCAGAAGGTGTTTTGAAACACCTCTATCCTCGTCTTTTCCAGATCTCTCTCCAAAAGGAGTATACAGTTGAGCATATGGGGGTGTGGAGAGATAGCCAATGGACGTGGCAACTACTATGGCGGCGAAGGCTATATGATTGGGAGGCTGAAGAGCTGGAACGTCTACACCTTCTTCTAGAGCAACATACCCCAATTCAGAACAAAAATGATTTGGTTACTTGGAAAGGTATTGATTGTCAAAAATACCCAATCAAGTCTATTGTGGCTAGTTTACATGAGGCTGATGCACCTATTATCCCTAGGGAGGTATCCTCTTACATCTGGAGTATAAAGATCCCCCCAAGGGTCCACCTCACATTATGGATGGCGTGTCTTGAGAAGCTGAAGACGGGTGATTTCTTTGTAGCCAAACAGCTGATCGATCCCACCCAAGCTACATGCCCTTTTGGTTGTGGAGAGTTGGAATCAAATTCCCATGTCCTATTTACATGCCATTTCTCGTGGAATGTATGGATGATGGCTCTCAGGTGGGGGGGTATATCTGGTGTTCTTCCGAATAGAAGCCTCCTGTTTGTACTATCTTGGAGAAAGCTGGTGCCAGGTCGTAGGCGTGGCAAGCTCTGGGGCCTTATCTTGGGATGTGTTTTGTGGTCCTTATGGTTTGAGCGAAACAAGGTGAAATTTGAAGGTAAAGCACTGGACTTTCGACTCTTCATCTATACACTGAGGATTAGGATACATGCATGGGCGAAAGAGCTACTGGGGATTGACTTGCTACCCTTGATGGATACAGCCAGTGCGGATATAGCCCCAATATAGTATTCTGTATTAGGTGTTGTTTCTGGATTGCTGTATTTTTTGGTTTTTGGTTTTTTTGTTTTTTCTGGGTTTTGGGTTTTAAGGGTGTATGGGGCATTTGGTTCTCCCCTTCCTTAGCTAGAGCATAGTCCACCCCTATGCTTTGTTCTGGGTGGCCTGACTCTAGGTCCCTACCTCCAATGGCTTTTTCCCCTCGCGGGGTTTTTTATGCCGGCGGTTTTAGGGCCCCCTAGTGTCAGTGTTGAGGTATTTCAGTTTTAATAATAATAATTCCAAATTTAAAAAAAAAAAAAAAAAAAAAAAAAAAAAAAAAAAAAAACATGATATTATTGTTTGCAAAGACTACCACTTGACAGAATCAGTTCGTTGACCGTCAAGTGGGTCTTTGACCTTGCACATGAAAGGCATGTGACTTCATTAAATCTACCATTTCCTCCATTATTTTTCTTTTTTTCCCTCAAACTTTCTAATTTTACCCCAGTTACCCATTGTCTTCTTTTTTTTTTTTTTTTTTTTTGGAATTTACCCATTGTCTTCTTAATTCTTATTTTCTTTCTTTTATTGTTTTTCCATTGATCTCTTCCATTACATCATGCTTTTATCTTCTTCAACAAAAAATCCCAAAATTGACAAGTGTGCTGGGTAAATTTCAAAGATTGAGTTCTTAATTTTAGTCGTAAATGTTGGAGTAATTATTTTCATAACTTTGAATTTGTGGAAACTTTTAGAAAATTTGGGGAAGATAGAGCAGAATTTAATACTCTAACATTTCAGAAAAACACAATTATCAGATTAGGGTTATAGACACAAACTTGTAATTCAACTGAAAACCTAACAAACAGATTCAGGGTGGGGAAAAGATGGATAAAGAATAGGGAGTAAAGGAGACTTGACATGTGACACCATCAACGAAGAAAGTGTCTGCTTCGTTGAGTAATTGTTATGAATTTCTGTTAATTCACTCCATTGTCAATTGTCATGAATTCATCACATTTCTTTTTATAGTGAATTTGGAAGAAACTTTTAGGGAATTTGGAGGGGCAGGTTGCATTTCCCGACTGAAGTTGGATGTTGAGTGATGTTTGAGTGGGTGAGGGTGGTTGTGGTCATGGTAGGCCGGTGGCACCAGGTGGGTGTGGGTGTGGTTGTGGCCGTGGAAATGGTTGATAGTAGGTGTAAGTGAATATTAAGATTTTTCCTTTTTCATTTTCTTTATTAAAATATTATTTTATTTTTAAAATATTTTTTAAAAAATACATGGAATAAATTGATAATGCCAAGTGGACAATTTAACATCTCAATTTGGTTAGAATGTTGAAAGGAGATCACGTGCCTTTCACGTGCGAGGTCAAAGACCCACTTGACGGTCAACTAACGGATTCCATCAAGTGGTAGTCTTTTGCAAACAAAAATATCATATAAGGTAGGTTTTTGCAAAAAAAGTTAGATTAGGTAGTTTTTTTGCAAAAGGTGCTATAGAATAGGTAGTTTTTTGTAATTTTTCCTTCCCTTAATTACCTATACCTACTTCCTCTAATTAAACCCTACAAAAAATGCATTGACAACCGCAAAGTGTACCGGTTGCACATAACATTTAACGGAGGTAGTATTTTATTCTATATAAAAACCATCCATTTCATTTCATCATTTTTAGTTTCTCAAATATTAAATTTTTATTGAATTTTTTGGGATCGATATTCGAATTTGAGATATATAATTGGCATTATAAAGATTTTATATATAAAAAAGTTATTTTTCTATCTCAAGAGGATTCCCTTTAAAATTAATAGAGAGAAGGAAGAAATAAATACCAATTTACCTTCAAACTTCATCTTTTCAAAAATTAAATTGAAAATAATTCATTGTTCCCACAAAATTACCTATTAATATGCCAAACTGTATATCTTGTTACCCAAAAACTTTTATCTCTCTTATTTTGTTTCTTGTACTGTTTATGTCATAAAATTTGCTCTTGAAATGAGTCATTTCATTCCAAGCAACCCCTTAGTCTAAATTGTATGATGCTTAGGAACGACAAATCTAATCTACTAGATATACTCATAAAACTCCACCTGGAATTGATTGTCTTAGCATACTTTTTGTCGACTTCACTAATCTTATACTTCTTGGAATATTATTAGGGAAATTCCACGTGGTAACCCTGATGTTTTAGGTTTTTCACGTGGTAACCAAAACTTTTAAAAAATCCACATGGTAACCCTAAGGTTTACCAAATTGTTCCACCATGTCCTTTTTGCATATAATACGTTAGCAAAACGTTAGGAAACGTTAATTTTAAAGCTTTAAGGCTGTTGTACACCTATATATACGACTTACCATTTTAAATTCCATCAGTTTCAACCATTTCCCCCAGAATATAAACCCAAACTCTACCATCTTTGGATTTGGGGTAAAAATATATGATTTGGATGAAAACTGGTAAATTTGAGGTTTATATTTTGGGGAAAAAAGTTCAAACTGATGGCATTTGAAATGGCTAGTCGCATAAGTATGCATACGATAGCTATAAAGCTTCAAAATTAACGTTTCCTAACGTTTTTATGTGCAAAAAGGTCATGATGAAACATTTTTACCCCATGGATTATTATTATTATTATTATTATTATTATTATTATTATTAAAAATTACAAAAAACTACCTTTTCTGAAGGGTCACTTGCAAAAAACTACCTTTTGTATTTTTTTTTTACAAAAAACTACCTTTTATGATACAAACGTTTTCAAAACACTACCTCTTAACGCCTGCTGTTAGTTGACCGTCAAATCTAAGTTTGACTTTGCACGTGAGTTGCACGTGACTTTATTTAAATCCTTTTTTTTTAATTCTTTAAGACAAAAACGTTCCAAATCACGATTTTTCCCCAAATTCCTTAAGAACCCTAAACCTATTTTGACTCTTGTTCTGCGAATCTCAAAGCAACATTCATGGATTCTTCTCACTCTAAAAAATCCAAGCTTAGCAGATGTGGATGCGGATTTCCCTTTGCACAGAGAATTTCGTGGACCAAAGAAAATCCAGGTAGACGTTTTTATGCTTGTCAATTTTTCGATCCAGACACGAATTTTAGGGGATGCAAGAAGTTTAAGTGGATTGATGAACCTGAAATGGTGGATTGGCAAAGAAAAGTAACGAATACACTTGTTGAAGAGAAGAGAAATTTGTCAACTGAAATCAAGATATTGACAACAAGGCTTTCTTGCTTGGAACATGACAAAGACCAAGCAATTTCTGAAAACAAAAGGCTTAAGAAGAAATTGAAGAAGGAGAGAAAGCTTGGAAAAGAGATTTCATGCTTTATTTTAGGGTTTTTATTAGGTTTTTTCTTATTTTTGGTTGTATTAATGAAATTTATGTAATTTGGAGAATTAAACTGTACTCCTTTTTGTTGGCAATGTTGTTGTAACACTTTGAAGCTATTATAAAACATCCTTTAAATACTACTTGCTTCCATACCATAATTGTTCATACATAGTACTTATATGTTACATTAAAGTAGTAGATTGTTCAAAAGTAGTAATAATAGTACTTATATCTTACAAAGACTTGCTAACATCAAACTTAATACATAAACTACCAAATATTACATTCACATTACAATAAACTTTCAAGTATGCTGCTGATGACTTGTTGAACCTTGGGTTGAAATGACCATTGGCACAGGCACTGACTTCCTCCCCCTTTTGTAACCATGGGTAACTGACTTCTTCCTTACCACTCTTGTGCTGGCACTGGCAGCATTGTGGGCAACAGAGCTTGCAGTTGCAGGGGCTGTTGAGCTTTGAGGTGCTGTTGAAGGTGCAGGAGGGGCTGTTGAAGGAGTAGGGGCTGCTGGTGCAAATGGGGTTGTTGATGCAGTAGGGGCTGTTGAAGGAGTAGGGATTGTTGATGCAGTAGGGGCTGCTGAAGGTGTAGCTGAGGACACAGAACACTTCCTAGGCCTCCCTCCCTTTGACTTTTCCTTGGAAGTTGTGGTTTTTGGAGGGTTTTTACACCTCTTTTTGTTGTGTCCTAAGCTGCCACAATTGCTACATTTCCTTGGTTTGTACTCCCTGATCACAGACCCTTGCTTATTCCCACCCCTTGCTTCATCTACCTCTAATCTTCTCTTCCTCTTATTAGGCCTGCCAGGCATGTTTCTAAAAGGGGGTGGTAATGGCCTAGGACAAGTAGAGTTTGGCCACATTTTATGGCCTGGCATCCCATGGAATTTAGGTGCATAAGTAAGGGCATATGTTTTGACATGATATGCCTCATGGACATACTCAGTGAAGTCCAATTTCCTCATCACAATGCAAGCCATTGCATGCTTGCAAGGGATTCCAATTAGGGTCCACCTACCACAAAGACAGGTCCTATTACCCAAGTGCACAACAAAAGACTCCTCTCCATCATCCACCTCAAACTCAAACACATCAACAGGTATAACCCTAACACCATGACATGACTTCTCATTGTTTTGTATTAATTTCAACACAGATGGCATAATAACTCCCTCAAACTTACTCAAACCCTCCCTCTTAGCTGCACTCCTCTGCATAACATACCTCCTCATCCATTCCATCAATGAAATAATGGGTTTTGCCCTTGCATCCTTAAGTACATTATTAAATGACTCACAACAGTTATTAAGCAACATATCAGACTTGCTCCTATTTGGGAAAGCATGTCTTGACCAATGCTTGGTTGGAATAGCATTCAGGTACTCAAATGCTTCTACAGAAATGTTTTTAATGGCTGCCATTTCTTGGTCAAATGTTGACTGTAAAAACCAAGTCAGTAAGTTGATGCAAAATGTAAGGAAGGGAATCTAAAAAAAGAAGAATTTATACCTTATTGAATGCTTTAGCTGCACTCCAAAAATGGTGTCTAAACAACTCTCCAGCAAATTTAATCTTGAAATTGGCTCAAATATGCCTACAACAGAATCTAATCTCAGCTTGTGGAACAACCTTATTAAAGGCTTCCAACAATCCCTGCAATATACACTAAATTCAGTTGATGCAAAATACAATGATATTAATTGATGCAAAATGTAAGGAAATTAGTGGATGTACCTTTTGCCTATCACTTATGTATGTAATTGACTGTCCCCTACCTTCAGCAACAGAGTTTAGATCTTCATTAAGTAGTTGTAAAAACCAAGTCCATGTGTCCTCATTTTCTGTCTCTACAACAGCCCAAGCCACAGGGAATATATTGTTGTTACCATCTTTCCCAACAGCTGTTAACAATATACCAGGGAATTGACCCTTCAAATGAGCTCCATAGTAAACCCCTTCCTCTTGTACCAAATCCTACCAACATCAGGATATCCTAATTCATTTCTAATCCAATAAGCCATCTCAAAATAACATACTTCTTCTACATTTGGGTGTAAGCTAAGCCCTAAATGTCTATATTCTGTTTTGCAATTTTTAGTAACGAAAAACCCACCAAAATATAGACGAATATTAACTGGCTTCATCATCTCAAATGTAGAATAATAGTGTGCAAAATTTCTACAACATAAAAATCAAATGAAAAATCAAAAATCAACACATAAACAAAACAAACAACAATCAAAAATCATCAACACAAAACAGAAACCCTAATTTAGAAACAACAATCAAAAAGAAAAATTTACCCTTGTTTAGTTACCCACTTGAAATCAACCCTTTTTTCACTTGAATAAGATCTTTTTTTTCCCATAAACAAGACACAGTTTTGAACAGCACTTGAAATTTCAAACGAAAAGAAGAAGGAATATTAAAATTGCAAGAATCACGCAGAGAAGAGAAGAACAATGAAATGGTACCATGCAATCAAACTAAATGAAGGATTTTATAAGAGAATTCAGACAAGTGAGTTTGGATTAAAGCAATAAATAGAAAATTAAATAACTTACCTGATGATTTGATGTTTTGATTAATGCAGCATTCAATTGATGGAGTGCAATTTGGGTTTTAAAATCTTGCAATGATCGTGGGTGGAAGGATTTTAATGGAGAAAGGGAGGGAAATGACATAAAAATAAAAAAATAAACGTTTCTGGGTTTTAAAAGATGGTCACGTGCAACTCACGTGCAAAGTCAAACTTAGATTTGACGGTCAACTAACAGCAGGCGTTAAGAGGTAGTGTTTTGAAAACGTTTGTATCATAAAAGGTAGTTTTTTGTAAAAAAAAATACAAAAGGTAGTTTTTTGCAAGTGACCCTTCAGAAAAGGTAGTTTTTTGTAATTTTTCCTTATTATTATTATTATTATTATTATTATTATTATTATTATTTGGCAAAGTAAATTTTATGAAATGCAGAAAAATAGCCGAGGCTTACAACGGATCAACAGACTGAGAGGTCTAACCAAACGAAGCTCCAAGAGAATATCCCTTGTGATTCGCGAGGTCAGGAAAGACGACTCCAAAAATAGAGAGTATCTCTAGCTTAAACAATAGCGATAGGTCACTGAATGACAATATAAAGATTTCCATACAATCTATAATTGTGCAAAAACAACAATATATCTTCCACTGTTCAGAATCACGAATAAGGACCAATCCATATCGACAATGATCCATCCGTAGCATGTGTTTCAAAATAGGCGTCCACCCCACGAAGCACACACCTCAAAAACAAGACAGTCCCGCAAAAATGACCAAGGGCTGCACCAAAGCCATGCTTAAAGTCATCACAACAAAAGGATCTACCCACCATTCAGAGGTGGTACCTTCCTCTGATCATCAAGCAGCATACATGGGTAAATCTCTAGTATTAATTCAAAGGACCACAATTGGTTGATGCAAGTTGGCCATAGAATTGGAATGTCACAAGTCAACCCCTTATGAGCCTCTTCCCCATGAGCCAATAAAAGTAGGAGCACCATCAAAGGCTAAGACTGGAAGAAGACATTCGAAGCGCTGTACACCTCACAACAACAAGACCACCAGGGATCTCCCAGACAGCTCAGTACAAGGACCAACCCAAATACACATCATAACTAAATTATACCATATGACAGCTTAAGACTAGTAGACCATTAAGACTAGTCGTCCCGCTCAAAACCGATATCAGACCGCAATTAACAAGACTTGAGTTACCCTCACAGAGGAATCAAGCCTTACCATACCCCGTTTTACGGTGGCGACACACAGCACTTAGAGCACCTAGCTTACCAGCAGCATCTATACCATTAACAGAGGGACAGAGTATCCCAAAGCTTGGGCAAAGCAAGCTTCGACTATCTCCACAAACACAAGAAAAACATAACCATTACCATTAGAAAACGAACCAAGTTCGAAACCTATGAGTTACTCGATGTTCACCAAAGGAGATTCGTAAGTCCAGAACGGATCTGGGATTTAAAGATCCTCCATAACTGATACACGAGGTGGAAGGAATAACAACTATGTGTTATCCTTAAAAACGTAACTGCAGTCGCAGTTCATGAAAAAAAATTCACTACCCAAATCAATTAGGGTTTTGAATTGACCTTAACCCATGGAAGACGGTTCACGACAGCCATAGACGTACCTGAAAATGAAGATTTCCTCCATTGTACTGCAGCAAATCCTTCAGATTTGGCAAAGACTCTGGATGAATTTCGATTTTAGGTTTAGGAGGTATTCGCGATTTAGGGCACCAATTCCTACAATTGGTACTTTATACCAGATGGATTGACATCGGGGCATTAGCACGCCAGTTATCAACGCTTTCTCGGTGGGCGACCTCGCCGTCTGCCTACCATGGCGAGGCAATCGGGGTTGCCTAGCAGAGGAGAGTCTAGAGAGAAGGAGGAGAGAAGGCGGCTCAAAACTAATTTATTATTATTATTATTATTATTATTATTATTATTATTATTATTATTATTATTATTATTATTATTATTATTATTATTATTATTATTATCATCATGGTCGTCGTCGTCGTCATCATCACCATCATTATAATTATTTTAATTATTATTTATTTATTTTTTTTAGTATAAACAATATTCTATTTCATGGAAAAGACTTTACAAGAAGTTGGTGGAGAGTCGAGCGACAAGATGAGCGCCACACCCTTTTGAATGCAAAAAGCAAGACGATGAAAAATGTAAGCCCTAGATTTGGTGCTACTAGAGTTGCTTAAAGAAAATGAAGAGATCATTGACAACAGGTCGAGCGAATCTTCGCCTAACTCTTCAAAAGTAGAGAAAGTAAAAGTGATAAATTTGTATCCATTTTCCTCACACTTAGTTGAGTATTTCTTCCTCTTTTTGTCTGCAGCATTGGCTAAAGAAACACTAGGTGCCCATGATGAGACTCTTGTTCCAACAAAGGGCGAAACTCCCATTACATCCACACAAACATCTTTGCCATGAAACCAACTGAACAAAAGGAAATCTTCTAGCCTAAGATCTTTCCCCACCTCTAAAGAGAACCCCACTGGTGCATCTCTCGAACAAATATTTACAAACATCTCTCGAACAAAATTGTGACGAAACTTCAAACCAATCTCATTGAAGCAATGAACATCGTGATCCCCCCATTTATTCATCCTAAGAGTGTTGCAACTAAGGCATAAGTTGCCCTCGGAGAACAAGGGAAAGGCAAGCCTATAGCATAAAAAAACTCCAAACTAACGTTGATTCATTTTTTGTCCCAAACCGTCAATAGGGATAGTTAAAGGAAAATCTTAGACGTGCGGTTCCCGGGTTGAGCTAAGAATAGCAATTTGTCTTTGGGTGATCATGTGGCTAGAACCAAGGCTTTTCTTTAATTCACTAAAATAAGCCCATGCCATCTTTTTCATCAAATGGGAGGCAGCGGGTTCATCATAGAGAGAAATAGCGATGGAGCCACACAGAACACGGAAGTAACTAAGGGCACGTTCAAAAGCCGGGCTGGGGGAAGAAAGATCACTATTAACCAAGATCTTGGTTTGAAGTGAGCTAGTTCAAAGCCAAGAGACAAGAAAGGTGAGGTTGATAACATCCCCTACAGAGTAAATGCCAAGGCCGCCCATCTTGATCAGTTGGGTGGCTAATCGCCATTGCAAATCCCCAAAACCCGGACTAAAGGCTGTAACAATCTTCTCTAAGGAAGTACGCAAATCAAGGTCAAATTGCACTTGTGCGTCTTCAAATGAATATAAAGGACAAGTCCTCAAGGCGTTAAATAGCTTCCCAACCCCCGCACAATAGCGAAGAAGGAGAAGCTCACATTATGGATCATGAAGTTTGCTAACAGCTGCAATGAGATCAATGGTCTTGGAAACCCTTTTTAAGGAGAAATCAAGAAAGAAGCTTTGATCGGTGCTCACCGGGCCACCAAGAAGTTTAACCCTCGCACCCAAGCGAGATATGGTAGGTGGGAAGACTCTTGGCTCTCTAATTCTAAGGTCCTCTTTAGGCTAGAAAACTTGAGTTTTGTACACGTTGAGAAACAAACCCCGTGCTGGCCCATCCTCCTTAATGATTAGTAGGGCCTAGGAAACCATAAGAGTGTCACCAACAATAGTACCATCATCGAGGTACCATGCCAAGGGGTTTAGCTGACAAGATTGATGGATCTTTAGAATCAACGGGTGCAAGATAAGTGCAAAAAGCAAAGTTCCCAACGGGTCACCTTGTTGAACGCCTTATTACACTAGTGGAAAAAAAGTCAATGGCTGCGGTGTTTTCACCGTTATTAACTGCGATTTTACCTCGCAGCAATTGTTATAGCAGCAGATGAGAATTTATTATTGGCTGTGGTCATAAAAACCGCAGCCTATAGACCATATTAAGAACAAAAAAAAAAAAGAAGATTAAAGGCTGCGGTTTTTCAAACAACCGCAGCCTTTAGTCCCCTTTTTTTTGTTTTATTTTCATTTCGTTTTATACTAATAGTAAGAACAAATACTAATTGCAACTTTGCAAGAACAAATACTAAATCTGAGAAATTGGCATTATAGCAGAAAATCATAACTTTATTTTACACTAATATTAATATTAAAGGTATGATAAACAACTATCAAAAAATTCAAACAAAAATCTCCCTCCCCATAAAAAAATGCATTCGAATACTTCAACGTAATCATTCACAATTAAAAATATATACGATAATGAAGCATATAAACTCAAAAAAATTGCAGACCAGATCTTATAACAAGCAAGGAAATATATACGATAATGAAGCATATAAATTCCAAAAAATTGCAGACCAGATCTTATAATAAAGATTGAATCAAATTACTTGACTTGAAAGATTGAACCAAAAAAATAAACCCAGATGACAATTAAGTTGACTACCTACCAAATTACTTGAAAGATTAAATTTTACAACAATAAACCCTATATCAATTAGATTCTAGAAACATCACATTTCACTTATATTTTACAACATCAACAAAAAAAATTGGATCTAAACCTTGACTTGAAAAACTTGAATAACTTAGATCTAAACCTTGACTTGAAGAAGAGGGAAGAACTTGAGAGAACACTTCGAAATTTCTTGGCTGAACAGTTTAGAAATCTGAATTTTATTTCAATTGGGTTTTTGATAGAATTGAGAAATGTCTAAATTTTAGAAAAAGTTTAGAAAGAGCTTTTGATAGACTTGAAATATGAAATCTGTGGACGAAAGAGTTTAGAAAGAGTTTAGAAAATCTGAATTTAGAAATCTCTAGATTGGGTTTTTGATAGAATTGAGGCGCCTCAAAGCCATTTCTTAGGGTTTTTGATAAGAGATTTCTTAGGTTTATACAAGTGTCTTTGGGCTTGGACTTAAAATGGCTGCCGCAGCCTATGTATAATTTTTTTTTCGCGATATTTTTCTTCTATTTTAAGCTGCATCTTTGAACAACCGCAGCCTATGTCTCGCAGCCAATGGCTTTTTTTCACTAGTGTTATTACTATTATTATTACTATTATAATTATAATAATAATAATAATAATAATAATAATAATAATAATAATAATAATAATAATAATAATAATAATAATAATAATAATAAGGGAAATTATCAATAGTGCCCCTGTGTTTTGGCCTTTTATCAATGGTCTACAATCTTTTTTTTTTCCAATAGCACCCCTGAGGTTCAGTCAAAGTAACAACCGTGACCTTTTAAGGTTTTTTCCGTTAAAAATCCGTTAAGTTTATGAAATTAACCTAACTATGGTTTGTTTTACTTCTTCTTCTTCTTCACACCTTCCATGGCTGCCTTCCGTGGCTGCCCTATCTTCAATAAACCCAGAAAAATGGCTCGAATAAGAAGTGACGGGGTTAGTTGTCTTCATCCAGTACTAAAAATGTAAGATTTGATGGGTTATTGCTGGCTGCAATTGCACTACGGGTTTTTTCAACAAAATCAGCAAACAAAATCAACTCAAACATACAAGGCAACAACAAGGAGATCAAAAGGCATATGCAAATTGTTTAGTGTCGATACTCAAACTGTCAATTTGCATGGATATTATCAGAATCAATTTGAAGGATGAGAAAAGTGCAAATAGAGAAAATACCTTGGACCATTGAGAAAATACCAAACCCAAAAGTGCAAGGAAACATATGAAAAGTTAGAATTTTTATGGGCAATTGAGAAAATACCAAACCCAAAAGTGCAAATAGAGAAAAGAAGATAAAGGATGAGAAAAGGTAAGTCCTTGAAATGCCTTGGACCATAATTATAAGCAATTTGAAGGAATTGGGTATTATTAGAATCAGATTGAGGTAATGATTGTTGTTGAGGTTGATATTCTTCGATTGAAGGAGTAGGATAGGGTTTTGATAAAAGGGGTTGTGTTGGGGATGATGAAGAATCATAAAGATTGGAGCTTTTGTTGGGTTCTTCAATGGAAGCCATTTTTGAGCGAAAAAAAAGTAGAAGGAAGGTAGCCATGAAAGGAGAAGGAAGGTAGCCATGGAAGGAGAAGGAAGGTAGCCATGGAAGGAGAAGGAGAAGGAAGATAAAAGTAACCATGGTTGAGTTAAAAATCATACTTACCGTTAAGTTTAACGGAAAAAATACCAAAAGTGTCACGGTTGTTACTTTGACTGAACCTCAGGGGTGCTATTGGAAAAAAAAAAAAAGATTGTAGACCATTGATAAAAGGCCAAAACACAGGGGCACCATTGATAATTTCCCTAATAATAATAATAATAATAATAATAATAATAATAATAATAATAATAATAATAATAATAATAATAATAATAATAATTATTATTATTATTATTATTATTATTATTATTATTATTATTATTATTATTATTATTATTATTATTATTATTATTATTATTTTGGCAAAGTAAGTTTTATAAAATGCCAGAAAAATAGCCGAAGTTTACAAAAGTTCCAAAAGACTGAGAAGACGATCCAAACGTAGCTTCTGCGGGACAAGCCCCTCGTCATTCGCTAGTCAAGGAAGTCGACTCCAAAAAGAAGGAAAAAATTTCCTTGATACTACAAATGTTACGTCCTAACATTTACAAAAGACTATGGGCCAATCTTGACACGAATACTAAACTAATTCATACATTACATGACATACAAAATCATTCTAAAAAATTTCTGCGTAAGTAAGCATTCCAGGACCATAGAACATCCAAATCAGTGTATACCATCACTTACTACATCAGATACCCATATACAGTATGCAATACCAACAATATCAGCCTTCAAACTTCGACTCAGAGAAACCCACAGGTACCCAATCATCAAAAGGACCACCTGAGCCAAATCGTGCTAGACATTAACCATGAAAGGTCTTGAAACAAGCAGCAAATTCAAACCAGAGATCCTAGATTGGATTGTGAGCCTTACCCTCTGAATCTTAACTGCGAATGCAGTTCATGAATATCAGCAAATTCAAAACGCACATGTCTTCGCACTAGCACAGGGGCTGACAGATCTACTCCTGATTGAAGAGGATAATGGACAAACCAACTAGGGGAGGGGGGAACCAAATGTACCCACTTTACACTACCTCCACTGTTGTAAGATCGCCTAATCCTTAGGGGTTCTTACAATCTTAACTTCAAGAATCGAATCAAGAATCAATGGCTTGGAGGATTGATAATGTCGAATGAAATGAGGGGAAAAGTTTCTGAATTTTTTGTATTTTTTTTGAAATTTTCGAATGCAAAGTAAGAAAGCAAATAATGGCTAAATCGAATCTCACTATGAAATCCACGTAGCAAGAAACGACGCTCTTAAGAACCAAGACACGTGCGCCAAACGTATCAAGACAATAAGAACTTTTGCTAATATATTTCCAATCCAAGAAACATACAACAACGGAATGGTGAAACAAAGTTTCGATTTTCTTAATTCATAAAAGTCTGAAAATTACATCTTAAACTAAGCTATTTATAAGGAAAATAAAACGAAACTAATTTGAAAACCGACTCCCACAACCGTTGCATAACCGGTTGGAAACCATAAGGGAGTTACACAAAGTGGCCGGTTGTAACCGTCCATTTTGTGAGTAACTTCTCACGTGATTTCCACCCTTTAATGCTTGACACAAAAACCGACTAAAATACAGAAATAAACTACTAAAAACTGACTTATAACTACCGAATAAAATCTGGAAATAACTACCACAATAGTAAAAACTACCTAGCTAAAAAAGACTAATACTTCAAGGCTTGCACTTCTTTTTATACACGGCTGGAATGGCGTCTTTTGATGCTTGTAATTCTTCCGTTTGACTTGATTTCTTCTATCGATCGCTTCCGGCTTTGATGTGAACTTTGACCTTGACTTGGACTTTGACCCGAAATAAAATACATACATGATATGACACTACAAAGCATACATGGACTGATGACAATAAAAATACTAAAGTTCGACTAAAACATGAAAATAAAATAAACAGACTTTGAAAAGTTTGATCACGGATGGTCGTAATGAGAATGCCATGGTGGGTGTGTTTCGCCATCATCCACCTAAACTGAGACTCGTCCTCTCTAGACATCAAAGGTGTCTTTTGGTGCACCCTAATCAGTGAGCCACCCCCATGATGAGGGTAAAGCTTGGGAAGAAGAGCTGGACCCAATACAGCACTAAGGCACGGCATCACGAGTCACACCAGTACATATACAAAAAAACCAGCATCAAAAAACCAGTACATATACGAGTCACACCAGCACTAAATATCAACATATAGAGGCAGCTATCTTCTCTCTGTTGGCGGTACCACTCAGCAAGTATAGCAGCATCCTTACTCGAACAGCAGCATCTATCATTACCCAAACAACAAAAAAAAACCAGCCCATGGCACACATATGCTATTACCAAAGCAGTACCACTCAGCTTCCTGAAAAATGCTTCAATAAGTGAATGAAACGCTACGAGTTTCCTTCCTCGAAACTAGTAATATCAACCCAAATTGATATCCTCAAAACTAAACTGCATTGTGCAGTTCAAATTGAAGGAATAACTAGTAAAAGTTATCCTCAAAGACTTAACTGTAGAATACAGTTCATGAACCTTAAAACTAAGAGCCCTTGAAATCGACCACGAAGACAATCAATCTCAGAGCCAGAAGATTCTTAAAATTTCCCCTAATTCAATTGGGGTAAACAAGAGCCTTTCGAAATCTCAAAATTAGGGTTCATAAATTTCGAAATCTAAAACAAATTAGAAACATACCAAACCTGGGCTTTACTCCAACGTCCTGGTTTCATAATCTCAAACAAGCCTTGAAAACCACCCTTCGAATACCGGAAGATGACCGGTATAGATGGGTTCAGCAGCATCATGAAATCGCCATTAATTTAAACCCTAATTCAATTAGGGATTACAACAAAAGAGAACCGAAATCTCCAGTTAGGAATTGGCAGAAAACGATCTCTCAAAAATGGAACTGAGATCTCCTCTAGAACATAGTTTGAGTCGAAATTTAGGGTTCATCAAGACTTGGAATTAGTCTAAACTAGAACTATCTAATTGTTATGGGTAAGCATAACCACCGCCGGGAAGACGGAGGTCAGCTAGCACACCGTCGTCTCCAATCTTCTCGGTGGTCGGCCCCGCCTCCTGCCTGCCATGGCGGGGCAGATCGAATCGCCCAGCAGGAGGGGAGGTTTAGAGAGAGTGTGGCTCAAAACAAGAACAGAGTATACATGAACTTCGTAGGGAGTCGAGCGATAAGCTGAGCACCTACACCCTTTTGGATACAAAAGGATAGTCTATGATAAATGTAAGCCTTGGACTTGGTGTTACTTGAATTGCTCAATAAAAACGATGCAACCCTGGATAACATATCGAGTGCGTCTTGACCTAACTTCCTGAAAATTGAGAAAGAAAAGGGGATAATTATGTAGCCATTCTCCTCACACTTAGCCGAGTATTTCTTTCTCTTTCTTTCTGTCGCATTAGCTAAAGAGGCGTCGAGGGCCCATGAGGAGACTCCTATATCGGCAAAGGGCGAGCTTCCAATTACATCTACACAAGCATCTTTGCCATGAACCCAGTTAAATAGAAGGAGATCTGTTGGCCTAAGATCCTTTTCCTCCTTTGAAGAAAACCCCACGGGAGCCTCCTTTCAAACTGAAATCCCAGTTTTGCAGCAAATATCCACAAGCATATCTCGGACCAAGTTGTGACGAAACTTCACGCCCATTTCACTAAAGTAATGAACGACATGATCACCCCATTTGTCCATCTTGGGGGTGTTGCAGCTCGGGCATAAACTACCTTCGGTGAATGGCTACTTGTCTTGGGGTGAGCATGTAACTAGATGCAAGGTTCTTTTCAACCACACAAAAATAAGCCCCTGCCAACTTTTTTATCATATGGGGGGCAGTGGTTTCATCATGGGGAGAAAGAGCATTGGAGCCACAAAAAAACCTGAAAGAGATCAAGAGTCGTTCAAAGGTGGGACCCGGAAAGGAGAGATCACTCTTAGCCAAGATCTTAGCTTGGAGCGAGGTGGTTTGAAGACGAGAAGCAAGGAAAGAATAGTGAGTAAATGCCCAGGCCACCCATCTTGATGGGGAGGGTGGAAAGCCTCCACTGCCAGTCACCGGACCCCGATCTAGAGGCCGTTATTATCTTCTTCAAAGAACTGCCAAAAGCAAGATCAAACTTAAGTTGTGCTTTCTTGATAGAATCTGAGGGGCATGTCCTGAGCGCGTAAAATATATAATCTCGCAACCCCAACCTAGTTACGAAGAAGGAGAAGCTCACGTTGTGGATCATGGAGTGTGCTAATAGTAGTGATAAGCTCAATGGTTTTAGAAACCTTTTTTAAGGAAAAGTCACGACAAAAGCTCTAATTTGTACTCACAGAGCCACCAAGGAGTTTCACTCCCGCACTAGGACGAGATATGTTGGGTGGGAAGACTCCAGACTCTCTACTTTTAGGATCCTCCTTGGGCCAAAAGAGTTTAGTTGTGTCCACATTAAGAAACAGACCACGTGATGGTCAATCCTCCTTAATAACTTGCAGGGCCTTAGCAACTATAAGGGTGTCTCCAGCAATAGTGACATCATCAAGATACCAAGCTTGAAGGTTAAGCTTACACGACCGACGAATTTTCAACACCAAGGGATGTAGAATAAGAGCAAAAAGAAGGGTCTAGGGGGTCGCCTTGTTGGACACCTTGGCAAGACCAGATGATAGAGTCACCGTAATATAACCTAACAGGTAGGGAGTAGCAAAACTCTACCCACGGAGCAAGAGAGGAGCATAAGCTCCGGGTTTCAGCCAACATTTTGCTCCTATCAACAAGATTAAAAGCGTTTTTAAAGTCCACGAAGATACGTTATTATTTTTTTTTTTGAAGAAAAAATTTTTTGTATTACCCAAGTAAATTAAACGGGTTACAAGGGACCATCGGCCCTAAGGTTTTCGACTTAGCTCCCTAACTTTGTATTATCGTGAACACAATGTCCAGCCTCTAGGAAGGGTTTCAAAGCGTCACTCTTTATGTGCACGGGGGATAAGTAAGTGACCTCCAAAAAAAGCTATATACGAATTTAGCCATTCATAAACTAAGTTTGCCAATAGGAAATGCCCTATCTGACAGAACATCAAAAGAACCTAAGAAAAAATGGCCTATTGATAAACGGTTTTTAGCGCGTCGTTATACGCTAGAAACCTTGGCTATGCAAACACATTTATAAACACCCTAAATACAACTATAGCGAGTATAGAGGTAAGTTGGGGATCGAACCACAAGGACAAGGGGTGCTAGACTAAAGAGTTGGTGTGTGAAAGGTTGATGGTTGGTAAGAAGATGGGTGAACTAAACTAATGATTAAAACAAATAAGGAAATAAAGCGGGCTTAGGTTAGGTCCACCCTAGGTAGGTCTATTGGAAATAGAGATAGGCTAGGTCGAAGGAGATTGAACAAAGGTCAATCGAGACACTCTAGATTACATGGGGAAGTTGATGACTTATAGTCAATGCGAACGACCCATAATCGCCCTATGTCTCACAAGGGAGTGGCAGGACAAGATACGTATCGAATATCAATCAATCAAACCAATATCAACCTCAATCATCTTCCTAAACATTAAACACAAGACCAAAACCCTAAGGTTTCTCTAACCCAAAATTCTAAAATCTACTCTAGCATATTGAAAGTAAAAGCAAGAAGAGAGGAAAGCAATAAATCTATTCTAGAAAGCATTAAAGAAGAGAAAGCCATGAAAACATTAAAGAGAAAGCATAAAGGAATGGAAAGACATGAAAGCATTAAATCTACACTACAAAAGCAATAAATGAAAGCATTAAAGAAAGCATTAAAGGTAGAAAAGCATTAAATGAAGAAAACTTACATAAATGAAAGTGGTAGAATGTAGAACAAAACATTAGAGAAAGCATAAACTAATCTAGGGCAAAAACTAAAGAGAAAGCAATAAATGTTGATGAACAAGAGTGGGAGGGTTACTCCCTCTCAAGTCATGGGGTTTACATTCAGAGAAATGGGTATTTATAGCCCAAAAAGGATGTGCCCCAAAAGCCCTAAAAGAATCCTACGTGGCAAGCTAATCGAAGAAATCAATTCGCAGGATTTGCACAGTATTCGCCCGAATGGAAGGGCAGATTCGCCCGAATCTCAGACCATTCGACCGAATGTGACAAAATTCGCCCAAACTCAAATGTGCTGAATTTCTGATTTGGGTGGAAAAGCAAGCTTCGACCTTGGTTCGACCTGCATTCGCCCGAATTGACATATATTCGACCGAATGGAAGCCCATTCGGTATTTCCAGAGGCTTTGAGCAATTGACTTGGGCACAGCATGGTCCATTCGACCGAATGGGGCCCAGCTTCGACCGAATGTGGTCCTAAAGGCCACTTTGAAGCTTCAAACACCACTCAAACGAGCTTCGATCTTCGCGATATCTTCAGGGATGACCCGAAACACTTGTGAGCACCTCGAAACACGTGCATTTCCTTCGACCTTGATGTCTAAGCCTCGAGTTCAACCCGAATCACCTCGAAATCTCCCGAAAACACCTAAAATGATCTCTAAACACCATGGAGACAAGAACAAAGTAAAATCGAGTGTATAGAGCATAAAACCAATGTAAAACACCGAGATACGACACCAAAGTAGGGCTATAAATGTGCTCTAAATCGAGCACATCACCTATCAGCACAATTAAGGACCACCCCTAACTAAGAGGGCCTCCTTGCCTGAAACTATAGAGACGAAGACTGGCATGCAGAACCGTAAAGGTTCTTCCCTTAGGCAATTGCATGCTGTAAAGGAAGACTTGTGGGGCAGACAAAACAGAGGCTATATGTAACCGCCCAGGATTATGAAGGCAAAGACTAATTGGAATTTAGTATTAATCAAGCGGAAGCTCGCTTTTGCCAACACAATAAAGGGGATTACTTAAAGGATAAACCAATGTCCAAGTATAATACTTGAACAACAACCAAAGCAATATAACGGAAGTCTTAACTGTCTAAAATAAAGGGAAATTACAACCATATCGAAAAAAGTCCAAAGTTCAAATTACATCCTTAAAATAGTCCAAACCTAAACAACCAAACTAATAGTCTCTCAAATACAATAAAGAGATCTAAACAAAAGGTGAGTCATACTCCAACTCGGGTTCATCTTCCGCTCGCATATCCATTCTTCGTCGAGGTGCCATAGGGGTTTACTCTAAAAACAAAACCATTGAAAAACATACAAAGCATAGTATCAGCAAAAAGGCTGAGTATAAACACACTAGTATCTGTCAAACAAGTTGTTAAAAACCTTTTCGATTTGAGTAAATTCATTTTGAAAGATGCTTTTTATTTGATAAATCATATTATCATTCAAACCCAGTTCAATGGTTCTATAGTAATTTCAAATTCTCAATTTTCATTATAAATCTTACGATCTCAATGGATCCAATCAATTTCAAATTCATATCATAAGTTTTCATGGGTACTCTGTGAGTCATCCTGTGACTCGTTTGGTAGTCGGTCTACCGTCTGCGACATGTCCGGCAAGTGTAACACAATGGTATTGTGAACAATAAGCGCTCAGCATTGGTGAGCCGTTTTATCATGCACACAACATTTGTTGTGGCATATGTACCCGCCATTTAGGCTAAAATATTTTTTTTTTATATAATATATACCTTGAAATTTCAATAGCATTTGAAAAGTCAAAAAAGATATTAACTTTTTACTTATGATAAACATCTTTTATTTGCAACCTAGCAAAACATACTTTCTTTACAATATAGCAAAAATCAAATCATAATATTTCTCACATGGGTAAAACATGCTTAGCATAATCATATCATCAAACATAACCTTTGTATTATATTGGGGATCACTTACATGTATGGAAATGCATTGCAACAAAAAAGTGATTAAAATGCAAGACGATTTTTTCAAGGAAACCATTAAAATGTTTAGTTTCAATCAAAGAGTTTTGAAATTAATTCAAAATAACCATGATATAGTTCATAAGTCTTTAAAATCATTATGACAAAAGATTTCATAAAACACTATTTCTTTAAATACGAAATAGTTTTTTTTTTTGCCGATAATAAAATGGATAATTGGTTTACAAAGATACATATTAATTCTCCAACAAGACCCAATCAAGTCATTATAAGATCTTAATTAAAATGAATTTAAGGTTGTCCCATCAGATTATGATTGGTTATGCCACTTATAATGATTTTATGATTATTTCGACGATTTAGGTATTTACCGTACGCGTTATTTAAATGGTGTTTTAAATCCATAAAAATTATAAACCATCTAAGTAAAACTTATTTTATACTATGAGGCAGTAGGTTACTAACAAAATTATAAGTTTTTGATATAGGTCTATTTTTACTCAAATTTAATTAACAATATTACACTTTTAAATAATTAAATAATATTTATTAATTTGATAAATTAGTAAATAATCAATAATTAGCTTAATAAAATTTTACTAAAGTTCTAGAAGCCATATAATACTTTTATTAGCTCATTTTAACTAATAAATGTCATTTATAATATTTTATATCTTTTATATAGACATTTTATCGATAAATCAATAGAATCGGTTTAAATTATTTAAGTCCAAATAGATTAACATAAAAACTTTTATGATGTTCCAGAAACTATTTTAAGGAATATAAAATTTTAAATAACCATTAAAAACCGTGTGGGGCATTTTTAATAATTAATATTGTTATTTTACCGATAAACCGAATAAAATTTATTTAAGTCCATATATGGTCACGAAAATCCATATAAACTTGTCGACATGTATTTACTATTTATATAAGTGTCTCATAAATTTTTCATGCTCAAAGGACGTCATTTAGTATTTATTTTGTATTTTACCGTTTTCTAATTTACCGATTATTAATATCCGAGTAAAAATTATTAAGGTCCTTAAACGTCAACAAAATCTTCTCAAAATTTTACCAAATTTATTTACTGTCCATATAAGTATGTGACAAAAATTTCAAGTCCATATGTCTTCATTTAGTAATTATTTTATATTTTACTATTTAACAATTTACCGATAAACATTTTAACGATTACTCAAAAATCATGAAAAATTACAAATTAATTATATTCTGGCCAAATCTTGTTGGAGACATTATAATATGATTTTATTAATTATTTTTGATGATGAAGAGTTTATGTAGTACCATATTTCATAATAAGAGTATTTAACACCTTAAAACCCATTAAAATATCGATTTAACGAATAAATTTCAACAAAATTATTCAAGAGATTATTTTAACATATAGCTACTGGAAATTACTCTTAAAATACATTTCAAATATTTTCTAAGTTCATAAAATCATTTCCATCACAATTACTTTCACAAAGTAGTGTAAATCATGCCTTTAAACATATAACAATTCTTAAAATCAACATGCATGATGCCCACAATAATAATACATGTAATAAATCATTGCATACTCAAAATTATCATTTTGATATCATTTTTCAAGATTTAAGAACTTCTCTTTGGGAATTTTATTTTTTTTAAAAAAAACAAGTTCATACAAAACTTTCCCAACTTGTTCTTAAACCCTTTAAAAAAATCACCCCATGTGACATACCTCGACTCCAAGCCTATATAAGTATTTCGTAAGCTCCTACGTAAGCTCCGATGCGTTCTTAGAAGTGGTTCCAACTTCGGGTCCTTGCCCTTCAAGCCTCAACTCCAACTCTTCAACTAAACACATTGCATTTATCCAAAAATCAATAATAATTTTGGATTTCTAATATGCACTTAATTTTCCTTAGTTGGAGTTGTTAAACTAATACTTGTGATGATTTTAACATATTTGGAGTATACTTATTATGTTGAGCAACATATATACTTAATCAAGTCTCATAATTTTACTTAAATTTTTAAAGTAAGAAAATATATAAGTTTGTGAAAAGAACATTTTTTTTATAGAGATTTTATAAGTGATGATTTTTCTTAGTTTTAGAGACAGAATATCCATATTAAAATGATTTTAGTTTATAGAAAGATTCAAGTAAAAGTGTTCTACATGAACAAGTTTTACAAAAACTAGTGGAATAAGGAAATGAATGTAACTTACTCTATACTTGGTGGATTTCTTCAAGTTTGGTGTCTATGGAAAGCTCTTGAAATGAAGATTATTTTTATGGAATATTTGAGTTTATAAACATAAATTTTCAGAAGTATAAGATGAGTTTTTGAAGAAGATTTGATGAGAAAAGAAGGTGTCTTAGTAGTTGAAAGTTTGGAAGATGCTAGTGGTTGTTTATGGATATGAACTTGGGAGCAATGTGTTGGGTGTTTATGGCTGAATTCTTATTCAGAAAATAGAGTGTCTTTGCTTCAAATATTAGCCTCTTGCATGCTTGTAATGATGCATAATCTAGGTTAGAACAAAAGGGTACTTTGGTTAGAGTGTTTTGCTTGAGTATGTAAGTGTATAAAGGGGGTATAAAGAGGGTTTGGGACAGCTATTGGGGCTGCTGTTTGGGGCTGTTTTGGATGTGGTTTTTGTCTCATTTTGATCTATTATAGTGTAGGAAAGGTTTATCTAAGATAGTTTAAAGTTTGGGTAAAAATTGTTGTACATGTAACAAGTTATGTAACTTGTATTATATGTTTAAAATCACTTGTATATGTGTATGAAATATTTAATTTACTCCCATCATCTTTAAATAATACGATCGGATAATAATTAAATTTTCTCGAACTATTATCGGTAGTTGCTCAACTTTAAGTTTTACCTCCAAAGTTTACGTTTCTTGTTACGATTCATAACCACGTTATGATTTAACAAGTTTCTAATCATCGTAGAAATTTTTCAAATCTCTACCATCACTAATTAAATTTTAATTAGCGAATGACAAATATTAAAAAAAAATTAGGCGCTAAAAATGACGAATAAAACCTCATTAATAATGCGACTGTTTCACTACAAAGCAGCAACACATGGTTAGGGTTCAGATGAATCTTGCTTTGAGTGACTATAGATATTTGAGTGACTATAGATATTTGAATCATAGCACTCTGTGGTTCCAAATGGCGTCGTTCCTTGCGTTCCAAATTGCATAAATGAGGTTGCAGAAGATGGCCTCGTAATATTTCTTTTTCGTGCGGGCGAGGCGGTTTCCCCTGAGGGTGTCTATCAAATGATTCATGTTTTCTGTAATACCCATGTATCCTTTTGATGCTTCTACCACTACAAGAAAAGTTCTTTTTAGCAACAATAAAAGTCGTTGCGAAAAATGTTTTTTGCAACGACTTTTGTTGTTGCGGGTACAGCCGTAGCTAAAGGTTTTAGCAAGGACTTTGGTAGTTGCAAAAGATTGCACTGTTTTGCATGGAGTTTTATTGTTGCAAAAGAAATGTCGTTGCAATTGCTACAATTTTTTTAGCTACAAAAAAACTCGTTATCAAATCTTTTGCATTTTTAACTACAACTTTTATCGTTGTTAAAATCTCTTTTAACAAGAATATAAGTTGTTGCAATGCATGATAGTCTATCTTTTGCAACGATCTAAATGTTGGAAAAACAATTAAGTAAAAATTTTTTTTAAACTGTTTTTAGCAACGACTATAACCGTTGCTAAAAACATACACATTTTTCGCAACGAATTTTTTAGCTTATGAAGAAACCTACAATCTACTTAAAAATTAGCCAATTAAATTAATAAATAATTTATAACCAACTAAAGTAATATCACCAATTATCATTATATATATGAATTCATATCCAAAAGTATCTCACGTGACAAATATCGTGCGTCCAAAATGTACGTAATTCATATACAATTAATAGACTAGGAAATTTTCCAAAATAATTTTCCTACCATATACAAGTTTTCTATGCGAAATTTTACAAGTGAAAAGCACTTTGAAAAAGTCTAAAAATTTACAAGTGCAAATAATTAGCTACTCTTAACATTCATAACCCAAAACATCGCGCGTCCATAATGCTTGTAGCTATCACTAACTTTGTCATTGACTGCAAAAAATTTGCAACGAATAAATGCTTACCTACACCAAATAATTTTGTTAGTAATTGATAATTAACCCTAATATTGAGTACCTTATAGGGAAGCATCTCAATTCACAATCAAACCATTTAGCATAATAAATCAAAAGGCTTGCTTCAAATTGCACAACAAAAAGACCACATTAACCAAGGTAAGAAAAACAAAAAAATTATAATTTTTTTTTGTTTGAAGGTTAAAAAAAAATTATCATTTTAACTCCTATGTCTTTTTCATTTTTTTACATTTGAACTACAAACACTCAGCATAGAAAACAGAATGTGGTAAATTGAGATGGATTAGCAAAAGAAACTCGACCAACCGAAAACCTGAAAAGTCTAATATGTTGACCAGAGGAAGGGGGTCATTAATTGCACCAAACTCATGGTTTTGACTGGTAGATACAAGTGTATGGTTAATGTATAAGATATAAGTGTTAGGTTACTGTATATACTTAGTAATAACACACTAACACTAACCAAAAAGCAACAAAGCATATTTTGAAACACCATTACCCATGGCACCAAGAAGATAACATGTATTTTGTACACCATAATTGTGGTAAGATTTAAGAAAAGTATCGCATAGTAAATAAACATGGAGTACAACTCACTCACATACTACTCGTTCCTTTCCTCTCCCAAATGTAGGAAATGTACTTTAATTTATAAATATACAATAAATTAAAATAAAAGTTTGTGATAAAAAAACCAAATTACATATGACGATCAAGCCTTGCTTATATTCACTCTTGAGATCTCCGATACACCAATCTTCAACACGATCAAAGTAACAATGAAGATTTTGTTGGAAGTTGATATAAATTCTAGACGAGATGCTCTTTCCTAAAACATTATTTCCGCCTTACTACGGTGCTTGGGAATAAACCGGAAATACGTTCTGAGATACAAAGAATTACACTAATCTCCTAGCACAAGGAAATTAGAATGACATAAAAATAACTTAAATGGAAAGCAATATGGAAATACACAATCAAGGATTGCAAGTTCTTGATTGAAATGCTTAAGCAGAAAAGAAATCAGAAATTATGGACGTGTAAAATAACACAAGAGCATCCTATATTTATAGAATAGCTCACACCATTTCATGAAGTAAGGTGTTGCTCCATAAAATACTAGGTTGTTCCATGAAACACGAGATCGATTCACGAACCAATATCGCTTTTCATTCAACCCATATAACCCAAGGAACGCGACTAATATTAACCATATTAACCGTAGGAAGTTATAATATAACCACCAAAACGAACTAGAACAATGCACGAAAAAGTTCCAGAAAAAGGCGCAAGTCGCGAGCCGCAACCTAAAGAGATAATTTCCCAGAAACTTTTTTAGCATATTTCGCGAGCCGCAAACAAATTCACGAGCCGTGACTTTAATGTTTTGACTAAAACATATATTTTTCAACCTTGAGATTATATAAATTAATTTAATTAAATTATTTGTTTAATTTAATTAATTAAATAATTTCCGATGTCCATTATACACTCTAAATTGTAACAATAAAGTAGGCGATCAAAACACATATTTTATTTTTGGTTTGCATTTCTTGATTGTGAGTAACTTTAATTAAAGAAAATCCGAGTATTCTACGATGCTCTGGGATTTTGATGAACATTAGTAAAAGTGAGATTGACCCAAGTTCATCTTGGTTCAGGTCTTTATGAATCTCAATATTCACCAAAGCATTACACACTTCATTTAATAGTACTATATAGATTGATAAAGATCATTCAAATTTATACAATATGAACTTGAGTCTCATTCAATATAATTCTTTATATAATAGAGTCTCATTCCATCACTCCTAATCTCCCAGAAAAAACACTTCACAAGTACTAATTGTGAAATATAAAATCATACATATCTAGAAAGATTGATTAAAATTTAATGACATACCACTTGAACTTCAAAGATTCTGGTATTGTTGTCCCTTATCTACACCTTATTTCTGAATAATGCTTTGTGAATTCGAATGCCCTTGCCCTTAACTGTAAAAAAAATGTGAATACTTTTAAACCAAGAGAGAAAAAAAATTAGTAACTTTTCTAAAGCTTGATCTTGAGTGAATCTCAAAATTAATATCATTTTGAAAAAAATCGGCCCAATACCCAATAATAATAAGAAATAAATAGAGGAGAGATAAAGTTGAGCTTAGTAACACTATCCTCCACCATACATTAAGAAATTGGTGTAAAATGATGTTTGAAGTACGAATAAATCATCCAGAAACAAAATTGGAGAAAAATGTTTCCAAAATTATAGTCAACAAACATCGCAGAATTTTCTATAATGCTTAGAATTGTCTAAAAACACCAAAAGAAAAACCCTAAAATATCTTATTGTCGAGCATCGTGATAAATATGAACATCATCATCATCATCATACCCAGTGTTCCCGCACATAGATACTCTATGGTCAGGGTCCAGGGAAGGAAGGTCACGGCGTCTCATACCCATAAGGATAGGGCGGTCATAAGAGTCCTTCGGCTCTAGAGGAGTCTTCAAGGATATGACCTGTAAATATCCGAAAACTTGCATCTTACACCCACATTAGCCAAGCATAGGGATCATTTAAAAAATTATAAAAGATACAGGTAAAAGAGGCAATGAATAGCGATAACGAAAGAAACAGAACAGTAACAAACAAGTCTAGTAATCTAGGATGTGAATAAGGCGCCGCCATGTGGCTCTATCCCTGGTCAGGTTCTTAGAGAGGTGTAGTTCGAGCAGGTCGCTGTTAATCTACTCCTCCCACGTCCTCTTAGGTCTTCGTCGGCTTCTCTTGCCCTCCACTATGATGCGTTCAACCCTTCTCACTGGGGCGTCATGGGTGGTTCTCTGCACATGCCCAAAACCATCTGAGCCTGTTCTCCTGCATCTTTGCAGAGAGAGGTGCAACCCCTAACTTCTCCCTAAACTCCTGATTTCCAATCCTGTCCATCCTTGTCTTACCACACATCCATCTCAGCATGCGCATCTCTATAACATCTATTCTCTGTTCGAAAGCCTTCTTTATAGGCCAACACTTTGTTCCGTACAACAAAGCCGGCCTAATCGCTACGCGGTAGAATTTCCCTTTAGTCTACTAGGAAATCTTTTATTACAAAGCACCCCAGTCACTACTCTCCACTTGAGCCAACCTGTCTGTATACGGTTAGTAACGTCACCCTCAATCTCCACATTGTTCTGAATTACTGAACCCAGATATTTGAACTTGGACGTGCATGCAACAGCTTCTCCCCTGATGGACACCTCTGGCTCCCCTATCGATTCTGTCCCACTAAAGTTACATCGCATGTATTTAGTCTTCGAGCGACTTATGCGCATCCCCTTACCCTCCAAGGCTTCCCTCCATTCTTTCAATTTACTATTGGCCTCCTTCTTAGTTTCTACGGCCAAGACTATATCATCGGCGAAAAGCATACACCATGGTACGGTTTCTCAGATGGATTTTGAGATTTCATCCATAATCACCGCAAATATGAAAAGACTAACTCTAATACTGAAAGACTCTGTTAGCTCCACCGGAGTCTGAATGTTGGTCGAAACTCCATCATACATGTCCTGTATTACCTCAATATATCTTGATGAAATACCTCTCTTCTTGAGGCTATCCCAAACGATGCTTCGAAAGTCATGATATAAAGATGAACAAAACCCTAAAATTTCTTAAATCAATTGCCCAAGAGAGAAAAGTGTGGTAAAGGGAACCTGAAAACCTGATATTGATAAAAGAAAAGAAAAATCGACGCAAGAGTGAAAAATGTTGACAAAACCTTAGCGAAAATGAAAACGAATAAAAATCACAAGAAGATCCATACTAAAATGAAAACGAATATAAATCTTAGCTACGACAAGGAAGATCAAACCTGAAATGAAAATAAAAATCAAATTCCATGAAGGTGGAAATGGAAAATGAAAAGGAAAGTGATAAACTTTGTTGTCTCTACATATTTATCTATTTTTTGCAACGACATACGCGGTTACCAATTAATTATTAAGTTTTAACAATTAAAATTTTCATTGCAAAAAACGTGGGTGAAGTCGGGAAATTATTTTTAGTGGTGGGAAGTTATTTTTTTTTTTTTTTGACAACGACTTTTTAGCAACAACAAAGGATTTTACAAGAACTTGCATTTTTCGCAACGAAAAAAAATTAGTCGTTGCTAAAACTTGTTGCTAAAAAAGAGTTTTCTTGTAGTGTACACAACCTTTGCTAAAGGTGCAGTTGAAGAAAGATGATTCACTATTTTGCTCTCTAACCCACACTCTGTTATCATTTTCCAATGCTCCTGTTAGCTATAGTCGGGGTTTTGTTTTCAACTGGTTGTTGAACGCCAACCAAGCAATTAATCTGCTTCTAAGTGTGGCACATCTGTTCCAGACTATATTATTCCACCTTACTCTCTCTTCGACACTTGTGAGCTCGTTGTATACATTTGTGATTGTGTAATTCGTCGTGTTCATCTAGCTCTTGAGTTTTTGTTTGACCTTGCATAGTTTTTTGACAACCCTGCTAGCTGTTACAGGGGCATTGAAAAGTAACCAGTTCCCTCCCTTCGTGTATACCTTATGTATCCATTTGACCTAGAGGGATTCATGAAGGACACTGATGTGCCATGCAATTTTCCCTACGGCAGCTAAGTTCAATATTTCCAGATACCTGATACCGAGGCCCTCTTTTGTCTTAAGCGTGTAGATGTTCTCCCAATTAATGTTCCCGGGGCTGCTAAACTCTGTGGATCCGTGCCAGAGGTAACATCTGCAGACTGAGTTCACTTGATGGATGACCTTCTTGGGGAGGATAACTACTTGACACCAGTAGTTCGTTATACTCATAAGGACGAAGTTGATGAGTTGGAGTCGTACGACGTATGATAGGTTCCTGGGGTACTAGACTCTGATCCTGGATATTATCTTATCCACCAAGTACTCACAGTCAGTAATTGAGTATCTACAGGAAGTGAGAGGCATCCCTATGTATTTGACTGGTAGCTTCTCAAAGTTGAGGTCAAGATTCATTTTAGCATGCTCTATGAATTCATCCTTGACTCCTGCAAGGTAAATGCCTAATTTGGAGTTGTTGTCCTTCAAGCTTGAGCAAGAGGAGAAGTAGTCAACAGTTGTAGTCAAGATGATGATTAATTGCATGTCACCCTTATAAAAGAGCATTAAGTCATCTACAAAAGCTAGGTTATTAAGCTTAAGTTTGGTGCATTTGGGATAGAACTTGAACTCATAATTCTCACTAGCCAGAGATAAAGTTCTCGATAGATACTCCATACCATTGACGAACAGAAGTGGAGACATGGGGTCTCCTTGTCAGACTCCTCTTTGTGCTTTGAATTCTGGGAGGGGATTACCATTGATGACTAAAGAATATCGTGTTGAAGTAACACAAGCCATTACGATCTTGATGAATTTTTTCTCAAAAAATTGAGAGCGATCAACCCGTCATGAATGAAGTCCCAATCAAGTGTGTCATAAGCTTTCCTTAGGTCAATCTTCATGAGGCAACTTGGAGAGCAGCTTTTCCATTCATAATGTTGACTATATCCTGACAAAGGAGGATGTTAGAGAGGATGCTTCTACCTTCTACAAATGCTCCTTGATTGGGGCTTATGATGGATCCAAGCACAAGTCTAAATTTCCTACAGATTAGTTTGGAAATACACTTGTAAATCTCATTACAGCAAGAGATAAGGTGATAGTCACCTGGAGTATTCGGGGTCATGATCTTGGAGATGAGTGTGATAGTTGTTGTATTCCACGACTACAGAAGTGTGCAATTAGCAAAGAAATTTTGAATAGCTTTCACAATATCTGGACCAACGCTTTTCCATGCGGACTTTTATAACCCATTGTTGAACCCATCTAAACTTGGAGCTTTATCCTCTGGGATACTCCACATGGCTTCTTTGATGTCTTCGAGGGTGAAGGACAGGGTGAGCATGTTCTGTTGGTCAAGCGTGAGGATAGGGCCTTTATTGACTACACTCTTGTTAATGTTTTCCCGTTCTTCCATTTTACACCCAAGCAGATCAGTGTAGTACATCTAAAAGGCTTCCTGAATTCCCCTTGGATCGGTGATGGGGCCATCTTTCAAGTGTAGAACATTAATTGTATTGCATTTCCTCCGGTGCTGAATGGAGTGATGAAAGTATCTGGTGTTTTCATCTCCTAAAGTGAGCCATTTTAACTTGGCTTTTTGTCTGAGGGATGACTCCTATTCCTTCTTAGTTCTCCTAAAAAGCTCCAAGTATCTACACTCTTCATCTGCTAGTAGCTTATCCACTGGATTTAGGTGGAGTTGCTCCTGAGCTTGTTTGAGCGCATCTTTTATTTTGACCAAGTCTGAAGCATTTGTATTTTTAAACTTTGTCGTTGCATGTTCCGTCGTGCCATATCTCCCTGATGGAGTGTACAAAGTCATTATGCTTCCCTAATGGTTCATGAATTCAAAAGGTTTTGCCCGTTTATGGGGTTTGAAAAATTAATCATCATTGGGGAGTGGTCAAAAGCTCCTTTTGGGTAGATTAACTCGGTTTCGTATTTTATTTAGAAAATATAATTCTTTTGTCGAACGGAGTTTTTACGGGAAGTTACAATTTGTATATGAGAAATGTATTTAGAGTTGTGTATAACATGTGTTTGATGTGGAAAGGTATGGTGTGACATGAACTTGTCGTTGAATTAAGAAAGTTACTTTTTGACTATCCCAATTGTAAACAGATGAGACTTTTCCAAGGTTAACACCCTCACTAATAGCAATTTACACTCACTACTAAAGGTGTAGAACAAATACCATTCTTGCACAAGTGAATAGAAGATGAAGAGTAGATAAAACTCAAAAATGTTTATCTCCAAATGAAAGAGAAACACCTATTTATAGACCAATCCCAACATCTATATTTTCACCCTCATATACCATAGTCAAAGAGCTTAAAAGCGCTTTAATTTAATTGTATTACTTCAACAATGAGAATGATTACCAATAGGTTATGGATTAATGACACACAATTAATGCTCTAATGATTACTGCGAGAAGTTCCTAACTTTAAAGGTCTACTTATTCAACAAGAAGCGCCTTCAAATTGTTCTATTAAGTAAGCTAGATATGTACCACAATTAGACCTGTTCAATGGGCCGGATACAGGTTGGTTAGGCTCTACTTTAGTTGGGCCAGGTCGGGCCCGGTTTTACAAGGACAAGAAACGAGCTTTAAATGGATCATGCTTTATGGCCCAGCCCGACCCATTTATCTTAGTTCTTAAAAGTAATATATATATTTTTGGCTTTATAATTCATGAAAGCATCAGAATTAGTAAGAAATTTGATGATATTTGTTGGAATTATTTAACTATTGATTATATTAATCACGTTCTCATTTATTTTTGATCAGCTAGATAAGAAAATTAGCTACAAAAGCATCCTAATTCCCGGTTCATGCAAGCGATCAGTAGTTCAATTATAAGTAATCAATACATATATTTTTTCCCTCTATCAGTGCAAATGTCACATTTGATTTTTTGACACTTTTCATCGATCGCTTTTAACTTGTATTTTATTTCCAATCTAGCTGTCAAAATATAGTCAAGTGGGTTCTTGTTTAATTTTTTTTAAAGTGGGATTCTTGTTTATTTCGTCAAGATATAAATTTTATTTATATGAGACTATTGATATGAATTGAAGATAGTATTTTATAATACAATGCAAGATGCATTATATACATTAAATAATATAGCTCAGAAAGCTAAATAATAGTAGCTTCACTCAAAAAAAAAAACAAAAGTAACTAATTTAAGAAACTGCCAAAAATAGTTTACTTATCAAAAACTCTAAAACAATTTACCATTAATAAGCAATGTAAAATAACTGATCAATAATGATCAAAGCCCGTATAGGATCCGGTTAAAACGAATATACATAAAAACTTACTTTCATATATATGACACCTAGTGTCATATATCGTATGATATAACAACCTATACTATCATACATAAAACATCTACTGTGATACATACAACACCTACTATAAACCATAAAACACCTACTATCATACATAAAATACCTACTTTCACAAAATAACTCCAATTACAATGCATAAAAAAACCTACTACCATATAATAATAGTAACTACTATTACCATACATAAAACACTTAGTATCATACATTGAAAAACCTACTTAGCTTCATAAAATTTTGACTTTTAAATTCGCAATCAAAATATGTTTTTTAGGGAATAATACATAGCCGCGACCCTGAACTATATAGGGCCCTAGGCTAAATTATAAACGAGGGCGCTTAATATTGAGTATTCTGAACAAAAAAAAAACATTAAATGTTAGAATTTAGAGGTGTATAATGGTAATATGAATGATAATTAATTAAATTAAATAAATAATTTAATTAAATTAATTTATATTATCCCAAGGTTGAAAATTATATGTTTTAATCAAAACATGAAAGTCACGGCTCGTGGAAATATTCGCGGCTCGCGAAAATGGACCAAAAAGTTTATGTTTTCTGGGACGCACAGGTCGCGGCCCACTATTAATGTGTTTTTTCGGGAATTTTTCGTGGGATATTCTGTTTTGTTTTGGTGGTTATAGAATAAATTCCTAAAGTTATTATGGTTACTTTGAGCCATGTTCTTTGGGATGTAAAGGTTGAGTGAAAGGTGACATTGGTTCATGAATCGATCTCGTGTTTCACGGATCAACCTTGTATTACATGAAGCGACACTTTGCTTTGAAGTAGTGTGAGCTATTCTATAAATATAGAATGCTTGTGTGTTATTATAAACATACATTTTCTGATTTTCTTCTCTTCTTAAGCATTCAAAATCAAGAACTTGCAATCCTTGATTGTGAATTTCCATATTTTCTTCCATTTAAGTTTTTCTTATATCATTTTAATTTTCGTGTGCTCGGAAGTTAGTGTAATTCTTTGTATCTCATAACATATTTTCGGTGTATTCCCAAACACCGTAGTAGGGAGGAGATGATGTTTTAGGAAAGAGCATCTCGCCTAGAATTTATATCAAGATCCAACAAAATCTTCTTGTTACTATGATCGATATATGGTGATTCCCGATGATCAAGATTGCATTTGGTGTATGTTAAGCAAAGGTTTGAACTTGTCATATGTAATTTGGTTTTTTACTACAAACTTATAACTTTATTTTATATTTTATTTATAAAATTAAAATCACAATTTCCAACAATCTAAAACATCATCTTCTAAAGTAAGTATGGCAATCGTTTCAATGTTTAACCACAAACTTCGTCATGGTTGACAAATTTGTTGGGAAAGTTTTAAAGTTTGCTTATATGTAAGTTACACCATGATCGGGTGATGAGATAATCGTAGAGATTTTTGAAAGGGTGCATTGATTCGATAAAAGAATGTGTTGGTGCGATAAAGAGACACGTTGGTTCATGAAGATCACTTGCATTTTTTCTATCTTGATCGAGTTATGTAAGAGAGATAGACATTATTACATGGTACAAATGATATTTCTCAAGTATGTAAGTTCTCTATGTTAATTTCATATGTTTATTATTTTTATGATTATAGAGAAGTACAATATGTTATATGTTTAAGCAAGTTTTTATATCCATGAAATTTGATAAGTGATCATGGTTATTTGGTCATGGTTATCATTTGGTGTAAATGATGATACTCTATTTTTATTTATCAAAGAAATTTGATGGTTGGAGTATAAGTAACTTACCATAATTTTTATGATGATTAAAATTATCATCAAAGATGGACAATGTTTGCTATTGTGTTTACAAGTTTTGTTTTATGCATGATAAGATGATAAATTTCTTTGTTATGTTTTTGACATGCTTATCATGAATTATTTGTACCATGTCTTGTTTTGTTATAGAATGATAATATGTATTATTATCAAGTTGATTATAATTGCTTTAATAGTTCCTTAATGGCAACATGTTAAGTATTTGGGTCTTTGCATGTTTTGTATGACAAGATAAGTTTGTCATGCAAGTTAAACATTATGTGTTTGTTATGATTGGTTATCTTTTGACCAAGTTCAATAATGTTTTGTTATTGATGTAAGTTTCACCTTTTGAGTGAATTGTTCTAAAAGGTTGCATGATCCATGTTTGGTTAACAATAAAGTTAATTAAAGTATAAAGTATATTATTGCAATGTTGTTCTTAGCATAAGTTTATGTTGCATTATTTTGTTTCATGTGTAGAATTATTTCTATGTGTTTGTGCATGATTCAAGTTAGTCTTATGATATATTCTTTGATTGGTTTATTACCAATGTTGTTTAAATTTGAACATATATATTTTTATATGGCTTGTCATATATATACTTTTACCCAAGGTTATATTAATTTATTAATATTAGAAAAGGGTACAAAGTTTATATATGTCATAAATAAATTTAGAGGTTTATCATCAAGGACTCATTAAAAGTAAGTTTTAATGTAAAGGTGATGTTAATAAGAATTTGAAAATCTAATAATCTTTTAAATAAAGGTTGAAAGTTGTCAACTTTATTCTAAACTCGGAACTTTATTTATTAAAGTCTTTTATTATGGAGGTTAAGTTCCATAATGTTAAATAAAGAAAAGAGTTTAATGCTTATATAAGTGATTTTATATATCAAATAACAGATTAAGACAAGTTTCTCTAGTTTATTTTGATATATATGACGATTTAATCTTATATAGTATAAATGTTGATTCGCTAAGTAAAGCAAGATATGAATTCACTTATTACTACATTGATTAATGTATTAATTCAAATTCATATGTTACTTTTACTCTAGAGTAAAAGTAACATATGAATTTGAATTAATACGTTATTATTTTGATTTATTAGAACAAGAGATATTATGTATCAATGATATTTGATTTTAATCCAAAGTGATGCAATATATATTTATTAGGAAATTTATTTTGAATGATAGATAAGTTTAAATACCTACAGGTTTGTACAAATGGTTATGACATTTTGATCTTTTATAGATTGGCACAACAAAAAAAACGCATAATCCGACTACCCAGAATAGTCGATGTTTAGTCGGTATAACTCTATACCGACTAACACCAACTAAAAATAGTCGGAAATTCAGTCGGAGTTCCGACTAAAACTCAATTGGTAGGTATTTTGTCGCAATTCTGACTAGATCATGTTGTAGGCATTCAGTCGCAACATACCGACTTACCGCCGACTAACCATTAGTCGCAATATACCGACCAACATTTTAGTAGGTAAATAGTCGATCTTTCTTGAAAATGAATTTAATTGATATTTCAGAATTTTGAATAATAAAATATTATTTTTTTTTTTCCGACTAATCGCCGACGAAAATGGTGGTAGGAAAGTAGTCGAAAAAGTCAAACCTTAATTTAGTCAAAAAGTGACCAAATTTTGGCGGCATTGGATTCCGACTAATTTCCGACTAAATATTTGTCGGTAGGTAGTCGGTATATGCTAAGGTTACCGACTAAATTCCTACTAACATTTAGTCGGAGTTTAGTCGGTAGATTTTTTATATTTAAATAATAAAACTAGTCAAATGTGGTCAATGATATTGACCACATTTGACCAATTTTGTTATTTTATCAATAACCTAAATTATTGATCGAATGCAAATAACCAAATATACAATTATTAATGTGATGTATTATACAATTAACCCAATGTTTTATCCATAATAATTCAAAATAAAAAACAAAAATACAAGGGCTCAGCTGGTCGCTGGAGGCGTAGGAGGTTGTCAGTAGGCAGGATTTTTGCGGAAAATGATTCGCACAAAGTTGAGCAAATGGTTGACCTCTTCCCTCAAACGTCGTTGCTCCCCAAGAGTGAAGCATGCTTCTCATTTGAAATGTGCTCGTTGAGGCGAGCCTCAACTCGGTTAATGGACCCCTGAAGATGATCCAGCCTCTCGTTCACCATTTGTTGTGAGGGGAGAGTGGCCTAGTATTGGGATTGCAACGTCACAACATCTACGTAATAAACTCCCGCCGCGTCACCAACCCCATACACGCTCTTGGAGGGCTTCTTCTTATTGGGCGCCTATGATTCGATATTTATAACGGCTTGAAAATAGGCGTCGTTAATCTCCTCATTAGGCGCATGTATATCTAAAAGAGAAAAGTATAAGTTTATTTTACTAAGGAAAACTTTTTAATGAATTTTGATTTTGTTAAAGTTTTCAAAGTAAAAGGTTTTTAATATCTTGTATTCATAGTTCTAATATAAGTTTAAGCTTTCTAAAAGAAAGTGAGTATTGATGTGTTTATTATGGGAATAATGTTTGAAGTTTAGTAACTTGATCTCCAAGTAAGTATAACAATATGTTTAAGATAGTTGGTAAACATGTAATAATTTTCAAGATTTATTAAGTGGTATTATACTTATTACTTAATATGATAATTGATTATTGAATTTATTTCAATAAGCTTATCGAAAATACAATGGTTAAATAATTATTTGTATTTTCATATGGTATGTTGTATCATATATTTTAATAAATTATGATTTATTTATTTTGGAATTGTATAAGTTAAGTTGACAAAGTAATATGTCATATTCCTTATATGAAGGAAATGGGGGAGGTAAATGTTAAATGTATTTTAACATAAAAGTTTAAGGACTAAGAAATAAGTATTTTATTATACTTAAGGTAAAGTCCAAGATTACCCTCATGTTTTCCAATTGAAATTATTTCCTAAATATTTGGAATGATTATAAAATTGGATGTAATTTTGAATTATTTGAATAGTTCAAAATGTTTATGTTGTACCATGAATTTAATTAATCTTATAGTGGAAGTTCTTTAAGTTTGAAGAGGTACTCAAGTATGAGTTTTATCTTTAGTGAATTGGTCATTCTCTATGTTGATCAAAATATGTGTTTGTGGGGGAGGTACCAAATTTTGATCACCTAAGAACAAACAAAGTTTTAACTTATTCTACTATGATATTTATGTTATTTGTCAAAATTTAGACAAATATGTAAACGGTATAGTTTGAAGATACTCATCTTTGTGATGTTTAAGCCAAATTTGTGCACAAAATCAGTCTAGTTTGATTGACAAGTGGCTTGTATAAAGTATTAATAGTCAAGTGTAACTTTGATAACGCTATGACATCTAATTGAGAGAAAGCCGAAAATTAGGGCTTATCAAAGAAGGGATCACAATTCTTGGCTATGTGAACAAAGTTCAAAGTTAGACAAAGTATTCTTACTAATGTCTAGGTATTTCATGGTCTAATGAAATTGAAAAATGTCCATTCTTCAACAGCATGAGTGAAACCCAATTCGACGCTAGAAGAAATATCTAGTCTTGAATTCAATGTGGATTGATCGCTCATCAGATGTAGGGAGGCAACACTTATGTGATCCTAAGTTTCTTTATTCATGATGTTGACGAACAAGGTAGTAAAGTAGTCCCTCGAAGTCTCCATTTTCTAGAGTTATGAAGATCTCTAGATTGAGTGCTTTATTTACGAAAGCATGATAAACCACGAGAAGTTACCTATATAAGTTCGGGGTTTAGCCGCCTCAATGAAATCAAGGGGCATACTTATGATTTTAATGAACTTATGAATAGATATGGAGACATGGCCTTTAACGTATCAAGGATGATGTAAGATAAATGAATTATTTTGTGTGTACTACTCCTTTAATTGGTTGGATATATCTGCTTAATTCAATCCGTACGGACATTAGGGGATATGATCAATTATAAAGATGCGTGGTACTAGGTCAGGTGTCAATTCAATTCGTACGAACATTGGCATTGATGCATGAGATGGGTTGGAGATTATGGATCGCAAAAGAAGAAAAGGATTATAGACTTTAAATGGGGGAGGATTGTTGGAATTTAGAGGTGTATAATGGTAATCGGAATGATAATTAATTAAATTAAATAAATAATTTAATTAAATTAATTTATATGATCCCAAGGTTGAAAATTATATGTTTTAATCAAAACATGAAAGTCATGGCTCGTGGAAATATTCGTGGCTCGCAAATATGCACAAAAACTTTTCGTTTTCTGGGGCACACAGGTCGCCGCCCGCGACTAATGTGTTTTTTCCGGGAATTTTTCGTGGGACATTTTGTTTTGTTTTGATGGTTATATAATAACTTCCTACATTTATTATGGTTACTTTGCTATGTTCTTTGGGATGTAAGGGTTGACCACAAAAGTTTATGTTAACCACTATCATACTCAACATTCCTATTACTTGCTTGAATTTCAGTATTATAAAAACATAGTACAATGACATAATACAAAACTATTTTCCACAAAAATACATATAATTCAAAACATCATTATCATATCATGACAAAAATAAGTACACAATATGTACATCAAGTTCTAGTTCGTCACAAAAAACTAATTGTAGGTGCTGAAATAATGAACAACCACAATTCAACATCAATTATTATACTAAAAAAACACACTTAAGTACTAAAATCAATTAATAAGTACCTTAACCAAATAAAATTGAGCTAGCGGAGTATAACTTTGTAAAAATGTGACCTACATTTGAATCATAATCATATAGTAAATTAAATAATTACCCTATAAACAAAAAAGGCATAAAATGAATAAATTCTTACCTTAGTGCAATCCAACTAAGCGTAGAACACTTTAAGTCTTTAAGAGTGCTAAGTTGGTAGTTGGACTGAATTAAGAGATTTAAGAAGTTTTAATATCAGTTTTTGGAATGAAACAATTGTCTTTTTCTTAGGGTTTCTGATTTGGGAAAATGGGGAAGAAAATACGGTTTTTTGCTGGTAATTGTTCGTAGTTAGTAACAACGACATAAGAGCTAGTACAAAAGATAAATTTGCTATCAGTAACAGCGAATATATATGCCTGACTTTTTTTAGTCAATTTCTCTTTGTTCGCAGTTACTAGCATTAAATAATAAAACCCCTATCTCAGGTTAGGGTTGTAGACGTTTATTTTGGAAATGAAAATTTTACCATGCTTAATTTGGAAATAGTTTTTTAAAAAGACTCGTAGTTTTCTTTTTCAAATTCTCCCATATATTTTCGAGGTAAATTAAACGAAGACATTATGGAGTTGGATTTTCAGCAAAGTGAAATACTAGGGGCCCAAAATAGCATAAGACCAATTTTAATGGACCCACAAAATTGCATATAGAATAATAACCAAAAAAAGTAACAAAAAGTTCATACTTTCTCTTACTCTTTATTAATACTCTCTTGGTTCTTCAATGTGCTTCTGTAAGAAACGGTAAAGAATTTAATAAAAATAAAATCTTTTAGATAATAGATATATTATTTTGTTGAATAATAAATTTGATGGAAGAAAAGTAGAGATCATAAATATTCAATTAATATTAAAGAAAGTTAGTGGAAAAAAATATGAGTACCACAACTAACAAAAATTGATTTTATATAGATACTGGAAATTATGAGAAGACAATAAGCATTATAAAAATATTAACTGAGCATGAACTAGGTTATTTTTGTTCAAAGTTTGGAATTCAAATAGAAAGATTATTCATGGGTACAACAAGTAGAATACCTAAAATATCAAATGAAAACTTTTTTATAATATAGAGGGAATATAATTTCTTATGTTGTACTGTTTGCCTCAATTTGTATCATTTTTATTCTTTAAAAAGGGCCCATTGTTTTTTTATTTCATTTGCATATTTTAATTCTATTTTAATTTATCTAAACAACTCCTTTTCTTATTTTGTTTACTACAAACTATATTTTTTAAAACAATTCATGTTCTTTTTATTTACATCTCATAAATTAGTATATTGGGATTTGGGTGCACATAAAAGAGGTCGTATGAGAACATAACTTGATCACAAACACTTGGGTGAGAATTTCTTATTTATGAGATGTGTCTTACTAGTTCGGTCCAACTGTATATATTTTTTCTTATCAAATCTTACAAATTAAAATGTCAATTTCAAGAGCAAAAAGACCAATTTAAAGACTTAAAAGACAATTCAAAGATTTGAAATTGATATTTTAAGTCATGGGATTTGGTAGCTTTAAGACTTAAAAAGTTAATTTTAATAATTAATAAATAATTTTAAGACTTCAAAAACAAATTACTGGACATTAAGTTCTTATTTGAATTTATAAAATAGAAACCCTAGCCGCCCCCATTTTTTTTCCTCTCTTCTCTCTCTAAAAAAACCCTAATATCTATAGTGAGTTTGGGGCTATCATCAATCTTTAAAGATTGATGATAAGCCTCTAATTTCTTCTTTTTAAGTTTTTTTAATATGATTAGAATAAATTTGTGTCATCTCCTTGTAAGAGAGTTGTTCTACCCATTCATTGGGTTGATTCTATCCATATATTGGGTTTTAAAGTCTCTCCTTGTGAGAGTTTGGAGTTATGAATTTTGGTCATTAGTTGATTTATTAGTTTAGATTAATGCGATGATGCAGCAGGCACCAAAATTGCAAATATCATAAACTACATCAAATTCAATTTTATCTCAAGACTACAACAGATCGAAAAACCCCCCTCGTAGAAGGCTGTATCAAACAACGATGTGGAAGAGGATATTCAGAATTGTCAGATCTCATACACAACGATCGTAGTTTTGTTATTTTTGAATTATATTTGGTTTTAATTGCTATGTACTTGCTAATTTTTATCTCTGATGTAGATGTCGTATGACTTTTTATTAATGAATCAGGTATTATTCAAAATAAAAAAAAAACGTTCTTATTTGAACTTTTAGATAGGATGACTGAAACATTAAAGTAGATATTAAAAACTTTGAAATTAACCTTCTAAGTCATAAATTGCATTTTTACGTCTTAGAATTGTCTTTTTAGTCTTAATGTCAGAATATTTTTTTGAAAAATTATTGGGTGTGAGCTAGTTGTACGGCTAAGGCCGTTTGGAGAGTAACTTTAACTTGATTTACTTGCATTCACCCAGAGCCGGCCCTAGGCAAGGACAAGGCGGACCTACGTGTTTAAAGTTGTTATTTGTCTTTATGAAGATTTAAACAAAAGATCTATCGAGTGAAAGATAGGTTAGTTAACCACTAAGATTGGTTATAATGCTAGTAATAAACACAATGTTTATTGGATTTATATAACTACTACAGTAATTATATTATGGTGTGTACAATTGCACATACACGAAATTTAAGTCGACCTTAAGTCATTAAGCATTAGTTAATTTTTCTTATTAATACTTTTTAATTTTTTTGTGAGTTTTCTTTTTCTACAATTATAAATCTCATAAATGTATAATTTTTTTAGGATCATTTACCAACAACAGCCTCAACGTTTACTCAATTTCAAATAAACAGCCTCAAACTTCGTTTTTTTACCAACAACAGCCTTCAACTTGGTAAACATGACATTGATACAGCCACTTCACCGGATGACCTGCTAATGAACCGTCGACCATGCTCAATGACCTTTGACTTTCCCTTAATTTCATTAATTAAACCTAATTATCCAATTACCCCTAATTAAATCATTCTTCCCCAACCTTTCTTTAACTCACCTCAATCACCTCCATTCTCCCTCTTCATCAACACCATCACCACCACCATTAAAACCCCTCTTTTAATAACAACCCAATTAAAAGCCCTTTCTTTCTTCTACATTAGACTAAACATTTGTCTTCTTCAAAATAACCTTTGATTTTCAAAATGACGTTTCTACTAAAACCCAGAAAAAGAAATCCATTGACAAAACTTCTGATGATGATTCTTCATCTGAGGAGTTCGATTTTCCAAAAAGTGAACTAGATGTGGAAAATAAGGGTAAATTAAGAAACTGAAGAAACTGAAGAAGACGACCCATTTGATGAAGATTTTCCTAAAGAATTTAAGAAAGGTAAATTAAGTATATTCACAGTATTAGAATGGGTTAGTTCTTCTATGACCTTTGAGTAGAAATGAAAACCCAAAAGATTTTCCTCAAACGGCTTGTTATATACAATGGGTTTTCACAGTATTAATTTCTTCTTGATTTTGATTTTCCTTGTTTGATTTTCTATTAACCATCCTAGCCAAAAGATTTTCATTTCTACTCCAAAACCCAAAAGATTTTCCTCGTTTCATGAAGATTTTCCTGAAAAAGACATGTTTAGTCTATTGTAGGAGAAAGAAAGGGCTTTTAATTAGATTGTTATTAAAGGAGGGGTTTTAATGGTGGTGGTGTTGATGAAGGGGGAAATGGAGGTGATTGAGGTGAGTTAGAGAAAGGTTGGGGAAGAAGGAGTTAATTAAGGATAATTGGTTAATTAGGTTTAATTAATGAAATTAAGGGAAAGTCAAAGGTCATTGAGCATGATCAACAGTCGATTAGCAGGTCATCCGGTTAATTGGCTGTATCGATGTCATGTTTCTTAAGTTGGAGGCTGTAGTTGGTAAAAAACGAAGTTTGCGGCTGTTTATTTGAAATTGAGTAAACTTTAAGGTTGTTGTTGGTAAATGATTTTTTTTATTTATATTTTCGAATTGTTTCTTTTTTTGTTTATATACCTTTGCTTACGTGTTTATTTGACGAAATTTATATTTGTTGATTTTGCGTTAGTGTTTAATATTTTCTCTTTCATTTCTTGATAATAAATACAATTATTCTATGAACTTATTTGTGCTCCATTTTGAGTCGTAATATTTCAAAATATAACTTTACATTGTAGAAGGCTAGCTAAGAGGATCTTAACTTGTGTAACCTCGTTTTTCAAATCATATTATGTCTTGTCCTTGCTATTGTAAAGAAGGTTTATTTACTAACTTAATTGTTTTCAACTCTCTTGTATAAGATCGTCTCACCATGAAACTAACCTATATAATACTTCCTCCGTTCCAAAATACTCGCTACATTTCCATTTTGTGCACTATTAATCGTTCAAGCTTATTTTACATATTGCGACTAATGTGTAAGTAAAAATATAGTCAAGTGGGATCTTGTTTGAATCGCCTAATCGCATACTTTCATTATATTAAATTTTTATAATTTTTAGATAAGTGTAGTTTAAGATATGAATGATCAAAATTGTGCATTGGATTGCGTAAAAAAGTGAAATGTAGCAAGTATTATGGATGAGAGGAAGTAGCTCATTTCTTTAATTGATTACTTTAAAAAAATATATCAAAATTATATCAAATCATAATAGTTATCACTCTAAGACTATAAAAAGTAATTATATCAAAATTATAAGTAATTAGTTTAACTTGAAGATGAGAGGTTATGAGGGATGAACAATCTGGAAATGGGATTGAGAATGGGTGAGACACGTTTAATTTGGAGGGAAATGGGAATGCGTACGGTGTAATTAGGTTAGTTTAATTAATTGTTTGAGAAAAAATTAGATAGTTTCAATAAGTTTAAAAAGTAAATAGGTAAAATAAATAAGGGTATAAGGGTAAAAAAAAACCCTGCCAAAAAAAGAAATGGGACATTTGGGGTGACTTGACCCAAAAGGAAATAAGACATTTGAGTTGAATAGGAGGGAGTATAATTATTTAATTTATACTCCCTCCTATTCAGCCTAAATGTCCATTATAGTTTTTCTCACTTGTCGAGGCAACATTTTAACCCTTAATATCTCAAATGATTCTTAATTAAAATTAAAATTATAAATATTTGATATTAATAATCCTTGTATTGAGACGAATCAAACAAATTTATATTTTAACTTATAGATTAAGAGTAAAATACAAATCTATAACTAATACTAAAACAAAACACAGCTGATGTCATTATTTTTTGAAATTGCTTACATGTCACTTTCTCAATAAAAGTTTTCCTTCCAAAACAAAATGATGATGTCAATGTATTTATTACTGATATTTATAGCTTTGACTTTTTTATTTTCTAATTATGACTAATATTATCAATATTGATTTATTTTTACTTTTTAGGTCATATAATTTAATATATGATAAAATCATATATAGAATTATATTTTCTTTTAATTATTTATAACGGCTACATAATGTTATAGGATATTTTGAGATGGTTAAGACATAAAACTATCAATTTTTAATTTTTATTCAAATAAATATATCAAAAATTTAATAAAACCGTGCATCGCACGGGCCATTATCTAGTTTAAAGTAATGAGTGAATAGTGCTAAACAACATATGAGACATTTAGACCGGATAGGAGGTAGTATTTTATACTTCTTTCTTTTTTTAGTAATATCTCATTGTAATTTTTTATATAACAAAATTATAAATTCTTACTTGAAACCGTCTATAAAATAAACGTCTCAAATTTTAAGGTTGGCCCAATTGTTAAATCAAAAAAAAACTTAGACGATTTCTCAAGGGAAGGTCTATAATAAAATTGCATCCAAAAGATATATCGTGAGGTGGGCCCTGCATTCACCATTGTTCACTTAAATCGTATACTATTCGTTTATTTCCCTTGTTCAGTTTACCAATAAAAAAAGGTTCGTTGCTATTTTTATGTAAACTTCTGCACCGTTCCTTGCATTCATGCATTACCTAAAGGTTAGAGTAAGGAAATCAAATAAAGTTTAAATCTTTTTTTTCACTTCATTGCTATTTTCCCCTGTGAATTCCCTTCTAATAATTTCAAAGCTTCAAAAACCCATTTCACAAAACTCTATCTTTCACTCATGGAAGATAAAACTTCAAAAGATACCATCGGAGGAGATCATGTTTTCCCAGTACCTGGTCTGTTATTTGTATTTATTTAACCCAAAAACCCTAAAATTTTGTGAAAAAATGTTATTAATACGTTGTTTTGTTTTTTAGGGAATCCATTCTTGGAAGATAAACATGATCGTGGAAAAAACCCGATGTTAGAAGCAGTGCAATTAGATATAGAGATGGAGAAAAGAAAAATTAGAGAGATGATTCTTAGACAAAAAGATTTGGAGGCAGAAGTAAGAATGGAGTTAATGATGGAAAAACAAATGATGGGTATGAGAAGTTTTTATGGGAATTCTTCTGTTGATCCTTATATGTTAATGGATTCTAGGTTTCAGGGTTTTCAAGGTGGGTTTTTATCAGATAAAAACATGTTAAATGTAGGGCTTTTTGGTGATGATTATGTTGAGAAACTGAAGATGATGAATGAATCTGTTGGTAATTTTGAGCAAACAAATCAAGACCCACCAAGAAATGTTTTGTTTAGAGATGAGAGGAAGGAGAAAGTTCATGATGTATCAATGGGGAAGTGGCCTTTCCAACGAGATCCAAGATTTGTTGCTGCTCAAATTGCTAGAAAAGAAGCAGTATCCTGTCAGGTGAAATTTTTTATTTAAAACCTAAATATTGATGTTTTTGAAGGTTGTATATTGGACAATTGTTTATTGTTATTATGAATAATTTGCGAATTACAGCAAAGTTTTGCACTTTTGCTAATTACAACCTTAATATTTAAGTTTTGCGAATTACAATCAGCAAAGTATGAAAGTTTACAAGTTCAGGCCAAAAATACATGACTCCTACCATTTGACCTAAAATCCCGACCACCAAAATGGTCGGAATTCTATATTTTGGCTTGAACCTGCAAATTTTGATACTTTGGTGGCTGAAATTCGCAAAAAATAAACATTTTAGCTGTAATTTGCAAAAGTACTAAACTTTAAGCCTGTAATTCTCAAACAATTCTTGTTTTTATAGGCATTTGAATACTGTTTAAACGCCTCATTACCATTATGTCATTGAGTACTCTCATTTAGGTGGGGTTCAGAAAATCGCACGTAATTTTACTCTTATTTTATTGGCAGATTCAGGTCACGTTAATGCAATGGGTTTAGGAAAACTTTATGATTTTGGTTATATATGTTTTTGATAATAATGTATACTTGTATTGAAACGTTTTTATATTTAGAAGTTATGTATGGTTCTACGGACATTTTTTCTCGGTTGGACACTGTTTTTTATAAAGTTAGTTTGCGAATAGGAAGTGCAAAGATTTATTGTTTTTTAATGTAATCAATCCATTATTACGTACAACCAAATTTACCAACCAACAATTTATTTCTTTGACACTATTCATAGGAATTGGAATTTTTGTATAGATCAATTCTTTTTTGCTACAAATTTGAATGTCATTTGATTTCATTCCACAATATGACATCTTTTTTGACTAAATTTTTGAGCATTAAACTGTTTTCATTTTTGTGGGATGATCAGTGTATGCACGGTGGATTGTTCTGATCATAAACAATGTGTTCTTGATTGAGCTATTTTGAAGGTATCATCATATGAGTTGCTAATTATTTTACATGTATATGAAAGTTTTGATTTTTCCTCTGGAACGAAAGTTATTTAAGACGATCATTATTCGATAATGATCGCTTAGCTATCAATGCTGAATGTTATTTTGCTTTGTCGGATTTATAAATGATGTGTAATGTGGTTTAAAATCTTGGTTTATGTGGGTAGTTCTGTTTAGTTATATGTTGAATCTATCTCTGATATTTTGTGCTATTATGGGTTGGATTGATTGCTATTTGGCTAAATCTTGTTCATGCCCTATCATTGTTTCTGCATGATTGAGGTAGTTGATCTTGATATACTCCTCAGTCCTCACAAGTCACATCCCTCTAATTCCTGTTGTTGATTGCCATTCAGAATGTTCCTTTTTAACAAAGTTTTGTTACTCACTACTGGTCTGCAGGTTTTACCTTGCTTAGACGTTTCCGGAAGGAAAAGGAAAGCTGAAACGTTAATAATGAATGAGGAAGAAACGGTTTCAATTTCAAGAAAGGAATTGCCGAAGAAATGGTATTGCTCGGTGTGTGAAGTTTCTGCTACATCAGGAAGCAGTTTTGATCTTCATCTTAATGGAAAAAAGCACAAAGCCAAGTTAGGTCTGTCTAAATCTTTTGAAACTACGAGCTGTGTTGTTATGGACAGTGACTCCACTGAGAGTTCGGTGCAGCCTGTGAAGGAAGAAAAAAACCGAGTGCAACCCATGGAGGAAGAGAAAAGCCTAGTGCAGCTTACGGTAGAAGAAAAGAGTAAAGTTCAGCCTGTGGAGCAGGCAAATAGCAAGATTTCGAAGATATGGGAGTGCTCTTTGTGTCGAATAACTGCTACTTCAGAGACACTTCTAAGAAGTCATCTCGAAGGAAAGAAGCACAAAGCAAAAGTTGCTAAGATCGGGGTATCTCAAATAGCTAGTGACACTAAGGAAGACCGTGAGGATGTAAAAAAGTGGTCTTGTTCTTTATGTCATGTATCAGCTTTATCAGAGAAAAATATGAACTTCCATTTGCAAGGGAAAAAACACAAGGCTAAGGCGAGGTTGTTTCCTCAAGTCGCTGATGATATGGACTGTAATTCAGCAAAAGAAATCTCAGAAAGTGTGAAGTCGATGCAGGAAAAGGGTTTCGAAGGTGACAAAGGTTTCAACAACGAGCAAGAAGTCGACAAGTTGAACTTAGTGAAGGATGGAATCGAGAAAGATAGCGTCTATACAGAGAGCATTGAAATTGAAGAGTTGGAGAACAATGATCGAGAGATGGGAAGGGAATCAGTGAAGTTTTGGCATTGCAAGACATGCAATGAAGGAACATATAATGAAGAAGCAATGGATATACACAGGAAGAGTACTAAGCACATGAATTCGCTTCGAGATATTGGTGGGGGTCTCGTTGTTGTGGCACATGTCCGGAAGAAAGAAGCTGAAGATGAAAAGGGATCACAAGATGCAGCACTTGATGAGATTACAGATGAAAATGGTGTAAGTTCGGGTCTAATTGTTGCACCAAATGTCTCGAAGAAAGCAGTTGCAGATGAAAAGGGCTCTTCAGATGCAGCACTTGATGAGGTTACAAATGAAAATGACGTAAATTCGGGTGTCATTGTGGTGCCAAATGTCCTGAACAAAGCAGCCGAAGATGAAAAGGGATCACAAGATGCAGCAATTGATGACATTACAGATGAAAATGGTGCAAGATCGGGTTTCATTGTTGCCCCAAATGTCGAAGAATGCAGTTGAAGATGAAAAGGGCTGTTCAGATGCAGCACTTGATGAGGTTACTAATGAAAATGGCATCAAATCGGGTCTCATTTTTATGTCAAACCATTGAAGCACGAAACGGTAAAACTTTATTCGGTACTGCGTTTCACTCCTGAATCGAAAACTTCATTTGAAACACTAAATTAACGTTTTTTATTTGTCTTTAAATAAAAGAATTTTATGTTTTACTGTTATGGCCATATTATGTTTTACTTGTACTAGACTTTGGATTTATGATTCGTGTTATGGCCCTATCATCACTAATTAGATCATATATTTTGGGTTTGTTAGATAATTAAGTTTTTCATTTCTTATTTGGTTTTTGGTATGGAATTGAACAAGGAAAAATATAGGTGTGTTGCTATGTGCATACTGATTAGTGATTACCCTTGTTAATGATCCATATATCCGGACCATTACTCCGATACCCACATTGAAAAGATTGATTTCCTAAAAGAAGTCAAAAGATTTTTTGGATAATGAGGATCAGAATTCAGAACGTATGGTACTTGATTTCCTTGTATTAGGAAAATTTTCAGGTATAGAGTATTAGCCTATTAGGCTAGTAGCTGGTAATTTACTTTATTAGACATATTACTTACTAGTATCTACTGCGAGGTACTTGATCAGATTCGGTTGGTAAAATAACATATAAAGGGTTTCAAAATTAGATATGGGATTGCTTAGGGTTTGGAAATTTGAATATATTGTTTTTCCACATAGAAAATTATTATTTAATTTCAATTCGAAAAACAAGATATACGGATTTTGGATATTCAAATTAGTTCAGTTTGGATACCGGATTTCGGTTTATTAATATTCTTGTATTTTGTTGGTTTTCTATAATAAAATTAAGACTTTTTTGTATACATAATTAATTAACCATATAGTTATGCTACAGAGTTGTTGAGAATCGTAAATATTAATATATTCAACCATTAGAATAAAGTTATTAAAAAATTGTATTATGTGCTAAAGTTATTAAAAAATTGTATTATGTGCTAACTCGCAATATACTATATATATTTTATTACAATAAAATGTATAATTGTCTATAGATTCTTTCCATGGCATTTTTAAACCACTCTTTAAAGTTAATACTGGTTAAATATCTCATTTTACAAATTATAATCAAATGATTTAATATGGTTTAATATGAGATGTTTTGGAAAATTAATTTAACGGTAAGAATAGAATACTAGTCTAGAGTGGATTGCAATTTGGTGCCAAAGGATTGCTTGCTTGCAAAGCTCAGGAGTCAGGATTGTCCTAAAGCAGAAAACAAGTGGAAGATACATCCATGTTAAGTTTTGAAAAGATGTTCTATTTTCACATAACATATTCAAAGAGTTGCTTCATCATGTCGTCATTAAAGTTATGATACCAACATTTTTAAGATTTTGTTCCTCAAAGATTTCGGGTCAACGTCAAAATTATTACACTAACACTCTAATCTATAGAAATTAATTTACATTTTTATTTTCAATGTATTTACTTTACATGCATCCAATGAAATTAAGGATATTATTACACTTACACTTTAATCAATAGAATCTTTATTTTTTAGGAAAATTTGCTCAAAATAATCCTAACTATCACCCGTTGGTCAAAAATAATTCCAACTAACAATTATTTTTTAATAGTCCAAAGTATTCTCATAATTTGTTGAAAACATACATACCCTCTTGACACCGGCTAAAATAGGTACCTTTTTCACTTTTTTTTTCTTTTCTTTTTTTCTTAATTGTTCCCCTTCATCTATTTATTAAAAAAAGAAATAAAAAAGTTGAAAAGTTACATGTTGTAGCCGGTTAAAAAAGAGGTGGGTATGTATTCAACAAATAATGAGAATAGTTGAGATTATTAAAAAATAATTGATAGTTGAGATTATTTTTGGTCAACGGGTGATACTTTAGATTATTTTGAGCAAATTTTCTTTTTTTTTTTTATATTATTTTACTCAACTTTCATAGTATCTATTGTGTAATTATAGTTTATCTTAATTTCTTCCCATATTCCAAATGGTAAGAACAAAAAGAAACGGAGAGATTATTAAATGCATTTATATATTCAATGATATTCTCATTATGGTATTTTTCTCGGTTGAATATGTCCGCTTTTGCTTTGATTCGATTGTCTTTTTAGTTTTTTTTGGATTTTTTTGGTAATTTATTTTGTTTTGATATTTTTAAATTATAGATTTAATCATCATAAATCATACTTCCTTCGTTCCAAAATACTGGCAATATTTGCTTTTTCACGCGGTCCAATGCACTAATTCGATCTTTAATATCTATAGTTATATATAATATAAAATTATAAAAATTTGATATTAATAATCTTTGCATTGAGACGAATAAAACAAGATCCCACTTGTCTATATTTTAACTTATAGATTACAAATTAATTACAAATTTAGAGAGATAAGTGAATAGTGCTTGTTTTTCCATTGTTGCGACTATATTGGAACGGAGGAAGTACAATTTATTAATTTTGCTGTAGAATGGCAAATGGCAAGGTCATATTTATTTGTCAAATGCATTAAAATTATTGGATGTTAAATTTGGACGTGACATCAATACATACTTCCTCCGTTCCATAATACTTGCTAAATTTTCCAATTTTGACAATTTCATATTACTTGCTATATTTCTATTTTTAGTAATAAAAGAATCATATACTATTTTACCCCTATTTTTATCATACTATATACCTCACTAACTTTTTTCCCTCTTTAATTAAGAAAAAGTGAAGGGTATAATAGTACTTTATGTTGTGCCCACCTTTCTTAATTTCCGTGCCCATGCAAATGTAACAACTAAAACAGAACGGAGGAAGTATAAATTGCATTCAAAATGGTAATTTATTTTAAAAAAATAACTACAATTATATGATATGAAAATCTTTTATTATAATCAATATGGAAAGAAATTGAAAAGAGACATGACGAAGTTGATTGTGTTTTTTTTTTTTTGAAGAGACATGACTTTTATGTTTGTTGTCTCCACAGACAGCGTCAAACTGTTTTTGCTAAGAAACGGTCGAATTTATAAAAGAGACTTAAATAAGAAGTACCTTTAAGTAGAGGAAAGTGAAACGATCTAACAGAGAGAGATGGTGTAACTGCAACCACAAAGAAAGACTAAACCGGGGGCTAATATCCTGATCGAAAAGCCTCTTCTCTGATTTCCTCTTCGCTTACTTGTTGGTATAAGGGATAAGTGTAAGTGATTTAGCAGAGAGTCGGTATGAAAGTAAGATTACGTACCCGGAAAGCTTCTTTAATTTCCTCTTCGCTTACTTGTTGGTGTTCTTGTTCTCTTATTTTTTCTCGTTTCTATTATTATTATTATTATTATTATTATTATTATTATTATTATTATTATTATTATTATTATTATTACTAGTACTATTGTTTTCATTTTTATTTTTTTTTATTGTTTTTACTTATTTATTTTATCTATAAACATTTTATTTATCTTTCCCGTTGTAGAAATTTCTCTTAACCTTTCTCGAGTCGGGGGACTCTTTTGACCGCGCTCTCCTTTATGGGTATGAGTTGCCGTTGTCCTTCCCTCCCCAAACCCTAAGTATAGTTTTCAATGAGCGGGATACACTGGGTATGATGATGATGATGATGATGATGATGATGATGATGAGTTGTAGAATGTTGGAGGTAGTTACTAGATTAATGGTAGTTCATGGTGATCATGCTTGTGAAAGTGGGAGTAGCGAGTAGTTATTTTAGGAGTAATGAGTAGTTATTGAAAGTAGTAGCTTATAATTGTTGTATAAGGCTTAGTAGGATGGGCCGTTAGAAGAATTATGATACGTAGAAGAAAAAAAATATATGAATTATATTTAGACCTTGACTTATATATTGACTTTGATCATTGACTAAGGGTATTTTCGACATTTCACCTAGACGTGAAATTTTATCCCCAAAATTAACATATTTGTTATAATTTTATTACTATTGTATGCATTATTGTAATGGGGTATTTGTTTGAAAACAATAACATGATAATAAAAATGCTTGATATTAAGGAAATGACAAACCATGCTTCCGGCATGTAAAAATGTGGTACATGTGGCTTGAGCAACATTGTACTGGAAGAGTAACGACTCCTATTAAGTTAGGGATTTTGGTTTACCTCATCCTAATAGGCCCTTATTTATATCCAACAAAGATCATATGTGTTGTAGTTATTTAATAAATATTCTGATTCACAAAAGATTGAACAACCAAAATCACGTATTAGTACGTGCACAATCACTCATATCATTTCACACTATTAATATTTTCAAATCCCTAAGGATTTACAAATGATTGATCACCCAATAATGCCCAAAACAACATAAAAACAAGCAGAAACTTAAAAGCCATATTCTAGAAAATCCGACTTCACCAATGCAATTGGAAGTCATCAATTATCTTGGGTATCAAATTTCATAAATTTTAATGATCGTTTACTATTTTAAATTAACTAAATTATTAAAGCAATTTTTAGTCCGATCGGGACTTAAAAGACACATAGATATCCGATAGGACATGCATCCCGAGGTAGTAACCTATTGCCAAGAACCCTTTTTTTAGTATGTTTTTTTTTATAATTTAATTTAGTCAATTTCTCAATTCGCCAAGACACCAACAAGATGCGTAAAACTCATTATATTGAATGTAACGTTATTTTTTTTCATTCGCCAACAAATTAATTATGAAATATCCCAATTTCCACCACACACACACACACACACACACATATACATGTATTAATTTTCTGTATATTTATTATTTTCTTATTTACAAATCCTAAATTTTTTTCCTGAAACAAAAAATTAGGAAAAGCAAAAACGACTTTACCTATATAAATTATGAGCAACTATTTCGTCCTTTAACATGCTTCTTAGAAAAATGAAAAAAATATATTTTTATCAAAATCTCCATTGAAGACAAATCATTCAAAATCAACATTATCTAAAACAAGATTTTTACAAGGTAAGAAAAAGAAAATGTTTGTGTGTACCTTCAAGAAATACTCTCATATATACACTTTGAAATTGAACAAACACTCTACATAATTTTAAACACCTAATTACTCACACTAGATTGACTACTTAAGAGTATATACTGATTATCAACCTCAAAATCAAACATGTAAAACTATACCAAAATTTTTGCATACTTACATCTTAGAACTATGTTGATTGGATCCTTAAAACACCAAGTTTATGACTTAATCTCTTGCTCATAAATGTCCATGATATCACCTACACATATATAAAGACATTCAAGGTCTTGGATGAGGTTTAAGTGAAGAAAGAATATAAGAAAAATATTGGAATTGCTCACCAAAAGTTGTTGTCCGAAATAGGATTCCAGCCTTGGATGAAAATATTTTTAGCTCCAAAATTAAAGATTAAATGCAAAAATCTTATTTGACAAAATTTTTTTTATTCCGAGTCTAGAATATGAAATAAAAATTTGAGGGGTATGTATATGAGAAAGTATGAATAAATTAGGTAGATATTATACACTGTCAGGAACATAGTTGAGATGGATGCAGAAAGGGGTGAAAGAATAACGTGTATCTATCATATTTAGATGGTTATAATGGCGTGTGAGGTCTCAAAAGAAATCTTAGAGGGTTAATGAATTTTTACAAGTGAAATCACTCAATTATATGGAGTATAGCTTAGGTAACTTAGTCTTTCTTCATGAACATGCAAATCTGATTTCGAATCAGATCTTTGCACACTTTTACTCACTTATCGTTATGCATATGACAAGTTTCCTAAATATAATGGTTTTGTATCTTTACTAACATGCATTTGGATGACATACTAAAAGATAGGATTAAAATATATTCATTTGCTATTTTAAACGGATTTTTAGACACGATACAAGTTGTCAAGTAAAATTCTGAAATCAAGTTTTTAGATAATATATATTTTCTTCGAAAATAAAAATTAACCCATAACTGATGTGCTCGTTTTTAGAGAACATTTATCTCCTTATTCTAATGCCAAGTCTCACATTTTATATCGATTTTTACATATCTTACGCATAATTCTACCTTGATCTTGTCTCCATGGTGCTTTAAGGTATTTTCAGGTGTTTTGAGAAGATTTCAAGGTGTTTTCGTTTTGTACAAGACTTAGAGGCTTTGATCGAAGATTAGACATACATGCCGAAGCTTTCCAATGCTTTTCAAGCCTTACTCAAGGTCTCCGCTAAGTTCGGAAACCACCTAAAGCTTCCAAGATTCATTTGGACCAAGGAAAATCACCATTTCGGTCGAATAGAGCCTGACTCGGTCGAGCTACTCGGTCGAGTCACTCGGTCAAGTCAAACTTTGATGTCTTGCAATTTCTATTTTTTTGGCGAATGAAAACCATTCGTGCTAATGAAAAACATTCGAGCGAATGGTATGCCCTATGGCGAATGGATTGTGAAACTCTGTTTGTTAGCTGAAAGCTACTAGAAACCCCGAATGAAGTCCATTCGGGCGAATGGACAACCATTTGCGCGAATGCCCTATGACATTTCGGCGAATGCGACTTAAAATATGCGCTGTTTTATTCTTTTATTTTCGTAGGCTTTTTAGGGCTTTTATCCCCCCTCTTGTTTACCCTATATATACCCCCAAATGAGAATGTATCCCCCATGCCTATTGTGAGTGCCTTGTGCCTCACTTTTGAACATCACTCTTTAATGTTTTCGTCTCCATTTTTGCTCTAGCTTACACTAGTGGAAAAAATGATATTGGCTGCTCCTTATTGGCTGCGGTCTTTTGAAAAACGCAGCCCATATGAGTAACAAAAAAGCGGGAAAAAAAAACAATAAGGGGCTGCGGTTTTTTCACGTGTCCGCAGCCCTTAACACTTTAAATTTTACTAAAGAAAATTAAAAAAAAAATAGAGGAAGGGGCTGCGGTTTTTCTACGTGTCCGCAGCCAATAATGAGGCCTTCAAAAATTTAAAATTCAGGAAAAAAAAAAATTATATGAAAGGGCTGCGGTTATTACAACTGTCCGCAGCCAATAATGAGGATTTAAAAAATTAAAAATTCAAAAAAAAAAATTAAGTGAAAGGGCTGCGGTTATTACAATTGTCCGCAGCCCAAATATCCAATGCAAGCCCATGAAGAAATCTTACAAGTCACACGCCTATTATAAAGCAAAACCCTAAGTCATCTTCTAACCCTAATATTTCAAAACCCTAAAAAAAGCCTAACATGCGCCGTTTTGTCTCTCTAAAAACCTAATAAAAATCTGATTTCTTCTCTAAATCTTCTCTAAAAGGCGCCGTTTCAGTTTTTCTTCTCTAAAAACCTTAATCTTAATCTTATACAAGCATTTTAAGGTAACCTTTCATCCCCAACATTCTCTGCCTTCTCTAAAAAGGTAACCTTTCATCCATTGTTTGTAAGTTCGTTTCAAAGATCTGTGTTGGTTTCCTCTTGATGTTTGTATTTTCGAGCAAAATTCGGGCAAAAATTCGAGCAAAAATCAGATTTCGAGCAAAAATCAGTCATTCCTCAAGATTGTGTTGGTTTCCTCTTGATGTTCGAATTTTCATGGGTTGATGTTTGAAGATTTCAAAGATCTGTAACTTGAAGATTTGAAGATCTTGTTCGTTTTTTTATTTTTCGTTTTTTTGATTTTTTTTTTTTGATTTTTTTGATGAAGATCTTGATGTCTTTTGTAAGTTTTATTGATTTTTTTGAAGATTTTTTTATTGATGTTGAAGATCTTGATGTTGATTTTGATGAATATTTTTTTATTGTTCGTTTTTTTTTATTGTTTGTTTTTATTTATTGTTCGTTTTTTTGATTGTTTGTTTTTATTTATTGTTTGTTTTTTTTTATGTTCAATTTCGTTTGTGTGTATGAAGATCTGGGTATGATGTTCTTGAAGATCTGGGTTTAATGTCCTATTTCAGAAATCGTTTCTAGATTTCTGAATTTTTTTTTTTATTTTGAAAAAACACTTAAGGGCTGCGGTTTTTGCCCATGTCCGCAGCCCTTAAGCTTTTTTGGGCTGCGCTTAAAAACCGCAGCCATTCTCTAATTTTAAGGGCTGCTACAATAATGGCTTGGGTCGTTATACGCAGCCCATAAGGGCTTAAAAACCGCAGCCCTTAAGGTTTTTTCCACTAGTGTTAGATTTACCCTTCATTTATGCTTTATTCTTCCTTTTAGCACTTTCATTTATGTAAGTTTCCTTTATTTATTGCTTTTCTATCTTTATTGCTTTCATTTATGCTTTTATTTAATGCTTTTGTAGTTTAGATTTATTGCTTTCATGTTTTTTATTACATTTATGGTTTCTTGTTCTTCATTTCCTCTATTTCTTTATCTATTGCTTTCACCATGCTAGAGTAGTTTGTTTTAGGTTTTTGGTTTAGAGAAACCATATAATTTTGGTCTTGTGTTTAATGTTTAGGATTAAGGTTGAGATTGATGTTGATTGCTTGATTGATATTTGAGTCGAATCTTGTCCTGCCACTCCTAGTGAGAAATAGGGCGATTATGGGTAGTTTGCATGACTATAGGTCACCAACTTCCCCTCGATGTCTAGAGTGTCTCGATCGATCTTTGTTCGATCTCCCTTGATCTAACCTATCTCTATTTCCAATGGACCTACCTAGGGGGACCTAACCTAATCCCCGTTTTCTTTCATTGCTTATTCTCGTTCTTGTTATAGTTCACCCATCAACCTACCTACCATACACTTTTCCCACACCTAACCTTTAGTCTAGCATCCCTTGTCTTTGTGGTTCGACCCCCTTCTTACCGCTACACTCGTTGTAGTAGCATTTTGGGTGATTATAAATATTCTTTGCATAGCTTGGTTTCTAGTGTTTAACGACGCGTTAAAAAACCGATTATCAAAATGGCGCCGTTGTTGAGGACAAGACGTTGAGTTTAGATTAGGATTGGTGTGGTTTGTGAATAATTATTGTTTTTGTTATTTTTGTTTTTCTTCATGGCTTGCTATCTGTATCAATTCGAGCATGTGTCTTTTTTGAGCTTCTTTGTTACATATGAGGATTCTATCTCTTATGGGCATAATCATGAAAAGTGGCAAATTTGCCTTCATCTTTATAAGGGATTGAATAGTGAGACTAAGGAGTATGTAGAGGATTTTACAGTTTTGTGTTCCTTAACCAATCCCTGGTGCTTTGTTTGCATTTCTTTAAGTGGATGGCCAAGAACGGGTTTACAAGAGAATATCCTACACTCCCTCCCCTAGAGGTTCCACCGGCTTACCCTTTAAACACCGATTACTACAGTATACCCGAAGGGACTGAGTTGGAGAAAAAGTGGAGCATTAATCAATTTGAAAGGGCTTTTAAGGAGAGACTAGAGACCCATAATCAACTTGTGTCCATGGCGTGAAACCATGACCTAGACTCCCCTCACCCTATTATTTACTCCCCTCCTTCTCTTGATGATCAACCTTTGAGTGAGTCTAGTGATGATATGGTCAATTTGGAAGAGTGTACACTCCCAACCTACTTGAATCATGACTCCTCTATCCCTTGTGTTAATGCACCACCCACCGATGAGGTTCATAATGAGGTCCCTTGTGCACCACCATGATGAACCCCTCACATATGTGCATGATCATCCGGCCAATGAACCCGATGACCTAGAGGTAGACTTTCCCGTTATTGAGGAGTCTCTAGTGCATACCCTTAGTGTGCCTCCTGTTGAGTCTTACCCCAACACCTCTTTATCATCATGAGAAGCTCCTGATCGTTCTTGTTTATGCTCATCTCGATGCTTTTGATAATATGTCGCTTGCTTCCCTCCCTCCTCCATTTGTTTGTTCTTCTCTCGGCTTTTCATCATGTTATGGAAAGTCGGTCTTTGTTGTGTTTCTCCCTCTTTTCTTTCTTTTCTCCCTCTTCTACTCCCCAGCCTCTGTTGTTGTGGGGAGTGAGTATGATAAACTCCTTTGGAGATTGACTCACTACGACGTAGTGAGTCAGGTCTAGCTAAAGACCTAAAAGAAGCGCTTGTTGGGAGGTAACCCAACTATACATATTGTATTTGTTTCATTTTTGTTTCTCATTCATTGCATTGCATTTTTGCTAGTCAGTGCTCATGTTTGGTTTGTAGTATCATTTGTTAGAGTTTACAGATCCAAACGACCCATAGAGTTGACCCTTTACAAGTTTTGCTTGTGTTTGATTTGATGATTTTGAGAGGATTAATGCTAGCGGTCCCGTAAGGGTGAGAAAGAGAAAGAAGGCTCAAAAGTACGACTGAGGCAAACATGAAGAATATAGCTTCACCCTATCTTGGGGGAGGCAATCGCTCTAGCCTTGTGCTTCTTGCCTCCACTTCTTTCGAGGATCGGAGAGTTATTTTGCCACTTGTTGGTGGTAATGGTAATGCTAGAAGTGAAAGCCCTCCCAGCCTTGGTATGACCTTCTTCCCTCTTTGTTATAGACTAGCATGTGTTTGTGTTGGGTGTCGTGACAATCTTGTTGACCATGGTTTTTAATGTTTCATCCTTATCTTTTCTAACCTTCTTTGCTAGAGGCTAGTAAAGGCTTGGCTTGGGGGAGAGATGGTCAACACTATTGTTACTTCCACCCATTTGTTTTAGTTTCATATAGTGTTAGGTTAGTTCATTGCATATATCTTTTGTAGATATTTCATATATTCATTTTGCATTCATGACATAGTGTATATATTGCATATTCATGTTTAGTTTTCAATAAGATGGTTGAGTTATGAAACTAGCATACGAGCTTCTGGTGTGTACTTCTGTGGTCTGATCTTATGCAAACTTGTATTTCCTTATCCCTGTGCCTGTTTTGGGACCTAGAGTCTGACTTTTTTCCACATAGCTTGGAGGATTTGGGTTTGCTTGGTTGGTGGCTTGGATGACTACCTTTAGAGGCGCATTTCGACTAGCCTATGAGTATTGAGCGTTCTTGGACTCCTTGCGAGTTCCATTCATTTTAAGAGCTAGTTAGGGGATCTAAGTATTGTGTCGGTTCTTCTCCAACATAATTGGCTTTTCTTGAGACCAGGGATGATAACACGTTCGCTAGAATTGAGCTACATAGCCAAATAGCCTACCTTGTACGCAAATTGACATTAGGATAAGCCAAGTCTTTGCTTTTTCCTTTTTCTTTTGTAGCCACATTGTATAACCTCCACATGAGCCAAATGGTTCTCTCTTCTTACCTAGAGGATATCTTAGTGATGGTGGGGTTGTTATGTGCTACAGTGATTTGTGGGCCTTTGGTTGTGTTATTGGTTGTTGGTTTCATATGACTCTATTCATTCTTATCTAGCTCTTATTATTTCTCCATTCATCCTCTCGTGCTTATTATTATGATTATTCATACATATTCTTTGTTTGAGGAGACCTCTCTCTTGTTCTTCATTGAGTTTTATAAACATATATTTATTTGAGTGATGAGGTCGGTATATTCATTTGGGAGATGAGCATGGAAACACATGTGTTTATGAGATTTCACACTCTATTGATGGTGTTTGATGATAAAGATCATTTTGCTTATATGAGATTATTGGGTTATCATGGTTGAGATATAGTGTTTGTTGATTTATCATGAGATGTTTGTGGTTGTTTTATTTAGGGTCACTTGCTATCCTCTACTTAGCTCCACATTACCAAATGTATCCCACCTTAACCCTAAGCCAACGTTACAATCCTTTGCTAACCTGTTCGACTTGGTCCGATTAGTTTGTTTTGTGCTGAAGTTAGATATGACTCAATCCCCATGATTTTCCCCTATTAGGTGTTTGATTCCCTACTCATATTTAGTCATATGATTATGAGCGAAACACGAACCAAAATCAAACATATGAGCGTGATTGCATATTTCTCACATCTTTTGAGAAATAACCCGAGGAGCGTAGACTTGTGACCTTTCTAGGTAGTGGGTGGCAAAGCTTGTGATGACACTCATGGGTAGGGAAGAGTTTTGCTCGTGCACAGCTTGCGCTGCTTTGATTTCCACTCACCTTGCATTGCATCACATTAGATTTTTCATCATACTTTTTAGTTGCATATAGTTCGCATCCTTGCATTTGCATTGCATTGGATTTCTAGGTCTCCTTCTGAAAAACTCTCACGAGACCTTACTCGTCCTCTTTGGGAGACATTGAGGTTTAAAGGGCTTGTCGGGACGTCTATATCTCAGGAAAAACAAGGAAGATGGTGAAGGAAAGCTTCGGGTTTGTCCGGTTTGCAACTATGAAGGAGGCACAAGTAGCGATGACGAAGCTCGACGGTAGCGTTGTCCATGGTGTCAAGCTTAATGTCTCAATAGCTAGATACCAAAAAGGGGGTGTCCCAACTGTTTTTTCACAACAAACGACCAAAAAGCAGCCACCTTTGCAGCAAACAGTACAAAACCCAGCCCTAAGAGACCAGCGAACCTACCGTGACATTGTAAAAGGGACCGTCACGAGGAGCCAAGCAGAGGAACTTCTGGAACTTGAAAACACGATTGCCCAGGTAACTGTATCTTTAATAAAAAGCACTACTATGGTGGATAGACTTAATTTTGCCATTGTTGTTGAAGTTCATAAACCGTATGATAGTGCAATGATTGAGTCTATTGTCAAACAAGCCAAACTACCCGTGGTCTGCATATCATCCCTCTCCCCTTTTAAACTTGTGGTGTTCATGAAGGATTTAGTAGGTGTGGAAAATGCCCTGAAGGTAGACTCTCCTTTGATGCAAAACTTTGATAAAGTTTACAAATGGTCTAAGGACTTGTGTGTAAAGGAAAGAGTGGTGTGGATCGAGTGTGTAGGAATGCATCCTAGTTGTTGGTCCTCTGAAAATTTCGAACAAATTGGAAAAAATTGGGGCACTGTGCTTAGAATGGAGGACCAATATGAGGGTGTACTCAGCCTTACATGTGCACGCCTAATGTTGAGAACGGATTGCATGAGAACGATTGATGAACATGTGAATGTAATATGGGAGGAAGGCTCTTTTCATATGTGGGTAAAGGAACTTAATGGGCTTGATTTTGGAATAACACAAGAAGACACTGACGACGAGGAGAGTTTAAATCCAAACACACAGGATGAAGGCCATAGAAACTCATTAACAATTGGTAAAAATAATGTGTATGTGGATGGGCGTATTGTAGATGATGATGGGCAACTTTGTACTCCAAGTAACAACAAGGAAAAGGGGGATGATGGAAGGTTCGATGATAAAACAGTACATGTTACAATTGAGGATAATTTTGGGGCTGTGCACACGGCTTTGACAGCAGCACATTTTGATAAAACAGTACATTTTGAAGCTGTGCAGGCTGCACAGAATGCAGAAACTCCAACCCCTGCTGCACTTTTTGCAACTGATGCTGAACTGAATGCTGATACACCAACCCCTGCTGCACCTGTTGAGGCTGTGCACGGGGATGAGACACAACGTTCAGAACATAATGATATACTGGATGAAATTGAGGCTGTGCACAGGACAGACATTCGTGTTTCTGCAGACTTAGTAGTGGGTGACATTGAAACAAGCAATGATGCGAGAGTAAATGTTGTTATGGACAACGATGATATGCTTGAAATGGGTGATGATGATAGACCAAAGCTTGTTGAATCTGCTGATATGATCGCAACAAGGGAGAAAGAAGGGTCTGAGATACTGTCTCAAACGTGTGTACAACAGCAACCTATTGGAAGAGCTGCATCAGTGGACAAAAATGTCTCTGACCTTCTGTTTTGTGACAATACCACCTGTGTGAATACGTATGCTCTCGATGGGGAAACATATGTCAAAAACCAGCAGCAACCCACTGAAGTATTTGGAGCAAATGCAGATTGGGGAAAGAATTTTTGTGATACTCTCATTTGGGAAACCCATGAGTATTGTAGACAACAAGAGGTTGACAACCGCTTCGACCCAATGGCAAGCTTAGAAAAATTGGCCAGCAGCTCAATTGTGTCACACACCATAAATGAAGATAGGAGGCATAGTATACACATAAATCCTAACATTGGGGCAACAAGCAACAAAAGGCCAAGAGGAAGACCTAAAAAAGGCTCTAAAACGTGGAGTAGTATGAGTTGCCCTCCCACATCAAGGATTGATCCGGATATTGAACAAACTTGGCACACAGTACAAACGCTTGGTGTATCCTCAAGTGATGATGGGACTATCATCACTAGACTCAGAAGATCAAAAAGAATCCTCAACGTGGAGAAAACCCCATTGTAAGGGTGGGGTAAGTGATCCTCAGTGGTGCAACAAGTTTATCTATGAACGTGCTACTTTGGAATATAAGGGGATTAGGGAAAGGGGAGAAATGTTCATCAATAAGAAACATGGTGCAAAAATATCATGTGGGGTTCCTTGGCATGGTCGAAACAAAACATCGTTGTCCGATCAAAAGAAGACTAAAAAGAATGTGGGGATGTGATGGGTATGATTGGTGTGAATCATTCGCAAATGAAAATAATGGGGGAGGTATTATAGCCATTTGGGACTCAAAGTTCCTCACTGCTTCAAGGAAAATAATACATGATCGATGGATAATTGTTGAAGGTTGCTTACATGGGCCTAATGTCGATGTATGTATCGGGGTTATACATGGGCCAAATGATAGGAGGGGAAGACAAGCACTGTTTGATGAGCTAAAAGGGTTGTTACAAAACATCAACAAACCTCTACTCATTATTGGGGATTTCAATGTGGTTCTACACTTAGTGGAAAGAGTAGGCCCTTTCAGGTGTGTTGCAAGCATTAGAGACTTTGCAGATTGGGTTCAAGAGATGAGTCTAATTGATATACCTCTTCAGGGGCTTAAATTTACGTGGCGCAGGAACAACTCAAGAAGTAAACTAGACAGGATGCTATGTAGTAGTGAGTGGTTGACATGGTTTCCTACACTCAAATTTGAAGGCCTTCCTAGAAGCCTCTCAGACCATAACCCTTTGGTGCTTATTAAAGAAGATAGGAGAAATTGGGGACCTAAACCGTTTAGATGCTATGATGCGTGGTTCCTTAACCCAGAATTCAAAAAGGTTGTTGTAAATGAGTGGAGAAATTTGCTAAGAGTGTCCATTCATCATAAGCTCAAAGCTCTTAAAGGGCCCTTGAAATCTTGGAGCAAACTCAATTTTGATCACATTGATGAAAACATTAAAAAATTTGAGAATGTGGTACATGAACTTGAAAGAAAGGGGGATGTTGGAGCTCTTAACAATGTTGAAATGGCAAGACTTAAAGCTGCACAATGCTACCTACATTCCTGGATCATTCGGAGAGAAAGAATTTGGAGACAAAGGGCAAGAACTTATGGGTTCCGATACAAAGATCTGAACACAAAATTCTTTCATGCCTCGACAATGCTTCGACGAAGGCGCAACGAAATTGTCAAACTCTCAATCAATAATAGGGAGATAAAAAGGGTCACAAACCTAAAGAAGGAACTCAGAGACTTCTTTGCAGGAAAATTTACACAGGAGTATACACCGAATTTTGATATAGATATGGCACAACATCCACAACTCTCTGCAGATCAAGCTAGAAAATTAGAGACCATTCCTTCTAAGGAGGAAGTTAAACAAGCGGCTTGGGCTTGTGGAGTTGACAAAGCCCCAGGCTATGATGGCTTCAATTTTAAATTTGTAAGAAACATGTGGGATGAAATTGGTGATGAAATTTATGACATTGTAATTAAGTTTCTTACCACATGTACCTCATTACGGGAGATAAACATCACATGGGTAGCCCTAATCCCAAATAAACCTGACCCAGTATCTACAGAGGATTATAGACCTATCAGCATGGCGGGAGCTCTGTACAAAATCATTTCCAAACTCCTAGCCTCTCGTCTCAAGGATGTAATGGCTCCCTTGATAGATGATTCCCAGTGTGCCTTTGTACAGGGCAGACAAATTTTAGATGGTGTCATGGTGGCAAATGAATCAGTGAGATGGTTAAAGAAGAAAAAAATCCCAGGTGCGTTACTGAAACTTGACTTTCAAAGAGCTTATGATTCTGTGAATTGGGCTTTTCTTAAACTTGTCATGTCTAAATTGGGCTTTGGTGAAAGATGGATTACCTGGATTATGAATTACATTTCTTCTGCTTCTATGTCTATCCTCCTTAATGGGTCCCCCTTGAAACCTTTCAAGCTAGAAAAGGGCCTAAGACAAGGTGATCCACTTTCGCCGTATCTGTTCATTTTGGTGAGTGAAGCACTTGTATGGTTTTTAAAAAGGCAGAAAACATTGGGATAATCCAACCTGTGCGTATAGGGAAACAGGAGGTAAGCCTCAAACACCTACAGTTTGCAGATGATACACTAATCTTTGTCCCGAAAAACTCAATGTGTATCACCAATTATTTTAGAATTCTTGATGTGTTTGCTGTGATGTCTGGGCTTCATTTGAATTACAGTAAATCATGCTTCATCAGCTAGAACACAAGTGATCATGAGTGGGCAAAGGAACTGGCAACTTCCATTGGGTGCACACACACTAAATGCCCATTCACCTATCTTGGTGTACCATTGGGGGAAAACATGGCAAAAAGCTCAGCATGGAAACCGGTGCTTGAGAAGATACAAAATAGACTGAGTGCTTGGAAGGCCCGAACCCTTTCTAGAGCGGGTAAATTAACTCTAATCAAAAGTGTTCTTAATAGCTTACCCATCTATTTTATGAGTCTTTTCAGGATGCCCAAGATTGTTGCAATGAAAATTGTGCAGATGCAAAGGAACTTCCTATAGGGCAATTTAGATGGAGATAAAAGGGCTATACCCCCTGTGAAATGGGAAACTGTGGAGCTACGGAAAGATAAGGGAGGTCTAGGGGTTGGTAATATACTCCTCAAAAATCTATGCCTATTGTTCAAATGGTGGTGGCGGTACTCTGAACCTGATAAATCATTGTGGAAACGAATTGTACAATCTGTACATGATGTTGTGGGTTCGAAAGCATCCTCAGAGGCCTTCAATGGAGTAAGGGAGGGTTTGTGGCACCAATTTATGAGTGATGATAGGGATACAACCCGAGTTAGAGCAATCGTGGAGGATGGTTTGACTTTGAATGTTGGTAATGGGACTTCCATTTTATTCTGGATAGACAAATGGTGTGCTATTGGCCCTCTGAAGAGGGAATTTCCTAGGCTTTTTAGACTATCAACACAACAGCAATGCTTCATTAATGAAATGGGTTACTGGAGGGAGGGACGATGGGTTTGGAGCCTCTTTTGGAATCGAAATCTTTATGACTGGGAAAGGGATGACTTGATACACATGCAACAAATTATTGAAGCTTATCCCCCATGTGCCACTAGGGAAGATACCATCTCTTGGTATGACACTAACCAACTCGATTATCCTCTACAAAGGATTGGCGCTAAGATTACCGAGGATACTGTGCCCCTACTACCAAAGGCAAGCATTAAGATGATATGGAGTAACATGATTCCCCCTAGAGCTCAGTTTGTTATGTGGCTTGCATCTTTGAAGAAACTAAAAACTGGTGAAATGCTCTTTAACAAGGGAATAATCGATATCCAACTTGCCATGTGCCCATCTTGTATGCATGTTGTTGAATCAAATTCTCTCATTTTGTTTTCATGCAGATTTTCCTGGCGAATATGGATGGTTATCCTAGATTGGTGGGGTGTTCAAACTGCCCTCCATGTTGATTGTAATCTGTTTATAGAGCAATGGCAGAGCCTGGTTAGGCGTGGTAGAGAGAAGAAGATCTGGAGACTTATTCTTGGCTGCGTTATATGGTCAATCTGGTTCGAAAGAAACAAAGTCAAGTTCGAACAACACACACCAAACATAGAGGATCTATCGAATACCATTAAAATACGTGTATGCACATGGGCAAAGGAGCTACTAGGGGTTCATGTCTTCATACCGTAGACATTTGGTGTTATGTTTTTATATACTTTTTGTAATTTTGGTTGTTGTACTCTTATGTTTTTGGTGTGAGAGCACTGTTTTGCTCTTGTCTTGTTTTGGTTTTTCTTCTTTGAGCCCAATTACATGTGGGACTTGGAGTTTTTCTTTGTTGTTCTTCCCTTTTTGTTGTCATGATGGCATGGAGGTATGCTGTCCGGATAAACTGGAGATCTAGGATGGAGTGTAAGGTGGTAGTTGTAGCTCCCGTGGTGTTTTTCTTTTTGGTTTGACTCATCTAGCATAGTCCACCCCTATGCGTTGTTGTGGTCTGGTTCTTGGCCCCCAACTCCAATGGCTTTTTCCCCTCGCGGGGTTTTTTATGCCGGCGGTTTTGGGGCTTCCAAGCTCCAGCGTATTTTGTCATTCAGATATATATAATTCCTAATTCTCAAAAAAAAAATAAAAATATATAGGGTCGCGTTCAGGTGCGAACCCATGTTATATGCGAACCGTGCGAATAAGCATTCAGCAGCGTTGGATTTCAATTAACGGCTATGATTGACACGGTTATTAATGGCAAAATGGTAATTTCGTGACATTTTCATTTTTGGGCTTTGTTACTCATTTCAGCAGCGTGTCTCTCTCTTCTCTGAAACTTTCTCTCTCTTCCGAAATTTCTCTCCCTTCGCCATTTCGTGACAATCAGCAAGCTTTTTTACTCATTTCAATTCACTTCCACCATTAAACAAGCACACAAGTCTACAACACATCAACAAAAGGCAAGAACCAATTCTTAAATTCATGTTTTTTTTTTTGTAAATTAATAATAACTAATTTTATCTATTTTCTACAGATATTGAAGAACAAATTGGAGTTTAAAGTGAATTGCAGCAAAATCTTTCTCCCTTCGTGTCAATCACGAAATTGTTTCGACTACAAGTAATGGTGTGAATATCAATCCTATTACTTTTATTTGTTGAATTTTTTATTTAAATTGTTCTGTGTTTTGAATTAGGGTTTTGTTCATTGTTACTATTTTGTTATGAAATTTTGTGATTTTTTTCGATTATGCGTTTCTCATTTTACATTACTATTTGTTTCTATGATTTAGGGTTTATAAACATTAAATTGCTTCGATTTCAATTACTGTAATTGTTAGGACCTAACTTACTGATATAAATATTGTTAGGACCTAACTTATTGATATAAATGCTGAAGAATGAGTGTTCTGAAAAAGATAGACATTGTGCTTTATTAGTGTTATTTTTCGAAATATAAGAGTTTCTTTTTATTAAAATTTAGTGTAATTCTCTTTTTCAGGTTCAATTAGAAGAAATTGATGAATTAGTTATAAACGATGCTAGTTCATCAACACCTAAGCCAATATCTGATTTAAGTTTAGCTTTATATGGGGAACCAGAATCAATTATTCCTCACTGTGAAGCTAAGTTACTTCCTGAACTAAATATAATATTTGATACATTAGATGATGGCTTTTGTTTTTATAAGAATTATGCAAATGCTTGTGGCTTTGAAGTTAGACGTTTTGGAGAGAAAAAGTCTAACGATGTTATAAGAATCAAGTATTTTGTATGTAATAGACAAGGGCAAAGAACTGTGAACTCTAACACTACTAGAAAACGTTTGCATTCTCGTGTGAATTGTCCTGCTATAATTAGTTTTCGTAGGACTAAAGATGAAAAATATGTTGTTTTTAAGTTTGTAGAAGGTCATAACCATGGTTTTGCATCTCCTACTACTAGGTTGCATATGAAAGGTTCATCTGACATGCACATTGGAAAAAAAAGGTTTATATTTAATAATTTGAAGTTGAATCAAGGCCCTACTAATTCATTTAGAATGTGGAAAGAGCAAGTAGGAAGCTACATGAGTGTTGGTTCATCCCTAGATGATTTTAAGAATTTTTATAGGGATTTAAAAGGATATATAAATGATGCTGATGGTCAAATGTTTGTTGAAATGTTCCTTAGAAAAAAAGAAAATTACCCTAGCTTTTTCTTTGACTTTGATGTTGATGAAAACAAATCTTTATGCTTAGCATTATGGGCTGACGGGTCATGTAGGAGAAATTATGCTGTTTTTGATGATTCGATATCTATAGATGCTACATATAGCACTAATAAGTACAATTTAGTGTTTGTGCCATTCACGGGTGTAGATAATCATAAACGATGTGTTACATTTGCAATAGGGTTAAGTAGTAAGGAGGATGTTGCGTCATATACATGGCTTTTTCAGACTTTTTTGAATGCTATGGGGGGAAACAGCCGTTTTCTATTATTACTGACCAAGACCCCGCTGTTAAGATTGCTATACCCAATGTTTTTCCAAATTCTGTTCATAAGTTTTGTGTGTGGCACATAATGAAAAAGTTGAAGGATAAAGTATCTGTTGAATTGCGTAGTGATGAAAATTTTCTTAAACGGATTAATTGTTTGGTGTACAATAGGGACAATGAGCCACATGAATTTGAATCTGAGTGGGCAAAATTGCTATTTGATTATAAGGAACAAAAGTTGGATGAAAATGTTTGGTTATCAACTATGTATAATATTAGAGAAATGTGGGTTCCTGCTTATTTTAGATCTATTTATATGGGTGGTTTGTTTAGGACTACATCAAGGTCAGAAAGTGAGAATAACTTTTTCAATTTTTTTGTCAACAAGTTTCTCACTTTAGTCGAGCTTCAAATGCGATTTCAAAGCGCAATGGATGCACAACGTCATAAACTAGAAATACTTGAAAGTAAGGATAAGTTGTTTACTCCGCCACTTAAAACACCATTAATGTTGGAAAAACATGCTGCTTCCTTATATACTCTTGCTGCTTTTTATGATTTTCAAGCTGAAATTTGCGCTGCTTGTTTTGAATGTGGGCTGGACAAACATCATGTTGAGAATGGTAAAGATTGCTTTTCAGTGATTCATTTGGGCAACAAAAGGCTTTTTATTGTTGTTTTTGATCCAAAAACACTTGAGGTGGATTGCTCATGTAAGATGTTTAGACGTGTTGGAATTTTATGTAGACATTCTTTGTGGGTTTTAAATGCTAAGGGTGCTAATAAATTGTCTGAGCAACACATTTTGAGTAGGTGGTCTAACATGCTTTAAAAACTCCTGTATATGATGTTAATGGAGTACAGTTAATTGATTCTATGATTGATGATCCAAAAAAAGGATATTAGGAGATGTTTGGAACGAAGTTCATCGTTGTGTTGGTATGGCTAAAAGCAGGGGCGAAGCTAGGAGGGGGGCCGGCGGAGGCCCGGCCCCCCCGGCTTAAATATATGTTCCTTTGTAATTTTGGTTCGGCCCCCTTTAATATTTTATAGTATATGTATAAGATAGTCTAATAACTATCAAGGAAATTAGAGTGCTTTAGTGGATAGAATGCCTAACTTCTAACCTTAGGTGCACGGGTTCGATTTCAAGTTCAGTGACTTTCTTTATTTTTATTAATAGTAAATGACGGCTGGCACTGCTGTACTGCAGCCTATTGTATAGGCGTATCATTGGGCCTAATTAGCTAATTCTCAATCCTCGGGTATTATACTAATTACTCAATTTACATCCAACTTATTCAAATTCTTTTTTTTAGAAACCCAACAAAATTACCTTTAATTACTCATTTTCTTATTGCTCAAGGAATTCTTCCAAAATCAAAATTTTAGTAGTATTGCACTCTAATTCTTAGTTGGATTATTACTCAAGAAGTTTCTCAAAGCCTTAAAGGTAAATTATTTCTAATTTTTATTCATTACTTATAATAATTCATTTTTGTTTGAATAATTTATTGGTTTGTAATTTGTAAATCAATGGATCATTGTTGTTTTTATTTCTAATAAACAAACAAAAATTGTGAAATTTTATAATTGAGAATTTTGTGTTTTTTTTTTATTTGTAATTGATAATTTTGTGTTTTTTATTTGTAATTGGAAATTTTGTGTTTTTTATTTGTAAATGGGAAAATTTGTGTTTTATTTGTGTAATTGACTAATTGTGTAATTGACTAATTTGTATTCAACTATTCATAACTTAATAAATTATATCATTGTGTTTCTTTATTTTAAAGTTGGAAAATTGTTATGATTAGGTGAATCCATTGATATATAATTGTATGAGCTATGAAGTCAAGAACACTAGATTTTTTTGCTCTAATGAAATCCCGAAGAGTGCGATTCAATTAAATATCCATGTAAGAACTTTAACTTAATTATATATATTTATAAGTATTGTATTATTATTGACCCCCCTTATTATAAAATCCTGGCTTCGCCACTGGCTAAAAGTAGTATAGATGATCTTGAAGGTTTATTGGGCAAATTGAAAGACTATTCAAGTGAACTTGTAGAAAAGAAAAAAAGTTTAGTCGAACAAACAAAAGATCAAGATTTAGAGAATTTTATTGGATGTAAAGCACCCGAAGTTATTAACATCCAAAATCCAAAAGTATCTTCAAATAAGGGCACTAGAAAGGAAAGTGATTGTAATGACAAAGAGGCTAGTAGGTCTATTATTCCAAGGCGCTGTAAAACATGTGGAAACATCGCTGGTCATAATAGTCGTACATGCCCAGACAAGAACAAAAAGTAAGTGCTTCTTGTATTTTTCAACTTATTTATTATAAAAAATTGTTGTTATTATTTTTTATTTTTTATTTATATTATTCAATTGTTTTTTCAGAAATAATACAAGCATGAAAAAGAGTACAAGATCAAGCAAGTCCTGATTCTAAAGTATTTTATTATCCTTTTGGGTGAGATTTTTCATTAAAATTATAATTGTATTGATAACCTCAACATACTATTAAAATTTGTTATTTTGAACTTTGATTAGGTACACATTTTGTGTTGCTGCTGGAGAAGAAGATGTTACTGCACACTTCAAGATCAAAAAACTGATTAGACTGTAGTTTTGTACTAGTTTTCTACTAGAAATGTGTTTAGAAACGTTTATGTAATTGTTTAGAATTATTATATCTAAAACATATGTAGTTTGTACTAGAAATATTTTGTCTTTGATTAGGTACACATTTTGTGTTGCTGCTGGAGAAGAAGATGTTACTGCACACTTCAAGATCAAAAAACTGATTAGACTGTAGTTTTGTACTAGTTTTCTACTAGAAATGTGTTTAGAAATGTTTATGTAATTGTTTAGAATTATTATATCTAAAACATATGTAGTTTGTACTAGAAATATTTTGTCTTTGATTAGGTACACATTTTGTGTTGCTGCTGGAGAAGAAGATGTTACTGCACACTTCAAGATCAAAAAACTGATTAGACTGTAGTTTTGTACTAGTTTTCTACTAGAAATGTGTTCAGAAATATTTATGTAATTGTTTAGAAATGTAATTGGAGATATTTATGTTTCTCTCAACTACATATGTGTTTCTTTGTTCTACAAAAGGGTTTCTTTCAACTATGGATATGAATATTCTGAAAATTGTAATTGAACATTATTAAATTCCAATAAACATTATACACACTTCAATATGAACATTATAGTTTATCATCTGGCAAACAGCTATCCATTGGAGTTAGACAAGCTTCGTTCTCACTCTTTCGTTTTTTGCATCAAGTTTCCATGAGTCTTACAATTATTAAATTTAATATTTCTTAATGGATAGCTGTTTGCCTATGTAGTTAATATTGCTTAATCTTTATCCGATCTAGCGTCAATTCTATTTATGTTATATTTAAGTAGAAGTATTACTACTATTATTAAATTCCAATAATTATATAAAGGATGAAAAAATGATACTTTTTGCAACTTAAATGTTGCTAAACTTCATAAAACAATTATAGTAGAAAGAAAGAATTTGAAAAAGTACACAAACATGCATGGTATTTAAATATAACATAAATTGAAAGAAAGACTAATATTAATATAAAACATGCATAAAACATACAGTTTGTAAGTTATATGTTACTAAAAGCTATAAAACCGTTACTACTTTCATAAGTTTGTCTAAAGATAACATTTGCGTTTATTTGTCTAAAGATAACATTTGTCTAAAGACTAATATTACTACTTTCATAAAACCACATTTTGTTTAAAGATAACATTTGCTTTCATCACAAAACTAACATCATAATAAGGTTACATCATATAAAGAGATTACACAAAAGAGTTTTTCAAAGACAATATTTGGTTTCATCAAATCATCTTCTTCTTTCCTTTATCAACATTAGCTTTCTTCTTTGCTTGCCCAACATTAAGATTCTCAAATTCTTCCAATCCTAAGTCAAATGATGGAAAGTCAATATTAGAAGCTCTTGTCCTAACATCCATAAGTTTATCAACCACATCATCAATTTCTTTCCACACATTAGGATTAGAAAGCCATTGTGAAAATGTTGGTGATAAAGAGTCTTTCCGCTTATTCTGCCGACTTGAGGTTGTGGCTTCAGTAGCCCTTGCTTTCAATCTCTTGAAGTTATTCATATGATATTGAGGAGTGTATTCCCACAATATTGTCTTTTTATAAAATAATTCCCATTTTATGTAACAATGAAAAATAATTCCCTCAATACCGTCCATGTAGGATAATAAGTGTTTTCATTTTTTTTTAATAGCAAACCGCTATTTTGGATGGCGTTTTTGGTGAAGTAGATAAAACGCTACTTAAGGTAGCGGTTTGCTTGTCCTTGATAAAACAAAATTTTTTTAACTAAAATGCTTTTAGTTGGTTTCGAACATCCGTTCCATTAAGGCCTTATCCCAAGCGCGCATCAGGTATACCATTCAACCAACTACGCTCACGACTTTTCATGCAATATTTTCTTGACTTTACTATTTGACCGCATGTTCATTAAAATTATAACTTGAACTAAACCGCCAAATCAAATGGCGGTTTACTCTTATATTTTATAAATTTTTCTCAAAATTATAACTTGAACTAAACCGCCACTCTTAAATAGCGATTTGCAAAAAATAAAAACAAAACCGTCACTCTAGATAGCGATTTTATCTAAACAAAAAATCAAAAAAAAAATTTGTGCACCGTCTTACGTGGACGGTATCATGGGAAATAATTTTCCTTATTTTAACGTAGGGTGGGAAATAAGTTCCATAATAACATTTTTTAGGGAAAAGATTCGATATTGAGTGACAATATCAATATTCCTTTTCATCTTAACTAATTCATCAACAATTTCCTGATAAAAAGTAACATAAAAATCACAAAAGAAACAATAAATTATAGATCAGTAACATTTGATAAACAGTCAGTAACATAAACATGAAAGTGAACTTAAAACATGAAAAATTAAAAAGTTAGTAACTTTTGATAAACAGTCAGTAACATAAACATGAAGTTTAGTAACATACATGGTTATCAGAATCTCGATCCTGATCAACGATTCTACGATCTTACGATCCAAAATCAGGCGACCGATCCGGATCGTAGGTAGGATCTTAAATTGGTAGAATCGTACGATCCTACATAGCTTCAGAATTTAAGTGGTAGGATCATAACACGATTCTACGATCCTACGATTTTACGATCCGATTCTACAAGGCTAGTTTCAATCGTACAAAATTTTCATATAATCCAAAATTTACTTATGTATATATATGTATATATCTAAACAATTATATCAATATGACTAATATTCAAGTTTTTCTTGATTCGCATTTTAAAAATGATTATTAAGGTATTCTTTTATAAAACTTAATAGTTGAAGTGAAATAAGTGTTCATTTAAACCTTAAAACTTAAAAAAAGAACAAATACAATTGAAAATCAGTCATCTAAAGCATATTAATGCATATTTGTAGGATCACACGATCCTACGATCCGATTCTACCGATTTCGATCCTACCCCCTCAACGATCCTACGTAGAATCCCGATCCTAACAACCTTGGTAACATAAAAAGTCAAGAACGAAAATCCTATAAGCAAACAGATATAATCAACCATAAAATCCTATGATTAATTTGATTTAGCATCTTCATGCCCTTAATAAAATATCAGATCTAATCAACCATATAAGCAAACAGAACTTGAACTTACAGTGCATCAGAATTCTGGAAAAATTTGTCAAAAACAAACCAATCATTGTATCATTTGTTGAAAATAAACCAAATTACTATTTTTAAGCAAAAAATTCAGATATTCAGTATAGCACATAAACATAACAGTAAATATAAATTACTAAAAGTTAACAGTAAATAAACCAATCATTTATAAATTACTAAAAGTTAACCAATTGTGTGATTAAAAAGAAGCTTTTAAAAGCTTATAAACAATAAGTGAGTTTTATTTAATTGTTAAAAAGAAAACAATAAGTATAGCACATAAACATGAAAACTTTAATCACTAAAAAGCAACATGAAAATCTCAGAACGAAACAGTAAATGTCTTAAAAGACATAAAACATAACAGTAAAATAAGTAAACTCACATCTTTTGAGTCATTATGAATCTCTTCATCACTAACTATCTTGTACCCTTCTGGCAAGGGAATCGACAAATAATCCTTTTGAATCACATTTGCTTGTTGAAGATCCACAATGTTCTTATCCATCTTCTTTAAGGAGATTGGGAAAGTACAAGAATCAAACTCCCCCAGCCCCATGGATCTAGCTTTCAACTCAGACTTGGCTCTCTCTTTCAAAAGATCTTATGTCCAATGTTGCACTAGGGGTAATTCTTTGGAAGGCCAAACTCCCCTCATGCTAAAACGGTGATAATATGCCAACTCCAAAATAGTAACACAAACAGGAATGTATTTCAATTCCTTCTTTTGTGCCCTTCTAACATTTTCCCTTAACCTTTTCAAGACCCAACCACACCAATCTAACGACCTTAACGCAACAACATCCTCTAAAGGCTTAACTAAACTCCAATCCACTTGTTTGTGAGGAGTGGGTGCTAAATATGTAACCATGACATACATAATAAAAAATCATTTAAAATCAGGACCCCCATCCCTCAAATCAGTCATATCAAACAACTTTTGAGAAGAAATTTCCCTACTTTGACAATTTAATTTCTCCCTCCACCGCTCAATCAAAGTAGGTATCAGGATTGTTTTTTCTTTGCCTAGAAGTTTCAATAACAGGATTTGAATGACTTATTGGCAAACCAATAATGTCACAGACATCAAATGCTGTTATTGTAAACTTAGTTGTATCATTTACAATAAAAACACTTGTTTCTGTGTCACATTGTTGGATTAACCAACGCACAATCCCATGAAAACTTTTTAACAAATTTACATGTAACAACCCATCAAAACCAATTTCTTTTAAATCTTCTTTTTGTTTGACAGACATCATATCACCCAACATCATAAGTCCCCCAGCATTCGAAAGCAAATGGAAAGATTCTTTTCCCCTGCCACGTAAATTATAAATGTTACTAACAACTAAAACTAATCAAAAAGCAACAAAATTATCATCAATAGTGGGTACACAAAAGATGTCAACTACAAATTAATATTTACACCTCTTTGAAAGAGATGGAAATCAAATCCACAATATAAGAGCAAATTAATCCACGTTTCTGTTAAAAACCTAACATGTCTTAAAATCAACATTACTAAATTCTACACATACGTCTATTATAGAGAAACTCAAATTATGATCAATGTTAACTGGATCAATTCTACACAAACGTTTTTTGTTGGGTGTAATTTAACTGGAGCAAATTATGATCCAATGTTAACTGGATCAATTATAGAAAAACATAAATCAATTTCAAAAGCAGGGCATGATACTATAAATAACAACCAAAACTAAGCAAAAAGAAACATAATTATCATTAATAGCAACTCAGGTAAAAGATATCAACAATTTCTGATTACTCACTCGTCAGGAGGAATAACAATAACAGATGAAGATGCAACATTCTTCTTCCGGACTGAAGCTTTAGCTTTTTGAGAAGCTAACCTTAACTGCAAAGCACGACTTCTAGTCAACCTAGAAGGCAATTGAATTTGAACAGCTACAAAAAAAAAATTATTTTAAAGCAAAAAAAAAAAAAAAAAAAAAAAAAAAAACTGTATATAACTTACATTTTTTAAAACGCAAACATGTTATTTGTTTTCTTTGCCTTTGATTAACAATTTTCATCTTTGGTTCAATTTCTATATAGAAAAACAAAAAAAAATTAATTACAATAACACAAAATTAAAAAACAACATGAAAAAGTATAAAGTACAAGAAATAAAAAATACCTTTTTCTTCACTCTCACTATCATCACTTCCCGATTCTGATTGATTTTGATCATCAGATGAAGATTCACTTGAACTTGTACTAGTAAAAATCTCGGATGAAACAAGCTTTGAAACTTTTTTCATAGTTTAAAATCATAATACAACACAAGAAAAACAATAAATATCTGGAAAGTAACACAAATTCAGATTAAATAATTAAATAATATATAAAAATAAAAAAAAAATTTATACCTTTAACTGCCTCCTTTCCTTTTTTTTCCTTTGTTTCTGACGTACAACCTCTTCCACCTTCACTTGCAAGAACTTCCAGCTCTATACATAACAGTATATAGCTTCAAGTTATAATACACAATTAACAAATATCTTGAAAGTAAAAAATATCTTAGAATTGAATACCTTGTTCAGGTACAACATTAACATTAGCTGGTTCACGTTCCTCATCAACATTAGCTGGTTCACCTTCCTCATCAACATTAGCTGCTTCACCTTCCTCGGCATTAACTTCTTCAAGAATTTCATCTTGATTTTCCTCATCATCATTACCTGGTTCACCTTCCTCATCTTCCTCAATTTCTTCCAGCTCGCTCGTTACCGATTCATATTCAGAAATAGAATCGTCATTTCCTTGCTCATCAGCATTACCTTCAAACAATAAATAAAAAGTAACATGAATCTCAAATAAAGCACAACAAAAAGATTAAAATGTAACTAAATATAAACAATTAACGCAAAAAGTTTCATCACAATTGCATTCTCATCAGATTTGAGAGCATCTACAATTAGGCATTCAACTTGACATACTCATAAAAATTAACATACTTATAAATTTAGGCAGTAGTTAAAAGCAACATGTATTTAACATTAAGCATAGCAAAACTAATTAAAAGGAACATTAAAGTATGCACTTTAATTGTTAGGATCTAATATTGGTCTAACCTCAACTGTGATAAAAATATTATAACTTATATAAGTTTCATGAAATCTAACTAAAATATAATTATTTAATAAATTTATATTATTTGCATACCGTCTTTCGAGTGATCATTTGAAGTTTTATCATATTTATCAACTTTGGCATCAGCTTCACTTTGGATTCCAATTGCATCTGCAGCTTCACCTTGAACTTCCATAGCTTCATCTTGTGTAGCAACAGCTACGTCATGTTGTGTCGCAACAGTTTCTCTAAAAGGCTCTTCCACACCTTCTTGTTCGACAACAGCTATATAGAATAATAAATAAGAAAGTAACAATAAATGATCAAATAAAAACATAAGAAAGTAAAACACTATATGAAAAATAACATAATAACAGTGTAAAGTAACATAAAAATATCAAAACATAAGAATATAATTATTAAATAAGTAACAAGTAACATAATACCTTTACTTCCTTCATTGACTTGCCTACGTTGTGATGAAGATCGAGTAGAACACATAGGCAATGAAAGAGTTTCTCTCAATGCCTCTTCCACACCTTTATCATCATCAATTTTTTGACGTTTGGTTGATGGTGATGTATTGTCCATCGAGTCTAAAATACATATAGAATAACAAGTAAAGTAAAATAATAAGTAAAAATAACATAAAAAAAAGTAAAAAAACAATGCAACAATAAGTAAATTTTAGACCTTCTTTTTCAAGCTCTTCATCATGAACTTCGGTTATAGAAGTGATTTTGTTGACAAAAACTACACCTTGTTCTGTTATAGTAATTATAAAAATACCATCAACCAACAACTAAAAATGACAAACAACAATTAAAATACCATAATATAGATAATTGCTGTTCTCATTTTGATACCTTGACTTGCATTATTCCGCTTTTTATCTTCCGCTTTGACTTTTTTTAGCTTCCGTTTTTCTGCTTTTTGCTTAGCAATAAGTTTGTTGATACTTGTAACCTCGTTTGTTTGGGGAGACCGTTGAGAATTTCGAGTAACAACCATTGTATATAATCTGAAACACCTAAAAATACAGAGAAACACATAAACTCATTAAAATAAGTGTTCAAAACAGAAAACAACACTAAAAAGGCATATAACAACACATAAAATGACACATTGTAATTTGATAAAAAATAACATTAACACTAAAGAGGCATAGAACACATAAAAAACACATTATCGAACAAAGAAAACCACATGAAAACACAGAATCGATGTATAATAACATAAAAACCACATGAAAATACATAAAAACCACATGAAAACACATTAAAAACGTAAAAAACACAAAACATAAACAAAATTGAAACAGAGAAGCCCTAAATGAAACAGAATCGATGTATAATAACATAAAAACCACATAAAAACACATCGAACAAAGAAAACCACATGAAAACACAGAATCGATGTATAATAACATAAAAACCACATGAAAACACATTAAAAACTTAAAAAACACAAAACATAAACAAAATTGAAACAGAGAAGCCTTAAATGAAACATAATCAATGTATAATAACATAAAAACCACATAATCGAACAAAGAAAACAAATAAACACATAAAAACACAAAACATAAACAAAATTGAAACAGAGAAGCCCTAAAAAATAACACATAGTAGATGAAAAAAGATGCAGAATCGCAATCGCAATTTGAAATAGAGAAGCCCTAAACCACATAATTGCAATCGCAATCTGAAACAGAGAAGCCCTAAAACAACATAATCGCAATCGAATGCAGAAACCAGAGAACAAAGTAAAACAAAGTAAAATCACAATCGAATGCATGCACAAACAAACAAAATCACAAGCACAAGAGAACAAAATCGCAATCGCAATCAAACAAAATCGTGAAAAAATCATAACGAACTGAAAAATCGAAATATAAAAAAAATTGAAAAATCATACCTAATTTAGGAAGAACTCACAAATACAAACCCTAACCAAAAAGAAAACAAAACAAAAGTCATCAAAACAAGAACAAAGTAAAAAAAAGTAATTGAAGTTGAAGAAATGTAGCAATGGAAAAAAATTGAAGTTGAACAAAGTAAAACGCATACCGAAACACTTAAGAAGCAGTTGAAGAAATGTAAATGGAGTAGCAATTGAAGAAATTTACTCACAAACAACAATGAAATTGATAAAGAAAGCATAGAGAGAGAGAGGCAAAAAGGAAGTTCAAAATTGAATGAAAAACATAACGTACAAGTAATAACTGACCCAAAACTGCCCGCGCAAATCCTAGCCATCCGTTCAAATCCAACGCACCACAGATTAAGTTCGCACAGTTCGCAAATAAAGAAGGTTTGCACCTGAACTTCTCTCTCTCTCTCTCTCTCTCTCTCTCTCTCTCTCTATATATATATATATATATATATATATATATATATATATATATATATATATATATATATATATATATATATATATATATATATATATATATATATATATATATATATATATATATATATATATATATATATATATATATATATATATATATATATATAGATTCAGGATCAAATGAGAAAGATTTTAAAATGAGAAGGATGAGAAAGATTTTTATTTCATTTTTTTGGTTACTATATATACAAAAAAGGATATTATGTTGTAAATTAAGAACATTCTAAAATTTATGTCATAGTTACTCTTCTGTGTAACATAGTGACTTTTACAATTATGAGTTTTTGGTCTAATCGTGACCGTAGGTTTTTTTATTTTAGTGAAATCAAGGGTGTAGAATCCTTCTCACCCTTCTCATTTTCAACCCCTTTCTCATTGGATCCCTCCCCTATATATATATATATATATATATATATATATATATATATATATATATATATATATATATATATATATATATATATATATATATATATATATATATATATATATATATATATATATATATATATATATATATATATATATATATATATATATATATATATATATATATATATATATATATATATATATATATATATATATATATATATATATATATATATATATATATATATAACTTTAAAAAGTTTTGAAATTTATTCAAAACAAGAATATTGTTCATAAGTATATAAAATGATTATAACAAAAGATGTCGTAAAACACTATTTTCTTAAATACGAGATAGTTTTGCCGATAATAAAATCGATAATTGATTTACAATACATATTAATTCTCCAACAAGAACCAAATTAATTAAGTCATAATAATACCTTATTTGAAATGAATTTAAGGTTGTCCCATCTAGGCCTGTCGAACAGATCAGGTTTGGTTGAGTTCGGGTTCGGGTCATATATAAACAAGTCAGAAAACCCTTGACCCAAACCCAATCCATTTAGTTAATTGAGTCGAAAATCACAACCTTGACCTGACCTACAACTAGGGGTGTTCAAAGGTATCCAACCTGACCGACCCGACCCGCTGACTCGCTTCATAAATAGTGGGTCAAAATCAAAGAAATGAAAACTCTGGGTTGGGTACCCGACTCGCTTTAACCGAGTCGGGTCATGGGCCGATTTCATGTTGATCTGGGTACTCTTTAATGACCCGGTTAATAGTTAATATATACATAGTATTTTTTTTTTTTGTTAGTTTTTGTTTGAGTAATTTCCCAGCCCATCACTAAGCACAACTCAATTCTCACTTCTCACTTTAGAATCAACAACCATTTCTTCCTTTGAGTTAGCAGCCATTGCTTCCTTTTTCTGCTAGGATTTTTATTTTTCTAACTCAATTCTCACATCTCACTCTGGAAAATTGTAAATTAAGAAGATGCATTAAATAAAAAATGAAAATCAAACCCACCACATGCATGCACTATAAACCAAAATAGACATACCGCACTAGAATAGTTTTAGGGACAAAAACAAACAGGATAATTCATCAAACAAAAAGTCTTATGAGAGACGGTCTATCCTATAGGATGGTTCCACAAGAGCCCAACCCACACAATTTTGGGATGCAATAGCAGTTTTTTCTTTATGGAAATAAAAAAAATAAAAAATTAAATGTTAACCGCCATTTAATAGAGGGTGTGGTTTCTCACAGTTTTGGAATCCCAAACGACATTCATCATTAACTGCCCTTTGAAACACAACCCAATATGTTTGTCTCTGCCATTTGAGCCTCAAAAGTCCATCATCCTTCTCGTTCCGTAGAAACCTGCTACAACAATGGATGTATTTTTTTTTTTCGGGAAATAAGTCAACAATGGTGGAACAAATTACTGAATCCGACGGTACATATTCCCTCAAAAACGATGACAATGGAATCGCACAAGGTACGTTGGAGTTGATACATGTTTTAATTTTGTTTTTTTTTTTTATAATTGAACAAGCTTCAACAATGGCGATTGGAAGCTTCAACAATGGCGATTGGAAGCTTCATCAATGGCGGTTGAAGATGAACCTTGTTCAATTAAATTTTTTTTTCTATAATGGGGATTGGAGATGAGGATTAAAACAGTTGTATTTAATTTTTTTTCCTATAATGTACAAGCTTCATCAATGGCGGTTGGAGATGAAGATGCTGCCAAAAAACTGAATGAAAACGGAGACAATGAAGATGAAGATCTATAAGACCGACAGTTATATTTGGAACTATAATGTACTATATTTGAAACTATAATCTATTGTATTTGGAAATATAATGTATTATATTTGGAACTATATTGTACTATATTTGAAACTATAATATATTGAATTTGGAAGTATAATCTGTTATACTTAGAATTATATTGTACTACATTTGGAACTTTAATGTACTATATTTGGAAGTTTGAAACTATAATGTATTATATTTGAAACTATAATCTATTATATTTGAAACTATAATGTACTATATTTGGAACTATAAAATATTAAATTTGGAACTATAATTTGTTATATTTGGAACTATATTGTATTATACTTCCTCCGGATTTTATTAGTTGCTACAGTTCCTATAGCAACTAGTGTTCGCCAATTAATCTTATTTGATATATAATTCTCTATGTATAATGTAAAACATAGTCATGTGGGATCTTGTTTGATTCTCTTAATGTGTATTTTCTTAATATTGACTTTAGAATTTTTTTATCATATGAAATTAGAGACATTAAAGATTAAAATTGTGCATTGGATAGCGTGAAAAACAGAAATGTAGCAACTATTAAAAACCCGAGGAAGTATTTGAAACTATAATATATTATATTTGGAACTATAATGTGTATATTGTAATATATTTGAAACTATAATGTACTATATTTGGAACTATAATCTATTGAATTTGAAACTATCATATATTGAATTTAGAACTATAATATGTTATATTTGAAACTATATTGTACTCTATTTGGAACTACAATGTACTTTATTTGGAACTATAATGAGATTAATGTAAATAGTTTAATAATTGTGATTAATATAATACCAAATCAAAATGACTATGATTTTAAATTTGAATGATTATAATACCATTTCTGAATGATTAAGATACCAAATCTGTAAGAGTATACTACTTCAAAAGTTTTCAACAAATCTCCATAACAAAAAATATCCAGAGAAAAAAATATCCCAACAATAATTCCCAAATTTAAAAATATATTATTTTAATCTTCAATCACTTTGCTTTTCTCTTTGGGACATACTTCGTTGGTCTCTTGAAAGCAACTTGCGATGGAGCAGGCTTTTGCGCCACATGCTTTGACGGTCTTGGATGTAGATCTTCGAAGTCCCTATCGAAATTAAAAGACAAAAATCTATTGTTCTTCCTCCTTGATCTCATCCTTTATATTCATTCATGTCTCCACTATTATTTTTGTGTTTTGGATGCCATTTGGGATAACCCACTACTGTCCAGCATCAATCATCAGTATGTCCTTTGACTCCACATGCCTTGTACATTTCAATCCCTCTATTATGCATAGCTTAGATTTTTGCATCATTCTTCTCACCCAGAGACACCTCCTTTTGGCTCTCCTCTTGTTATATCATGGAACACACCATTTTCACACTAGAGAAAGGTGTCATCATCAGAATATGACTCCTCTAAGAATTATAACTTTCATTAAACCTTGTAAGAAATTGAAACAATTTATGTTCATCCCTTTGCTCGTTCAATACATTCAATAAATTTTGCATTTAATCTGACACCACAAAATGAACTGACAACACATTCAACGAGTCCAATTCCTCCCACATTCGTTGCATATAAGTGCAGTATTCATTTACACTCATGTTATTTTGTTTTACATCATACACATTATTGTTCAAATGGCATTTTCGTGCACCATTGGTTATCAAAAAGCATTTTTCAAGATGCTTCCATATCTCAGAGGCTGAAGTGAAGTACATTACAAACTTCTTTATGCTCTCACTTACTGACCCCAATATCCATGCTATCACCATATCATTGCAAGTATTCCACATCTCAGCTCTTGGTTCATCATTTTCCTCCTTTTTTACTTCTCTAGTAACAAACCCAAGCTTTCTTTTTGCAGATAGAGCAATCTCCATAGAACTTCTCCATCCTCTATAATCAGCTAACCCTTGCAGCTTTTCAACGCTTAGAGTTGTAGATCCATCAGATGGATGTAACTATGTAAGTACAAAGTACTATACTGATTTGGGTTCTTTTGTTTTGATTTTGGTTTTCAACTTCTACCATTGTTGTACAAATGAGATTCAAGAAAAAAGGAAAAAAAAGAAGAAAGGGAAAGAAGGGAATAAATGAATATTAGTGAAGGATTTTACTGGTTTACAGGTGAGGATCAGTATTTCATGGAATGAGCAAAGAGCAGTTTACACGTCTGCTCTGATACTGTTGGCGATTTAGAGCATGTAGGACAATATTCCAAGGCTTAGAAACGTGTTTAAGGCATAAACTAAGCATAAACATAACAACGGAACGAAACGGAAACAAAACAAGGCAAAAGGGGGCTGCTCGGTTGGTTGCTCGTTCGAGCACCACTGTGCTCGTTCGAGCACTTTCATGCTCGTTCGAGCATAGTGTCCCGGGTTGGTCAGAATGCTTCTGTTTGTTTGTTTTGGCATTTGCTCGTTCGAGCACCTATAGTGCTCGTTCGAGCACTTAGAGAATTTCGCGTCAGAAAGTCTCTGGAAACTGTTTTGCATCATGCTCGTTCGAGCACCTTATGTGCTCGTTCGAGCACCTCTGAAACAGTGTGTTGTTTCGTGAAGCTAAGCTATGCTTCATGAAGACTTGTGTTGTTATGGACGAGTGTTTTACTTCACTAAAACACTCTATTTTGCCTGGTAACCACCAAGCATGGTTTGGATGAAGACATGTGACTCTTCACACTCTATAAATAGGTGTGGGCACATGCATATCAAATCACTCTTTACATTTGATAGAAATTCTGATTTCTATTGTTCTTTCTCTCATTTCTCTTGATTCATTGAGAAGAGTAATTAACTTCTTTTTTGTTTTTCTGATTTCATATTCTCTTATAAACTCTTTGTTGTTTAGATTAATCGGTGCGTACTCATCGGTTAATGTGATTGATTGTATCTCGTTGTGAATATCCATCATCATAACCCAAGTACCTTTGTGGGGGATATATCACAAAAGGAAAGTTTCCATACGCCTTCAATCTTATATCAAGATTTCCGGTGACCATTGTGTTGCAACTAATCTTCTCTACGGTGTTCATCTTGTTCGTGGTTCGTTGTTTGAAGAAGATCATTGCCATAAACACAAAGGCTTATATACATAGTATATTGTAGTAGTGTAGTGTAATTGTAATTTACAGCACTTTCCTTTTGTATATCTTATAACAATCTTTTGTGATATTTCTGAAAATATGGCAAGTGTGAAAGATCTTACTTCAAACTTTATGAAGTTAGACAAGTTTCTTGGTGTGGAGTTTCGAAGGTGGCAAAAGAAGATGCAAATCTTGTTAACTTCCCTCAACGTTTACTATGTCATTTCCACTCCAAAGCCGGAAGAGAAGGAGGATGAAACTCTAGAGGAGGCTAGAAAGAGGAACAAATGGGAGAATGACGACTTTATTTGTCGTGGGCATATTCTAAACGGTATGTGTGATTCTTTATTTGATATTTACCAATTTCATGAGTCCGCCAAATTATTGTGGGATAGTTTGGAAGATAAGTATATGGCGGAAGACGCTAGTTCTAAGAAGTTCTTGATCACTAATTTTAATAATTATAAAATGTTGGACAACCGTCCTGTTATGGATCAATTCCATGAGTTGCAACGCATGTACAATAACATGAAGATGCATGATATATCTATGGATGAAATATTTATTGTTTCAAGTATCATAGATAAACTACCCAATACTTGGAGGGATGTGAAACATGCCCTCAAACACAAGAAAGAAGAGATTTCTCTTGTGGGACTTGCTCAACATCTTCAAATTGAGTCAAGTTTAAGGGAACTTGAAAGTTCCAAGGGAGACAATCCCAATCTTTCATCTGTGAACATGGTGATTGATGATACTAAGGCCACTACAAGTGGAGACAAGAAGAGGAAACCACAACACCCAAGGGGTAAAGGCAAGAACAAAGTCAATGACAATGTTTGTTGGGAGTGTGGTAGGCCTGGACATCGCAAGAAAAACTGCTTTGTGCTTAAGAATAAACTTAAGAAAATGAAGGGTGGTGCTTCTTCAAGCAACAACCCTCCTCCTACTAAAGGTAATCCTGTAATTTTGGATGAAAATTCTAATGTGAATGTTTCTTCCATGGATTCTAATGTGAATGTTGTGCAGGATGAAGACATGTCGTGGTGGATCGATTCGGGAGCCGCTAGACATGTGTGCAAAAGCAAACACTGGTTCACAACGCTACATGAAGTTGTGGATGGAGAAAGTCTCTACATGGGAGACAACTCGCCTATCAAAGTCCTTGGCAAAGGACAAGTGGAGCTTTTGTGTACTTCGGGGAATACTTTGATCCTTAGGGATGTTTATTATGTTCCCGACATTAGTAGGAATCTCGTCTCCGGTCCAATCCTAAACCGATTAGGATATAAACTTGTATTCGAGGCCGATAGATGTATTATAAGTAAGGGTAATATGTATGTAGGACGTGCCTATTTATGTTGTAACTTGTTTAAACTATCTTTGTCTTGTAAATATTCTAATGTTATTTGCAATGTTAATTCACATGATGATGATTTACATTATTTATGGCATCTTAGATTAGCGCATGTTAATTTTGGTAAAGTGTCTTTTATGGCTAAGCATGATTTGATTCCAATGTGTGAACGAAAATCGGTAAATTGTAAAACATGCATGCTTAATAAGATCACTAAGTCACCTTTCAAAAGTGTAGAAAGAAAATCTAATATTTTAGATCTTGTACATAGTGATTTATGTGATTTCCATAGCACACCATCTTTAGGCAATAAAAGATATGTTGTTACTTTTATTGATGATTATTCTAGGTTTTGCTATGTTTATCTTTTGCATACAAAAGATGAGGCACTTGATTTCTTTAAAGTTTACAAGAATGAAGTGGAACTTCAGATTAATGGTAAACTTAAGAGATTAAGGACCGACAAGGGAGGAGAATATTATGATCCTCAATATTTCCAATCAATGGGAATTATACATGAAACTACCGCCGGTTATGCACCACAATCGAATGGTGTGGCGGAAAGGAAGAATAGAACTCTTCAAGAAATGGTTAATTCCATGTTGTCATACTCTAATTTGAGTGACGGGTTTTGGGGAGAGGCTATGTTGACCGCGTGTCACATCCTCAACCGGGTTCCAAGTAGAACCAATAAGGAATCTCCTTATGAGTTATGGTACAAAAGAAAACCGAACTTAAGTTATCTTAAAGTTTGGGGGTGTCGGGCTATTGTTAGAGTACCCGGACCGAAGAGAAAGAAACTCGGTGAACGAGGCATTGAATGCATCTTTGTAGGTTATGCTAATCAAAGCAAAACTTATAGGTTCTATGTAATAGAACAAAATGACTATATTGCGATTCACTCGATAATAGAGTCAAGGGATGCGATTTTCGATGAGAATCGTTTTTCATCGATTAGTAGACAACGAGATCTACGGATTAGTACCAATGACGACGATGTTGAAATAGAAGATATTCAACATGAAAACCCGAATGAAAACGATGATGTTGATGACAATCAACAAAACATCGAACAAGAAACTCCCGATGATGTGGAAGAAATTCCTAGGAGGAGTAAAAGACAACGGAGACCAAAATCTTTTGGTTCAGATTTTCATGTATATTTGGTTGAAGGTACTCGAACCGATATTCAATCAAGTTTTCCATATTTATTTAATGTGGAAGGAGACCCATTGACATATAGCGATGCTATGGCTTCTCAAGACAGTGCGTTTTGGAAGGAAGCAATTAATGATGAAATGGACTCAATTATGGGAAATAATACTTGGGTTTTGGTAGATTTACCACCGACTTGCAAACCGATTGGTTGCAAGTGGATCTTTCGTAAAAAGATGAAAATAGATGGAACTATTGATAAGTTCAAGGCCCGTTTAGTGGCACAAGGTTTTAGACAAAAACCTGGTATCGATCATTTCGATACATATGCACCTGTTGCAAGGACAACCACCATTCGGTTGTTGATAGCTTTGGCTTCGATACACAATCTAGTGATTCACCAAATGGACGTAAAAACTGCGTTTTTGTATGGTGAACTAGATGAAGAAGTGTATATGAAACAACCCGAAGGGTTTGTTTTGAAAGGACATGAAAACAAGGTGTGTAAACTTGTTAAGTCGTTGTACGGACTAAAACAAGCACCGAAACAATGGCATCAAAAATTTGATGAAACAATATTGTCCTTTGGATTCAAATTGAATCAAGCGGATAAATGCGTCTATAGCAAATTTGATGAGCAAGGCGACGGAGTCATTATATGTCTCTACGTTGATGATATGCTCATTTTTGGTACTGATTTAGTACGGGTTCAAGAGACAAAGGATTTTTTGTCAAGATCCTTCCAAATGAAGGATATGGGGGAGGCCGATGTGATCTTAGGCATAAAGATCATTAGAGACGGCAATGGAATCAAATTAAGTCAATCTCATTACATTGAGAAAATACTTAAAAGGTTCAATATGTTCGAGTCAACTCCTATCTCGACCCCTATGGATCCACATGTCAAATTATTTAGACATGAGAATGAACCAGTTTCGCAATTATCATATTCAAAGATAATTGGATCGCTTATGTATGCGATGACTTGTACTAGACCGGATATTGCGTTTGCGGTTGCAAAATTGAGTAGATTTACTAGCAATCCGGGTCCGCATCATTGGAATGCGATTAGGAGAGTATTAAGATACTTGAAGGGTACCTTAGATCGTGGTATCATTTATAGTGGTGAACCTCCAGTTTTGGAAGGTTATTCCGATGCAAGTTGGATCACTAATGAAGAAGATAATTCTTCAACGAGTGGTTGGGTGTTTGTTTATGGGGGAGGAGCCATTTCATGGTCTTCTAAGAAACAAACGTGCATCGCTGATTCCACTATGGCTTCCGAGTTTATTGCGCTAGCATCTGCGGGGAAGGAAGCGGAATGGTTAAGGGATCTCATGTTTGAGATACCCATGTTACCAATGCCTATAGCACCGGTGGCAATTCATACAGATTGCAGAACGGCATTGGCGAAGGCTTATAGTCAAGTGTATAACGGTAAATCCCGTCATATTGCTCTTAGGCACAGCCTAGTGCAAGGGCTTATCGTTAATGGGGTCATCACTCTTGATTATGTGAACACTAAGTTCAATTTGGCTGATTTCTTTACGAAAGCCATGAGTAGGGATTCAATTGAACAAGCGTCAATTGCAATCGGTTTACGCTAAAAAATTCATCTAGAAAGCCCAATTCACACACAAGTAACATTGTGTCTGAATTCAATGTGGTTGTAATTCTTTATGGATTTTGTAAGCAACAAAGTTTTATGACCCATCGTTGCTTTGGACCGTGAGGAGCGAGGTAGTCGTCCCTTGAAAGTTCTCAAGGCCAAGAGTAGAAGAGCTCTTGGTGATATCCATTCACGGGGATATATTTTACGTAATGAGAACCTACCTATATAAGTTTGAAGTGTGGCCGCTTCAAGTAGTCAAGATTAGCGTATCGACTATGATAAACTTATGAATAGATATGGACACGGCCGTTATAATGTGTCAAGAAACGACAAAGCGTTCGTTTATTCTGTGTGTACTTCATCTTCAAATGGTCAGATGTGTTATGTAATTCAATCCGGAGGGACATTAGCATTGATGCACGGAATGTGATTATGAGATCAGTTATTGAGAAAGGGAAAGAAATGTCCTAAAGGCTCTAAATGGGGGAGGATTGTTGGCGATTTAGAGCATGTAGGACAATATTCCAAGGCTTAGAAACGTGTTTAAGGCATAAACTAAGCATAAACATAACAACGGAACGAAACGGAAACAAAACAAGGCAAAAGGGGGCTGCTCGGTTGGTTGCTCGTTCGAGCACCACTGTGCTCGTTCGAGCACTTTCATGCTCGTTCGAGCATAGTGTCCCGGGTTGGTCAGAATGCTTCTGTTTGTTTGTTTGGCATTTGCTCGTTCGAGCACCTATAGTGCTCGTTCGAGCACTTAGAGAATTTCGCGTCAGAAAGTCTCTGGAAACTGTTTTGCATCATGCTCGTTCGAGCACCTTATGTGCTCGTTCGAGCACCTCTGAAACAGTGTGTTGTTTCGTGAAGCTAAGCTATGCTTCATGAAGACTTGTGTTGTTATGGACGAGTGTTTTACTTCACTAAAACACTCTATTTTGCCTGGTAACCACCAAGCATGGTTTGGATGAAGACATGTGACTCTTCACACTCTATAAATAGGTGTGGGCACATGCATATCAAATCACTCTTTACATTTGATAGAAATTCTGATTTCTATTGTTCTTTCTCTCATTTCTCTTGATTCATTGAGAAGAGTAATTAACTTCTTTTTTGTTTTCTGATTTCATATTCTCTTATAAACTCTTTGTTGTTTAGATTAATCGGTGCGTACTCATCGGTTAATGTGATTGATTGTATCTCGTTGTGAATATCCATCATCATAACCCAAGTACCTTTGTGGGGGATATATCACAAAAGGAAAGTTTCCATACGCCTTCAATCTTATATCAAGATTTCCGGTGACCATTGTGTTGCAACTAATCTTCTCTACGGTGTTCATCTTGTGTCGGGGTTCGTTGTTTGAAGAAGATCATTGCCATAACACAAAGGCTTATATACATAGTATATTGTAGTGTA